>VZDJ01000056.1:10495639-10679588 GCA_008694505.1 Cyanoderma ruficeps | reverse complement strand
ATAATAATAAAAAATATATATACACACAATGTATATTGTATATATAGTATATATATGTACACATTTTATATATCTATATATGTATAAAATGTGTACAGCCAAGCCTGGAAGTGGCAGATCAACTTTGTCAGCTGGGTGTCATTGGTTCCCAAAGTTTTCCTGGATATTAATGCAGGATTCTATGAGATCTTATTTATAGGAGCATCCAATAATTCCTAACAATATTCTGTCATTTCTAGTTCCGTGCTGCACCTCATTGGGAAAGTATGGAAACAAAGCCAACCATTTAAAACTTAAAAGTTCCACTTTCAGCTTCTTCTGACGTCCCATTCCTCGCATCTCATATCCAACATTTCAAGAACTTTGATCAGCACAACAACATCTGTGAGATTTTCGGGAACTGGAGGATAATTTCTAGTTGCAACTTGGTTCTTAAACTTACAACAGATTGAATAATTGTGAGTGACAGCCATAATTATTTCAACTATTGCACTGTGTAGCCCCACCTCCCCTTTAATGGTTCAGGGAAGAATATATGTATCAGATTAGCATAAATTTAATTTACTGTCTCATAGAAAATGCAAATCAAGAAGGCAAAACTTTTAAGTAGCATTCATTTAGTTTTTCATGCAGGACAATGATTCTTACCGAGGGTGAGGCAGAAACAAATCAGCATAAACTTGGTGAGTAATTTGAATTTATCTGTGATGGTGGAGCGGAGCGCTGAGTGTTCCCTTTATGGTCTGGCTGATGCTTTTTTGGGAATCCTGAATTTCTTGTTCTTTCTCTACCAGTTTTCTCAAATGTTGGGAGGGGGCTGGGATTCAGCTCCGCTTCAATTCTTTGCTAAATTCCTTTTTTTTAATTTTTACTTTAATTTATTTTGAGGTCATCTCTTTAACGACGCCAGCGAGCTCTAACTGAAGGTGAGAATTCCCCAAATATTTTCAATCCAAGGCCAAGATTTATTTTAACTCTCAGTGCCTGATGCATTTCCTTGCTGGGGATGATGAACCCAGAGCAGTTATCAGGGACCAGCAGCCAGATCAACATCTCACCATCCCCATCAAACCTCCCTGGGAGATGCTGCTCCCCTGTGCACAAAACCTCCCCTCAGAGCCTTTTTTCTGCCAAGTCTGGGAAAATAAACAGGCTTTGAAGCACACCCCGAAATTCTCTCCAAAGTGCAAGTCAAGCATGACAAGATTTTAACACGGCTCCTATGTTTATATAGATATATATTTTAAGTCAGAGTTCCTTATTTATCATAGGAGTTGAGAAACAAAGGTCTCCTGCCTTTGATTTCCTGGGAGAAAACATTTTGCAGATGCCTCTGGAGAGTTCTGAGGGTTGTTTAAAGTCATCTGCTGTTTTTAAAGAGGGGAGTTCAAGGGAAATGATTTCAAAGGAGCTCAGAGGAGAGCAGCAGAAGTTGGCACATCTCCTCATTTGTGCCTTCCTCAGCTCTGGTTTGAAGGAAGGAAAAGCCTCGTTGCTTCGTAGAGACACAAGAACTGAAATTGCCAACAAAATAAATCAGCTCTGAAGAAAGGAAGATTTGGGTTTTTTCTATCATCTGGGTGTAGATCCCACACAAATGGGACTGTAAGCAGAGGTTGAAGGGAGAATGCAATGGTTGAACCTCTGCAGCCTCATCAACTCTCTGTTACAAGGATGTGATTCAAGGAGAGGCATTGGAATGAAATCTCTTGGGGAAGCATCAAACAAGGCTGAAATGTTGATGGAAAACAGTGGGAAAATGATTTTTTTAAATTTTCTCAGCAGTTTTCACTGTACATCCCCATCTGTGTTCAAAACACTCTTCTTCTTATTTCCCTCTTTTTAAAATTTTTTGGAAGATGATGGGAATGCCTGATAACATCTGGGAGGTTTTCTAGAATTGGAGGATAATTTCTGCCCATAATTTACTTTTTTAACACACAAATCACGCTTCTGCAACAGAAGAAGTGGGAAAGAACATCCTGCAGTCCTTCAACCCCTTTCCCCAGGAATCACTTGACCTTTGGAGCAGACCCAGTCTGAGAGGTTGCTTCTCTTCAGGGCTCTGCTCAGAAACAAACACTGCACAAAGGCTCCTGGAAAATGTTCATTCAATTCACCTGCAGCCACAGCAAGAGACTTTATAAACAGCCTGCAAGAGGCCTCGCTGATAATTTCTGCTTAGGACATCATCTTAAATTGTTATATCGCGTCCTGCTCGCGAAAACAAGGAAAAAGCTTAAGTTAATTAAAATAAATTGATTGCCTTTCGTTTACCACTGGCATGTTTACGTCTGTGGCGCCTCCTGAACTGCTCACAACACGACACGATAATTTCAAAGAGGGGGAAGTGATTCTGTTATCTCATTTAGAACACAGTGCCATCATGGCACGGCGGATTATCAGGCGAAAAGGTGTGTCAGCCTCATTCCTGAGAAAGAAGAATTCTGGAGATGATTTTTCCATCACATCTAACCTCTGCTGTTCAAGCTGCATTTTCTGTTTGATTGTAGCTAAATTTTTTTCAGCCTTGGCCATAATTTCTCGATTGCCATAGAAATATCTTTGTTATTTCATTATCTATAAAGCCGAGGTTGTCCCTCAATTTCATTTATTTGAGTCTTCATTTAGCTCCACGTTTTTCCCCAACATATTTAGGGCTCGGTGATTTCAGAACCCTCTCCAGAGCACTCCAGGCAAGGGTTTGACAGCTCATTTTAGACGTCTCTAAGCCAATCTTTTCCAGCCTGCACATCAGGTACCTCCTGCCCAACAGCCTGGATCAAGCCAGACCCTCTTTGGATTAAGTTGTTAAAGACACCGAGGGCGTGAAGCACCTTTGACAAAAAAATTTGTGTCATTTACGGTGATGATCATAATTGCAATTTAAGGATTCCATTTTTCAAAGATCATTTTTACTGAATTCTATCAGCAGAACAATGTCCAAGGAGTGGTTTTGCTTGGAGCCCTCACTCATTGTTTTCCTGAGCCCCACTTGACATCTCCTCCTCTTGCACTTGATGTTTGATCAAATATTATGAGAAACCTGATCTGGTTGTCATTGAAAACATTGAAAACATTGAAATCANTTTCTCTTTTTTTTTTTTTTTGTCTTTTTCTGGTTTTGTTTTTGATTGGAAACACAGCCAGGCTCTGATGTTTGTCTTTTAATTAACAAGAGAGTTTAGAGATGAGTCTGTCTGTGGCTTTATTTGATGTGGTGGTGCCTTTCCTGGGGCTCTCACGACCACATCTCTGAGCCCTTTCCATGGGGGCCAGGGAGCAAAGCAAGAGAGTGATGAAACGTCTCTGAAGATGTCCCCAAAACAACCGAAAGTACAACTAATTAAATTACTTTATGGCAGTGTTTCATCTTTTCAAATGATTTGAGGTTTGTTTTCCATCTCCTTCCCTGGTGGTTTCTCTGAGCTCTTTGACATCAGCGAATTCTTTGTCCGTGCTGTTGCCCAGACTGAATAAAACCCTGGTGAAAGTGTCTAACCCTGACTTTTATAATCCACTTTTTGCAGATTAATATCTAAACTGAGCTGTGCTTTCTGCCCAGCCTGCCTGGCATTCTCTCTGCTGCTCTCAGTGCACCTTCAGATAATCACTGGTCTCAAAGAAAGGATTAATCTGTCATTTCTTATTTAAATCCTCTATCAATAAATATTTGAAATTAAGACAAATGTGATAAATAAGGGATTTAATTAACAATGAAGTTTTGGTGTTCTTTTCCTTTCAGGTTGGGTTTGGCCTTTATGCTTTCTGAAGTCTGTGGAGATTATTCAGTTTCTCTTGCAATCTTTTAATCTCTTTTATATGAAATATTTAAACTTTCAACATGTAATAATTACTAATAAGATCAAGATTGGATCTTGGAGCTACCTAAGGTAAATTCTTTCATTTTAGCTCGTGATGGCCTGAGAGCATTCAAGTTACAAAACCCACAGTCTCGTTTCCTTTAAGGCAATATTGTCTCTGCCTCTCTTATTTCAGTGTTCTCATTATGTTTCAGGCTTGCTGACTGAAAAAGCCAAATTCCACCTTCTTGATTTGCCTATAAAAACTGATTCTTTATTTTTTTTTTCCCCTGAGATCTGGGTTTAGGAGTCTTTGGGTTTCTGAGCCAAGTTCTAACTGGATTGTGAAAGGGCACAGAAAACTCTGTTGCAGAAAATGGGACTGAGATCCTCAAAATCCCAGTGCATCCCTCCCTCCCTCCTTCCTTCCTTCCCTCCTTCCCCCTTTTTCCTGCTCCTCATGAACTGCCTGAACACATCATTATTCCAAGACAAGACTCCTTAATTCTCCTTTTTATCACCTCAGAACTTTTTACAGGTGAGACGTGTGGATTGCTCCTCCAGCAGGAGCTTTCCTTATTCCAGCTCCGAGGCAGAAACACATCGTTGAGTTTACACAGAGTTTTAGTTCCTCTTTTGTTCTCCTTTACCTTCACTTCAAATTGGGGATGTAAAACCAGCAAATGTCTTCATTTTGTTGATGCCAATTCCGGCTCTGTGTAGGGCAAATTCTTCCCGGTTTTGTGGCTTCAGCTGAAATCTCAGTCAACATTCTGCTGTTTGATCTTTTTTTGGTCAATAACTGGAGTAGCTTTGGTGACCCTCTCTCTGTTAAGGTGACCCTTACCACCCGCTGTTTAATATTTGTAATTATTATTAAATTAAAACTAATATTTGTGGCTTTGCTGCAGAAAACGTGATGGACAAGGCACATTCAGGACACCAACCACCAAAATGGGGTGAGGGGAACCTCCTGGAAAGCTCTCCCTCTTCTGCTGTGACCCTCCCTCTCCCTTTGCCCAAAAAGCAGGGGAAAAAACAGGAAAAAAAAGTCTAACAGTTTCCTTTTTTTCCCTTTTTTTGGTAAACTTTGTTTCTCCCTGCCTGGCAGGAGGCAGAAGCAGCTAATGTCTCCCTGCTGAAAGCATTAACTGATTGCATTGTTGCTTGAGCACAGCAGCTGTCCTTATACATTTAGACTCCCAGTGACAACAAAATTAAGGCAGCCTCCCCTTCTGTCAGGCAATAAAATGATTTTCTTAACTTCTTTATTTCTTCTGAGAACTTCTTAGTGCCTGCCTTTCTCTGGCTGCGGCGAGATGCTACATCTGAACTGAACGGGACTAAAGGAGACCTTTTACTCAGTCCTTTCCAGAAAGGAAGAACAAAAAAATAATCTGTATTCCAGTGTGTCCTCAGGGCTGATTTCCTCCACTTTTCCATTTGCTTTAGCTTGGTATGTGCGGGTGGGTGTTTAATCTCATTTAGGCCACCAGTGCTCTGCTCAGTAATTGCCCGTGGCTCTCTGGTGTCTGATGAAATGGATCTTGCCGTGACACCCATGGAAAAGAGCACATCCCTGCCTGGGAGGACAGAGGGTGCTCCTGGAGGGGCTTAACTCTTTCATTTTGGAGTCTGGGAGGCTCCTAAAGCTTTCTGCAAGATGATGAAGTGAAATACCCACAGCTCTGGCTTTGTGTTGGCAGTGAAGGGCCCCCAGGGCGAGTTGGAGGCAAGGCCGCCTGCTCTGCTCTCCTCCAGGGAACAGGGAAGGGCCAGGCAGGCTTTGGGATGTGCTGCAGTGACTGTGTTGGTCTCCTGCTGCTGCTCGGGGCTCTGTAGAACCCACCCGGCCAGGCAGTTTTGGGATTTCTGTCAGATCTCCCCCCGGCAGCACTGCCAGCGGTCCCAGGGAGGCAGAGCGGGCCAGGCTTGGGCCCGGAAATCATCTCCCACATCCCACATCCCATTCCCAAACATTCCTTCTCAATGATTTTCTCCTTCTGTTTTTCAGGGCCAATGGTTCACTCTGACTCACCCAGAAATTTGGGCTTTTGTCTTTTCCTTTTGCCCTTTTTTTCGTGACAATGATGTGACAACGAGGCCGCCTTCAAACCACAGGGAGAGGCCCCACATCGTTTCCCCTGCCAGGATCTCAGGACGACATGGAAGCAGAACTGAGTAAGAAAATAATTTTAAACTCCGTCTTTTCTTCTCTCAATGACCTATTTTGGATCTTCCTCCTGCAGCAGCCAACCCACCTGCAAGAAGAGCACTGGAGGTGTCTCACTGCTGCTGAATTGCTGATTGCTGTGGCGAAGAGACCTCTGCATTCTCAGCTGCTGATGTTATGTAGATTTGAACTTAAATATTCACCATTTTAAATGGGAAAATCACCCTTCAGTGTTTTAATAACTTGTTTTTGCCAGGTCTGATTGTGTCTCTTTACAAGCAGTTGCCACTTCCAACTCAAAAAACACCAACTCTGCTATAACTTATAGACTACAGGGTATAAAACCCACAGCACCAGGCTACATCATCCAAATTTGCCACAGCAGGATCCTTCACCTATTTTCAGAAACATTTAGTTTTATTTTTTTCCTCTCCATCTGACCCTTGCAGCTCAGCATTGGTAATTAGCCCCCTGCTTCTCCCGTAGCTACTAAAAACCAGGGAAAAAATAAATGTTTCCATTTGAAACCATTATTGCAAAGGCACCACCGTGGAACGCTGGAGACTCACTCCTGATGTAAGGGAGATTTTCATAAAATGACACTCAGGCATTTGGGGTTTAGCCTTCAGAATTAAGAACAGTGTATTTTCTTTTCTTTTTCCTCTTTGTTTTTTAATGAAAACTTGAGGCAGTGCCATTTCTGTGCTTCAGAGCCTGAACTCAGCTGTTAAAATCTCAGCTTGAGGTGCTTTCGTCCTAAAATCCCTAATAGGAACCTCTCCATTTTGAAATAATGAAAATTACTATCAATGTAAGCAACGAAAAAGTCTTTGGGAAACATCATCTCTTCTGCAATGGTACCCAAAGGAAACAATATTTATATGGAAGAATGGTCAAGCAATGATTTTTTCTTTTTTTTAAACTGTTACTGCAGGAGACCTACAAAACAATTTCCCATCACACGTGGTCCTAACAGTGCTTGGAGATTTTTGTAGCAGGGCCCTCCTCCAAAATATCCTTCCAATTATTCCAGCTGCGCCTCTCAGATCAAACTCAATGTTTGAGGATCCAGGAACAGGTTGGATCAGCTGCTCTGAGCTTTCTGCAGACAGATAAAATCAAGCTGAGATTTCATTTTATCATTAAATATCCAAATCAAACCAGAATTTTCCAAGGCCTCCCAGGAAGTGTTGCACCTTGTTAGCTCTGAATCTGCCACTCTGCCTCTTGTTCAATCCATGGATTTAAATTTAAATCCTATTTTCTTCCTTCCGCGAGGGATATATTAGAACAGATGTTATTGACTGAGATCCTAATCCCACAATGACACTGTGGCCAACTCATCCAATTTTCTTATGAAATTTGATGGTTTTCTTTAAGCTTCAGCTGCTTGTATCAACCACTTGTTTAAGGAGCTCAGCCTTTCGTTCATTTCAAGGGGATTTCTGACAGGCAGGACTGAGGGCTGGGGTTCACACTCAAGGTTTAAAAAAAACCCACATGTCCAAACATCAAAATTATTGCCTGTTTTGGGCAGTAATTGTGATTTCTTTTTAATGTTTTTACCCAGAAATAAAGGGGTGTGACAGTGCAGTGTTTGTTGGATGTGGCTAAGGAGGAGCAGCACGGCCCTGACAGTCAAAGATGGGTGTTAATTCTTGGAGGAGACTGAAACAACAACCAGAAAATCATGATGGAGCACCTGTCCAGTGAGGAAAGGCTGAGAGAATTGGGATTGTTCAGCCAGGAGAGGAGAAGCTTTGGGGTCACCTCACTGTGGCCTTCCAGAGCCTGGAGGAGATACAGGGAAGACGGAGGGAGACAATTTATAAGGGATGGTGGGACACAGGGAACGGCTTCACACTGACAGAGAGTGGGTTTAGATGGGATTTTGGGAAGGAATCCTTCCCTGTGATGGTGCTGAGGGGCTGGCACAGGGTGCCCAGAGGAGCTGAGGCTGCCCCACGATCCCTGGAAGTGTCCAAGGCCAGGTGGGATATTGGGGTTGGAGCAGCCTGGGACAGTGGAAGATGTCCCTGCCCATGGCAGGGGTGGCACTGGATGGGATTTAAGGTCCCTTCAATACCAAATCTTTTGGAAATTCTATTTCTCGATGCTGAGAGTTGCTCCAGGGTGCCTGAGAACGACCATGGGTTTGGGTATAAATGCCAAAATCCCATAATTTCACAGTGCCCATGGCTTAGCTTGAAGGCTCCGGTTCCCCCATTTCTCTCTTCTACACTTTGGATTATCGGAGACAAATCCAGAACAAACATCTCTGTGTGTGTTTTATCGAGTTCCCCTTTCCCCATAAAGGTTTTATTTACTCCACTCCTGACTTGATGCCACTTTGCCTCAGAAATTCTCCTCAACTTCGACTTTTCCTGCAGCACGAGGGCAGCGGGAGAGCCCCTAAAGACATCATCAAAATCTTTATTTTCATGCCTTTCCAAAGGCCCTGGAAATAGATGCTACACATCATTGTAAATAGTATTTCTCTTAATGCAATGATCTCGTTCTAATCTTCCAGTGGTGTGAATACGCTTAGAGAGATGGATGCTAAATAAATTAAAATGAGCTAAGAGAAGATGCTTCATAACCCTGGAAATATTGCAGGCATTATTTAAAGCAGTTAATATTTTTACTGCCTCGTGAATGCTAATCTCCGAGAAATCTCAGGTACCAAATATAGTTTTTAATTCTCAATTTTAGTTCTCACAAACTGGAACTGTAAATTAATTTCAACACTATAAAAAGTAATAGAGACGTTTATTTTCTTAAGCAATCTGCCTCATTCAGCTGCAGACTGGATCTGAATTAATGGTCCTGGCATGCTGAATACAAAATTAGTGATAATGTGAAATGAATGTAATGATAATATCAGCTGCAAGAGTTATAATGCTGGGGTCCAAATTTCTTCTCATTAATCTTCTCCATTACTATTAAAAAAATGATACTGAGCATCCTCTCTGGCACTTGAGAGCTTTTATGGGGGTTTCTTTATAAAAAACAGTTCTTTTTGCAGGATGAGTGTAGCCTGAGTGTGCTTCAATCTTTTGGGGATGTTTTAAGTGTAGAATTAAAGTGCCTGTTGCATTTCCATAATCCAGTGTCAGGGCAAGGTAAAACTTGGGAGAAGTCACTGGATGTGACTCCAAATTTCAGTCTGGAGAAAGAAAAGGAGTTGCTAAACGCTTGTTTTACTCAGAAAAATTGGGAAGATCCACAGCCAAGCCCCCGTGCAGCTCAATGGCAGCTCCCACTTGCCCTGTCCCACAAATTCCTTGGATTACAGTTTATATGGATCTCCAGGAATGTTTGCAGAAGTGCCAGGACACGAGGTGAGAGGCAGAGGAGTGCACGAGGGGATGGAAAACGTGATGAGGAAAGGAGGTGAAGAGAATCAGGAGCTGTGGGAAGCACATGTGAAGAACAAGCGGCTTCCAGTGATCCTGTTGTGCATCAGAAACCAGATAAAAACCTTTTTATTTCTCGTTTTATTTTATTTTATTTTATTTTATTTTAGTTTAGTTTAGTTTAGTTTATTATTTTTATTCATTTTGTCTTTTATATTTCCTGTGAGTGATAGGGCATTGCCAAAACGATTCAGTGCTTGGTTTCTGTCCCTAAAAGAAGCACGAGACTTCCACTGTCCCAGCTCATGTTATTAATGAGTTTAACATGGGGTTTGTCTCACTGCTCCTCTGACAGTGTTGGAGAAAAAAATCCTGAGGGACAAAGCACAACCAGAGCAACACACCAAGAGCATTTTTGGTGCCTCTTTTGGTTTAAACAGCTCTGGAAGACCCAGATCCAGAGAAATCTGGTCAGCAGGATTTGGCAGCTCCTATTCTCTGCAAAAATAGATGCATTACATGGGAAAACCAGAAGAAAATGTGATTTTGTTGGAGAAAAAAAACCCCCTCATGTCTTAGTGTACAACCAAAGAATACCAATGGATGCAGTGTCAGCATCCTGCCCACCTTGAATGATGCTGAAAGCCTCGTCAGCCGCTGGATATCACACGGATTAAAACCCAAAGGCATCATTTGGGCTGGGCTCTTTTATTTTCTGAAATGTCCAGGTTGGCTTGGGAAGGGTTGGATCTGGTGGATGGGGTGGGATCAGGAGCCCAGATCCCCCCAGGGTGGGCTCAGGAGCCCAGATCTCCCCAGGGTGGGCTCAGGAGCCCAGATCTCCCCACGGTGGGCTCAGGAACCCAGATCTCCCCAGGGTGGGATCAGGAGCCCAGATCTCCCCAGGGTGGGCTCAGGAGCCCAGATCTCCCCAGGGTGGGATCAGGAGCCCAGATCCCCCCAGGGTGGGCTCAGGAGCCCAGATCTCCCCAGGGTGGGCTCAGGAACCCAGATCCCCCCAGGGTGGGCTCAGCCCATGGTGCCTCCTCCAGGCCCTCGGTGCTCCAGGGTTGTTTGGAAGCTCTTGCAGCCAGGCCAGGAATAACTCAGTGCTTGTGGCATTAAACAAAACTCAAAGCAAATAGCAAAGCGAGGACAAACTGCTGCTCCAGCATGAAAGGCGAGCTGCTTTAACCTGAGGGAGTGCACAGAATCCCAGGGCCAGAGGCTGGAAAAGGATCTGGGGTTTGACTCCAGGACCATCAAGTTCAATTTGTGCCCGATGCTGGAGCACTGAGTGCCACATCCAGCCCTCCCCTGGCCACCTCCAGGGGTGGGCACTCCAAACCTCCCTGGGCAGCCCCTTCCAGTGCCTGACCACCTTTTCCATGGGGAAATTCCAACCTGAGCCTCCCCTGGCACAGTTTAGGGCCATCTCCTCTTGTCCTGTCTCTTGTTCCCTGAGACCAGAGACTGAGCCCCACTTTCTTTCATTTTTTTCTTGCTGTGGGAGCAACTGATAGCCCAGAAAAAAAATCCAGGGGATGATGCTGGGGAGGTGGGGACAGCTGCCTGACGTCCTGCCTAGAGCACTTCCAAAGGGTTTTCTACCTTCGGTGGTGAAAGTGAAATATTTTGTGCTCAGCAGCTTTTATTTTGTTTCCTTTCCTTTGGACTAACGAGCCTGAGTCAGGAAACCATGCGGGGAAAATCAGTATGCAGAGTGCAAGCATCAATTTAAATCTACAAAGTTGCAGTGGGCTATATAAAGATTTATTAATCAAAACATTTGCAAAATATTGACTGTGCGCGTACGCTGTGAGGCCTGAGAGATCATCTGCAAAGCAAAGCTTGAATTAATCACTTCTTCTCATCCATTAATCTTTAAAGAATTAAAAAATTATGTAGCAGATATTTGTGGGTATTTCCAGAACTAATTTCATTCTCTAATTTCAAATTTTTATTTTATTTTATTTTATTTTGCCACTCAACAGTTGTTGTGTAGAGAGAGGAAACAACAGCTCAGGGCAATCAGCCAAATTTTGGCTCCCAGAACAGGGGGTGTTTTGGAGAAGGTTATTTCTGGATCCCTCCCATCCTGAGGTGTCCCTGAGCTCAAAAGTCCTGAGGGGACAAGTCTAGAGCCCAAAAATTGTGAGGGACAAAATACAACCAGAGCAACACACCAAGAGCATTTTTGGTGCCTCTTTTGGCTTAAACTGCATTGGAAAACCCAGATCTGGGGAAATCTGCTTAGCAGGATTTGGCAGCCCCTATTCTCTGCAAAAATAGATGCGTTACATGGGAAAACCAGAAGAAAATGTGATTTTGTTGGAGAAACAAAAACCCCTCATGTCTTAGTGTACAACCAAAGAATACCAATGGATACAGTGTCAGCATCCTGCCCACCTTGAATGATGCTGAAAGCCTCGTCAGCCGCTGGATATCACACGGATTAAAACCCAAAGGCATCATTTGGGCTGGGCTCTTTTATTTTTTGAAATGCCCAGGTAGGCACCAGCAGAGCCCAGAGGGCCCATGAATCAATAAATGCTGGCAGGCTTATTTTACTTAAAGTTGTGAAGTGCCACAAAGCAGCCCTGTTGTAGTTGATGGCTTTAATTTCAAGAAAAGAATCAATTTGTAGGGCTGGCATGATGGGGAGCAAGGGCCATGATTTTATTTCAGATGTTTCTTTGAGTGGGTTTATGAAGATGTTTTATAAACAAGGTTTTAAAGCGGGAGGCATGTTGTTATTTTATTTCCCCCAACAACCAATAAGTGAGGGAGCCAGGGCTGTGTTTATGGCAGGGTGTGTTTATGGAGGAAATCTTGCAGTGGCTGGAGGAAGGAACACGCATCTCCTAATGCAGAGGAAAGATTGGGAGCTCCTGCTTAGGAATGTGATGCCAGAGCTGAATTAGAGAAATTATTCTGGGCCCCAGGTAGCAATGTGTGTGCTCTGCCCTGCCTGCTGGGGCAGGATCCCTCCTGTGATTCCCTCTCTCAGGCAGCCGGGGAAAATCAGAAATGTGCTGCTATTTTCATTGCACAGCTCTCTATTTCCTGCTCCTCGTGTATATACACGCATTTCTGAGTTTGCATCTATCTATATTTTATATATATATATCTGACAGATCACTCATTTGCTAACCTCTCTTTAATTTTGTGCTTTTCTTCTGAATTTCTTTTTTGCTAAGTGCCCTCACCTCCCCTGTGTGGGCCAGTGTTGGGGGTGGTTGTGCACCACACCTTGCCCCTATGTAAATATGGATTTACATTCCATAACCCCAGACTATCCCCTGCCTTAAATCCATTGCCCAATGGAACAAACGTCACCTTTTGCCAAAATGATAACAGCAGAGCACAGAACTCTCTTCTCATTCGTGATGCTTGGATATTGGGGGAGAGGTGTGTGCATATTAAAGAGGAGAAAAGGTTTATTTTACAAGTCAGGTTTTAAGAGAAACCCTAAAAGCCTTGTGAAATGAAATGGCCTGGAAGAACTTTTCTGCAGGAGAGGATTTCTGAGCTGCAGCAGTGTGGGGTTTTCATGGATGATTTCTATAGGAGCCCTTTGACTATTTGTGTTAATTTTATTTTACGTGTTTCACTAGAAAATGCAAATATACAAATACATAAATATATATATACATTAAAAAGATGAACATAGCAATACTGAGCTGTAAAGTGAAAGCAGCACAGATGACATGGAATTAAAGTGTTTCACCCTCTGGACGGGGAGCTGGGATATTTGAAGGGCAGGGGAGAGGACACAGCTCTGCACCTTGGTACGTGTTAAAAAGTGGAATTTCCTTGGCCTGATGGAGCAGTTCCAGCGGGAGAACAGCTCGGAGCTGTTGTGATTAACAGCCAAATGCTTCAGGAGCACAGGGCTCTTCCCTCAAACTGGGAAAACCTTGCACCAGCCAGGATCAGTGGCTGTTACATTCACTTTATGGCGCTGCAAAGCCAGGAGATGCCACAAAAAGCAACTGCAGACAGTACCTTCCTTAAAACAGCAGGAAAAGCACCTTTGGGGGGACACCTTGAGCCCTTCCTGAAGCTCCCATATCTGGGGGATGGTGACATCAGCTTTGGGAGCAGCAGAAAGCTCCCAAAAACATGTCCAGGCATTGAAGTGAGAAAAAGGAAGAGCAGGTTAATCCTCCTCCTCCAAATCCCGCTGCCTTTTTACCATCCCAACCTTCCAGCTTCTCACCTGGCTAAGGCTGGGGGCTGGACTTAGCCCAGGCAGGGTAATTCCAGAGGGGTTAAGCCTTGGAACATCTTTCCTCTGCTCTTCAGCAGCGTTTGTCTCCTACTTTTCTCTGCTGGAAGCAGGAATACAGAAAAAAAGTACTTCCAGCTCAGCCAGTGGATGATTTTTATCAGCTCATTTTAGTCAATAAAGAAAGAAGTCAATCACTCCTGGAAAATAGCACTTTCCAGTGCTGTATAAACCTGGCCAGTACAATTGCAGAATAAATCAATAACTGCATTAATCAATACGATGTAAACTGCTGATCTCTGTGGATAAATTGTACTGGTGTAAGAAGGCTTTCGAATAAATTCTAAACCCACTCAAACTGCACAGGCTTTAAATCTGCTGAGGGCACTGGGACCCGGGCAAGATTTGTGCTGCTCCTCTTTAAAATCTCCGGGACAGGCAGAGCTGCAGAGAAATGTAATTAAATCATGGAGACCACTGCAGTGAGAGCTCCAGGAAAGATCCATTTGCTCAAATTTGCCAGGAAAAGGGGATTTCAGGGTGAATAGGGTGGGCAGGCCCTGGCACAGGGTGCCCAGAGAATCCCTGGCAGTGTCCAAGGCCAGGTTGGACATTGGGCTTGGAGCAGCCTGGGACAGTGGAAAGGGTCCCTGCCATGACAGAGTGGGACTGGATAGGATTTAATGTCACTCCAACCCAAACCATTCCATGATTTCCATGATTTCCATGATTTCCATGATTTCCATGATTTCCATGATTTCTGTTTCCGTGATTCTAAGAGCAGCAAGTGCTGCACAGAGGAAAGAACCTCCTTATTTGACAGCCCCAGGAGCTGTAGGAGGCTTGGCCTCTCCAGACACTTCCATTTTTTTATAAAACCCTGAATTCGAGCACCTCAGTTTTTATTTTGTTTCTTACCATAACCGTAACCCCATGCAAGTGGTGCACAGAGGAGGGAAAGCTGCTCCACCACCTCCTTGTTTGACAGCCCCAGGAGCTGTAGGAGGTTTGGCCTGTCCAGACACTTCCATTTTTTTATAAAACCCTGAATTCGAGCACCTCAGTTTTTATTTTGCTTCTTACCATGCCAGTAAAGCCGTGCAAAGCTACTGGCAGAGCCTATGGGTGGTTTAGAAGGGAAAAATTGGAATATACCTGAGGAGATGGGGGCCGTGGCAGAGGAGTGGGTGGAGCAGAGGGATGTGGCTGGGAATGTGGCTGGAAAAGCAGCACAAGGAGACAAACAGGGACGTGAATGAGGAAAGTTTGTGTTGGACACTTCACTGGAGGCAATCTGGAAAAAAAACAATTGTTAGGGGGTGATGACTCAAGTGCAACAATTCCATTTATCCTATTACATCAATTCCAATTATCTTATTTATCTTACAAAAAAAACTTCTGCTCTTCAGAATTATTCCAGTTCATTCCACAAAGATGGCAAACATTTGTAGCTGCTTCTCAGTGCTGAAATATATTGGTGGCTATAAAATAGGTTAAGTAAAGAAACAATGCACACCACTGTGATTAATATGACATTTTAATTGCCACGTCAGACCTATTTTCAAGTATTTAGTGCTAGGAACTGACAAAAGAAGTTCCTAATAAAAAAAGCCTGAATGATTGAAGCTATTTAGAGGCCCTCATTGTACTGTGCTGTCAAAATGTCCAGCTGACCTTTTCCTCACGGTAAATTTTTCCAAGGAAGATTTTATACAGGCTATTTTAATAGTGCTGATTCCCCACCCTCTCCCTCAGTTTTTAGATTAGATAATGGTCAGAGCGAGACAAATGTCAAATCCTTGCCTAGACTCTGGATTTGGCCAGGGGCATTCTCTGGGAAGTCTGTGGAACCTTATTTAAGTTTTTAGCTGGATGTTGCTGAATGCATCATTTGCCATTATTTTATATTTTCAGTTCGGAGCAATGCTGGAAGTGTTGGAAGAGTTGTGTCCCGTTAATTCAATCAGGAGCAGAAGGAGCACATGGAAAATAGCTCAGCTCAGTGGAGGGGGGCTGGAATAATGCACAGGTAACGGGGGAGTCCTGCTGAACCTGGGAGAGCTCCTCATCCTTGTGGGATGGAATAACTCTGTGACTGCCACCAGCCCCCAACCCACTCATTCCCAAGGCCAGCACACCCCTGGCAGTGCCCAAGGCCGGGTTGGACATTGGGGCTTGGAGCAGCCTGGGACAGTGGGAGGTGTCCCTGCCATGGCAGGGGTGGCACTCCGTGATCTTTGAGGTCCCTCCCAACCCAAACCAGTCTGGGGTTCTGTCTTCCATTGATGCCTTGGGAAGGCTGAGCTGGAACAGAGACTGGACACAGCTGGAGAATAAAGTAGAGATTTATTAAAAGGCCTTTAGGATCCACCTTGGGCAGGACAGGGCCTGGCCAGGGCTACACCCAAGGTGGACCCAAAATGGTCACAAAATGGACAAACGGGCACCAGGTCTCACACTTTGATAAGTTTTGGTCCATTTGCATCTTGGGGTTGAATTGTCCAATTCCAGCTCCAGGCTGGGAGGTCCCATCCTTCTTGTCCCTCCCTCCAGCCCACCCTTGTTTGTGCTTTTGGGGCTGAAAGTTGTCCTTGGTGTGGGGCAGGAGAAGGATTTGTTTTGTGTCCCTGCTGTGTGCAGAGCTGAGTGACACTGACTGTGAGCTCAGAGCTGCACCCCTGGGCACCACAGAACCTGAAACACATGAAAGAGAAAACTTAAGGTATCACCATGACATTGTGGCTACACCTACAGAGACACCTGGAACCTCATTTTTGGGAGCACTGGGATGCAGCAACCCTTGAGCATGTCCAGGGCAATTTTTGAGATGGTGTCTTGGAAATAATCACTGCTGAGGCAGAATAAACACTTTGGGTTATTCAAGCTCTGACATCTGTTGTTGAGGAAACAGCATTTTGTTGAGGAAAGCTCGAAACCGTTGGTTTATTCAAGTTCTCACATCTTTTGTGCTCCCTGAGCAGACAGAAATCCACGGAGGGGGGGCACAGAGGGAGCCAGGATCCCCTGACACCACCCCCAGCACCCCAGTGAGCCCCCAAACCCCCGGGGACAGATTAATTCCCTCCTTCACACGGACCCTGCCAACCACTGGGGGGAATTCTCCTCGGCTGAGGCACAGGCAGAGATTAATAAAATCTTTCTTGCACATTTACAACACATTTGTTCACGGATGTGATTTAGAGCTCGGTGTCAAGGCGTCACCTGGGCTGCATTCCAAGGACCCACAGAAAACAGGGAGCTTCTGCACTCCGGGATAATGTTGATTTAGGGGCCGGTACAATAACACACACGGGGTATTTTATTTTGTTTCTTGGCATTCCTATTCAAAAATTGCCCTATAAAGAAGGGAAGAGATGTTAAATAAAGTTTAAATGCTCATAAATCACAAAGAAGCATTGTGCTTGGAGTGAACGGAAACATTTGGAGAGGCTCAAAATTGCTTTTTTCATGGAGAAATATTTTGTTGATGTGTTAAATTCAAAATGAAAATCCCTGACTGTGAGTCTCTTTCATGTTTTGGTACTTTGCTTAGGTTATCAAAAGAAAATAGGTATTATTTTTCCAGCTGTCTGAAAACTTGGGCTAGTCTGTGATTTTCTCTAAAATCTGCTAAGTCTGGGCCCAAAATTCCCTTCACTGGGCACCTTTAAATGGGGTTTTTAATTCAGGTTCTTGGCTGTTAAAAATCAGGAGCACTGCAGAGTTTTTTTTGTTGTTTTCATTTCAACTTCTGGTTTGAGGGGATTTGTGCTGTTCCTATTCCCAAAGTTTTTCCTGCAACTCTAAGTGACAAAAACTCTTTTTTGACCCTTTCCCTTTTCTTTTTAATGAAAGCTGCCAGCCATGTGAACTCTTTCCATTTCAGCATCAGCTGCTTTAATAACATTTTCACATAAAAAGAGCTGGACTTTCAGTGCTTTGGGCTGCTCAAGCTCAATTTGTCCTGGTGAAACACCAAAAAAAAAAAAAAAGACTGGGGAGCTGAAGAGGAGAAAATGAACCTGCACAAGTTCTGCAGTGATTTAGGGAAGATGGGAGGGGCTGGATTTAAAGTTTTTCTCCTTAAGATTTCTTAGTTCTGCTCCTGAGGCAGAATATTCACCCTGGAAGCTGCAGCTCCAAGGGAGTTCAGCAAAGGAACATTCACTCATATTCCTGGGATTTCTCAGTTGTGCCTTTTGTGAAAAGGGACTCCCATGGGAGTGACAAAATGGAGAAATGCTGAGGTTAAAGAGTCTGATTTGGATTTTCTACAGCCAGAAAAGAACATCAGTGCTGCACAGAAAGGAGAAGAAACCTGAAGAAGTGATTCATTGTTTACTTCCACAGCCAAGAAAAATGTTTTTACTTCATTAAGGTATTATCAGGATTTTTAATAGCACATTCACTTCTTTCTAAACCATCCTCCTCTTTTGAAAGCTGTGTTAAACCTCTTCCTAATAACTCCTGTGATTAGGAACTTTGTAGAAATCCCAGAGGACAGACTTCTAAAAGTGACATTTTATTTCCAGAGCCTCCCTGTAATTAAGCATCTCTCCGACCTTCTATTGAGCTGTAACTGCTCTGCAGAAAATCTCTTTTCGCTTGAATAAAAAGATGTTTTGGGTGAAGTTAGCAAAGAATTACATTTATATTATGAAGCAGAAGAATTTCAGGTTCAGTTTAATGAAGGGAAATAAAAGGTACCTGTTGTTTCATGGGCACAGAAGGTCTGGAGTGAGCAGAGGTCCTGCTGGACACGTGCTGGGAAGGGATGATGCAAAAAGCTCTCTCAAAACCAAATAGGAGTGACCTCCGTAAAATATTTTATTGAATTAGTGTGGGGTTATTAAATATCACCAGCTGTAAGAAATCTTTAATGTCCCTTTCAACCCAAACCATTCCATGATTCTGTGCAGAGTTATTTGCTTGGACATCAATTTCTACCGTGTGGTTTCACAATGATTTTATCATTTTCGAGTTTATTTTCTGCCAGACCAGCCCGTGGGCTCTGTGAGGAATCAGAGAATCAGAGAAAGGTTTGACTTGGCACCACTTTGAGGAAGTGCCAAAATTTTGGAGCTTCCTCTATGAATTAACCTCCCCATGGCCATGGATAACAAATATGGTTTCATGTGTTCTTCAAATGATTTCCATGCACAGCTGAGCTTCTTTTACTCGTTCATGTGCTGACACATCCTCACCCCCATTCCCACAGTCCCCTTCTTAAAAATATTTGGGCCGTTCGGTTATCTTGTAGTTACAAATGTTCACAAAGGTGACACAACACAGATCTGACAGCGGAGAGAAGAAAATAAACTTCAGAGCAAAGCGAGAAGGAAGAAAAGATCTCCCAGTAATGACATCAGGCAAGGAACACCTTTTATCAGATGTAGTTCAAGTTGGCAGGAGCGTGGCTTCAAGTGTTGAGCTGCATCTCCTGACTTGAAAGCCAAGCTCTGGTGTTTAATTTCTCATTCTGGGGACTCAGGAGATTGAAGGGCTTAATTAGCTGCTTTTATTTATATTTCAAGATGATGAAAATCAATGTTCTTCTCATTTACCTTCACGCCCAACCCAAAGATGAATCTGTGCTTTCAAGCCACGGCCAAGAATAACAAAATCAGGAGAGACCAACTGATCCTGCTGAATGACAGATAGATTTCAATCTTCCCTCGAAAAATATTCAGTATCTCTGGAAGTTTTGTTGATCAGAAGAGTCTTTGCATGGAAAAGTCCTTTAGAATGGATCTGAGAATATGTAAAGTGTCTGATGGTATAAAAGGTGCTGCTCTTTCAGCTCTGGTTCAAGGCCTGCTGATGCCACTGTAATTTTTTTGTGGAATTCACTGGGCTTTGGGTTGGTCCATAGGAGACTCCTTTTATTTAAGTTCCCCTTTTCTGCAGAAAACAGCATGGGGCACTTCAAATAATGTGTTTTATGACACCTCCTCTAATACAGACCAGTGCAAAAAGTAAACAAATAGCTTTTATTCAATTGAAAGTGGGATTTTTTTAACAGGATACATTGAAGAACGTGAGATAAATAATATCCACATCACAAGAGTTTTAAATCTCTTCTCCCCTCCGTTGGTGTCAGCTTGCACAGGTTGACATTCCATTAAAATGCTGCTCCATAATAGTAACAACTACTTGGGAAAAAAAATTGAGACCACCCACGTGTCAATCCCAAATTAGGTTTGGCACCACTCCATTTAATTAATGCATGGTGATTTATCTGTTCATTTCCAAGCTTATTCTTAAAAATTGATGGAATATCGACACCTAATATTTTCTTAATGACAGACCACTCCTACCTCCCTCCCCCTCCCCAGCGTCGCTTTGTCTCAGGAATGTTGGTTATGGTGAAGAACTCAGATAAAATCTACACTTTTTGTTTTTAAAAGTCCACGGCTGAGCATTGCTTGAACCAGTAAGGAAAAGGGTTTAGAAGAAGAGAACTGAAGAGCAGGATCCCAGTTGTCAATGTCTGGTTTATCCTTTGGGATGATTTCATTGCTCCAGAGCTTAAACCTGTAAAAATACAAACAGACAGAGGAAAATCTGCGTCAAAAATCAGTTTCTCTTTGCATTTTAGCTTAACAGCAACCTCTGTTCTCTTTTCAAGATGAAACATTACGCGCAAATGTTATTTTTATTTATTTGTTTATTAGAGTTGCAGTGGCTATTTTGTGGAGTAGGGTTTGAGTCAACATCCCACCTTTCCTGTGAGTATCTTCTCTAAGAGGGTGTTGACTGTTTTGTAGCAAAACAAACCACGATGTATAAATATAAAGATGCTCCCTTTTTCCATGAATAATAAGTTATTTATGAGAGCAGAGGCTGCACCCTGGGCCACCCCACCCCAGCCATGGGACAGGGCTGAGATCTCTGTCCCAGCAGCAGCTCCAGAGCAGGTTTAGGGTCACATTGTGTGGGAGGATTTTGACTTTCCCAAGAAATCTTATCCCTGTGTCCTTCCCTGAGCTCTGCCTGCCAGAGCAGTGGAGACTTGCCCGAAAAATAAAGTGTGGAGCAAAACACCCTGTGAGAGTAATCGGAGACAAATTTACAGGAGCCAGCACCAAAAAGCACCAGGAGGGAGGACACCTATGGCAAGGCAGAAGCTGGGAATCTGTCGTGCTTAGAGGCACAG
Source organism: Cyanoderma ruficeps (assembly GCA_008694505.1). Lineage (NCBI taxonomy): Eukaryota > Metazoa > Chordata > Aves > Passeriformes > Timaliidae > Cyanoderma > Cyanoderma ruficeps. The sequence goes on along the minus strand of VZDJ01000056.1, from coordinate 10,658,869 downwards.
ATTTCTCCTTACACAACAGCATTCAGAGGGGGGAAAAAAAATCTCTCACTTACTGGATATTTTTGGAATCCTAATTTCCTCACTGCTGCTGCCGTCGCCACCATCGCTGACGGTTCTTATCTCGATGAGATAATCTTCTTCAAACGGGACCAGGAGTTCAGCTGAAGTGTTGTTTGTCTCCAGGATATGGGCTTTGCTGTGCCTGTTCTGTCTGTACAGAATCTGAGCAGGAAGGGATGGGAAAACAAGAGTTATTTCATTTAGTTTGAAGTTTTAATGGATTTTTTTGGTGAGGGGGGGAGGCTGAGAGATTCTTCCATCGTGTCCCGAAGTTTTCCGAGCATCCTCAGCATCCTGTGGGGTGTTAAAAGCAATTTAAAACGGGGATAAATTCTGCAGGATTTTGGGGTGGGTACCACAGCAGGTGGTTTCCTGGAATCTGAGGATAATCAAAAAATTCTGCACTGCAACCAAACTTTAAAATAAATTTGCATTTCCTTTAAACGTAGATTTCTGGGAGTGCTTTGTGGCTCATTCACGTAGATCTTTGTGTGAGTATCTTCCAGTCTCTTTTTTAAAGGTACATTTATGAACTGCCAGAGAGTGAGAATGTTCAAATGTGGTTTATGGCTGCCTTTAATGCTTAAAAGACTGTTCTCTATTTCTTATATATTTGTGAAACTCCTTCCCTGGAGATGTGAAAGCAAGAAACTTTTTGTAAGTAAAATTACAAGGGGACAAGAGAAATGCAGGGTTGGGGACAGAAAATCCCTCTGTTAGAATAAAGAAGTGAATGAATATTTGTATAAACATCAGCAAACCCAATAAATCCAGAAAAATCAGTGTTCCAGGTAATGAATACTGACCTTCCACCAAATCTTCAAAAGATCTGATTAGTGAGATAAAGAAATCACTTACTTTGTAGCCCAGCACCTCAGACTCGTTCTCCATGGTTTTCACATGCTCCCAGTTCAGGCAGATTTTGGAATTTGTCAGCTTCCAGGCAATGTTTGCTGGAGGTTGACTTGGTGCTTTAAAAAAAAAAAAGAGAGAGAAAAATATGATGATGATAATAAGGAGATAAACTGAATATTAATTTTCATGGTAGAGCTGAATGAGCTGCTGATAGGGGAGTAGCAAATTCTTGGGTGATTCAAACCTAAAGGAGCAAAAAAGACATTTTCCAGTCCATCATTGCTCTGGTATTAGTCAGAATAAAGATCTATTCATAGCACAGAACCTCTGACTGAGAGACTTCATTTGCAAAATTAGGCACAGCCTGACAGTGTCTGACAGTTCAAGTTATATTTGAGAGATTTCATGGAAGGAAAATGTTGTTCCTCTCTGTATTTCCGTGTCCTAGAGGATGTTTTGCTGTCTGGATCTCAGAAAAAAAGCTAAAACTGAGAGCAAACTACAGAAGGCAAGATTTCCATCAGCCAGGACAGGTTACAAAGAGCTGCACATGAAAGTCTCCATGTGATCCACCATGAAACATTGCAGGATTTTAGAATTTCTCAGCACAATAGGCTGAGAGCAGCTTTTTTTTTTTCAAAGGCTTTTTATGGCTAAGTGTGAGGACTTTGAAAATTTGCCTACAAGTGCCTGGAATCGAATCCCATGTGAACATGTGAGGGTGGAGCTGTGCCTTTGAACTGAAGCTCGGATTTAGGCCGGAAAATTCTCTCCTGTTCCATGGCACGTCCTCCTGGGCCCTGCTGGGTGGTGACACAGGAAAGAAGGGTTGAAAGAGAGGTAAAAATGAGGAAAGATCTGGAGAAACACATTCCAGCCCTGATTTTAAAGTGTTTAACTCCAAGATCCTTCTCTTCCCCCCCGTATGTTGGTGATTGATGGATGTCCCTTGGAAGGAACAGTTGATTTGGTGACAATTTCTTTCATTTCCCACAGAGATAAAACAAACTGATGGGCCCTGCTGTTTCATATCCATCTGCATCGTGACTTTGGAGAAGTTTAATCTGTCCCTCTGGTGGGGAAGGAGGTGCTGGTGGAGCTCCCAGGTGAATATCCAGGGATGCCCTTCCATCAGCTACATTGTCAGTGCTGGAAAAGATTCATTTTGTTACGAAGACATTTATCTACTCTCACATACATCAAACTGCAAATTTGTTTAAATACGGCTTGAAAGGTCTTTGTTGCTTTCAGGAAACATTTTATGTAAGGAACTGGATAACTAAATAGTCACAAGGGGCAAAGGATGTCAAATACTTCATTGGCTGTGCACTCTGAAGAGGTCTGAAATCACTCAAGAATGGGTGAATTACGGCCTTGTCCAAAGCTTTTTGACATGGAAACTTAAACCCATCTTAATTCATGATCTTGGGGCTGAGAAAACATCACAGGGGGATTTGCAAAACAAATTCATCTGGGTTTTTTTTTCAGTCAGAAACTGGAGTAAGTGGTAAGAGCACTTTCCCAAATCCATAGGAATATCTGCAAACAAAACCAAGCAGTTCCAAGTCTAAGATTGTCAGATTATTTCCCCAATAAATTTCTTGTAATCAATCAATGCTGTCAGGAAAAATAAAAATCCCAAATACCTGCTTAAGTTTATTGAGGTGCTGGTGTTATTGTCATGGTTTTGTTATTGTCATGCTTTTTATTATTGTCAACTTGGCTTTGTTGCTGTACTGAGCTGAGGTTTATCCATGGAAGTATTTCTAATATCTATATGTAATATTGATATATTTTGTGTGTATATGGACCTATTTTTAAGGGAAAAGGAAGAGGAAGGGGAAGGAGAAGAAGAAGGAGAAGGGGAAGGGGAAGAAGAAAGAGGAAAGAGGAAAAAGGAAAAAGGGAAAGGGAAGGGGAAAGAAGAAAGAGGAAGAGGAATTTCTGAAATCCAGGCCATATAATTAAAGAACCAGAAGAGAACAGCTCCTTATGGAACCCACGGTTTGAGGACATCAATTCCACCTCCCTAAGTACTTTTAACTCAAACCAGGATGTCACCTCAGCCCTGACATCCATCTCAGAGAAGAACATTTCAATCAGAATTGCACCTCTTGGGCAGAAAGGCTCATCTCAGCTTTGCTGAGTCCCTGCAATAATGGGATGAGCAGGAGGCTGCAGGAATCCTGGATGCTGAGCAGGAAGACAGAGCTATTACTTTGGAGCTCCATCTCCTGCTCCAGATGCACGTTGTTTATATTCTCTTGACATATTATCTCTTCTCTTATTGCAAGTGCTTGCATCTTCCACAGACAGAGCTTGAAATTTTAATCTATATATTTAAATATTAAAAAGGTTATTTTGACTTTAATTTTTAAATGAGCCATTAGCACAACCCTGAATTTGACAGAAGATGAAGTAGATGTAAAACAAAAGCAAATTTATTCCTTCTGTGTTTTGTCATTTGACTGCCATGTCTTTAACTTGTCTTTCATACAGATGCACACAGGAATAGAGGGAAGAATTCCCAGGGATGAATCTGTTTTCCGCTGAAAAATGGACTGTGAGAAAAGTCATGGAATCACAGAATGGTTTGGGTTGGAGTAGCACTTAAATTTCATTTCATCCAACCCCCTGCCACAGTCACAGACACCTTCCACCATCCCCGGTTTCTCCAAACCTCATCCAACCTGGTCTTGGACACTTCCAGGGATGGGTCCTGTTTGAGCCCTTCAGAAATATCTTCTCTGGCTTTATTTTTCATTGTTTTATTTACAATAAATATTGGTTTTGTGGCAATTAAAAATCAATTAACTCATTCCCCAAGTTGTTCCTATCTTGTAGTAGGAATAAAGGCATGGAACAGCATATAGAAAAGAGGAAAACTGGTGAAACTCAGGAAAAATATTTTCTTTTTATGCTGAAAGGGCTCATCAATAATTTACTGTGAAAACTGAGTCCAAGGCAAACAAAAGAGCACAAGGCTTTACTTCTATTATTAAATAATAATAAAAAAAATACTAAATCACATTTACATCAATGTATCCCTTATGCTGCCCTCTGCAATGCAAAGTTCAGAGGTCTCAAACCCCCTCTGTGTTTGGTGCACTCAAAAGTTTCCTTTAAAACCCTCAAACACCAGAATCTCTTGTTTGACCTGTGAGACATCCTTCTTTTACTGACTCTGCATCTCTGAAATCCCCTGACAGCAAAGGGGCTGCCATTCCAAGGAAAACAGAAATCCTTCCTTGTGGGCATTGATTCAGGACAAGAGAAAATTTCGCAGCCACAGATTTTTTGCTATCTTTTTACGAAGAAATTTGGGATTCAGTTTTCTTTGCTGTTGAAGCGTTTGGGCCGCGGTGCGCTGGAATGTGCCTGTCCCAGCTGGGAATTTGGGACAGTTGTTGTGCCAACGCCAATACTCACGGGATTTTTTGGTGGTGACATTCACAGGGGTGCTGGAGGGCCCTGTCCCCGCGGTGTTGTAGGCTCGGACTGCTGCAAAATACACCGTGTTAGCCCTCAGGCCCGTGATGTTTTTGGCCGTCACGTTCCCGCTGACTCTGACCTTCCCAGCTGTGCTCTCCTTGGGATCATCTATCCAATATAAAACCTAAAAAGAGAGAACAAAGAAGAGGCAATTGGTTGTGTTCCGGCAATTAGAGGCTTGGCTGGGAAGCAGGCATGCTGACAAGGAAGATTTCGAGGAATACAGGATTTTTTTTTGTACTCCAATCTAGCAGGATGTAAACCCAGGCATGAATATTTATAGAGAAGCAATAACATTTCAGAGACCGAATCCCAATTAAGGAACTAAATGAAATCCTTAAATTTACAGATGTCCAGAAGGAAACCTTTGATAAGGTAAGGAATGATAAAAGCTTTGTTGGTTTTATGGTTGAACACGATGAAAGAAAACCTTAAGAGATACAAAAGAATATTTATCTCAATCATCTAAAAGGTTTTTAATTATTTTGTATCCTGGCTCTAGTTTTAATTCAGTGATACCTATTTAGACCTGCTATTTTTTTCAGTAAGTAATTGATTTAGGAAGGTTTGTGGACTGTACATGACTGCTATTACCTTCATTTAAACATTGCAATGATAGGACAGAATTTAAAGTGGTTTTGACTTGTTTTCCTCGTATCTACAAATTAAAAAGGAAAAAAAAAAGAAGAAGAAAAAAGAGATTGTTTCACTGTGCAATCAAAATGACCAGGAACGATATCTGGCATTACTTTATCCTGAAATCACAGAATCATTTAGGTTGGAAAATATCTTGAAGTCCAACCAGCAATGCCAAGGCCAGCACTAAACCATGTCCCCAAGTGCCACATCCACGTGGCTTTTAAATCCCTGCAGGGATGGGGACTCCACCACTGCCCTCTTCAAATGTTTGAGTCAATGGTTGGACCTGATGGTCTTAAAGGTCTTTTCCAGCCTAAATGATTTTATGATTCTGAGAGGAGGGAGAAGTTAAAAGCCTTTTAATGCACCACAGCACAAGCTCTGGGTAGTGCTGGGGGGCATTTCTCCTGCCCTGGTCTGTCAGCAGTGCCACGTGTGTCTGTCCCCAAATCTGAGCACAAAATGTCTGGGATGGAGCTGCAGTTCTGGGCTGTAAATCCTCTTGATTATCTCAGGGGGGTTGCTGTTAATAAGAGTCAGGGGAAGAGCTCCACGCTCTGTTGACTTGGAAGCACCAATTTGTTGATTGGGAGGAGGAACCAGAAGACCAAAAGGATTCTGGACAGGAAAGAAACATCTTTAACGTGTCAGAGCCCCTCACCTCGTAGCCCAGCCCCTCGCCACCTTGTAGCTGTCCTAGGGTGACTTTGTGATGCTTGTAACCAAAATTGTCTGATCTGTTTGTGTTGGACATTGTGTCCTGTACCTTTAGGACTGGTTCTGAGAGTGAAGGGGGAGGAAGAAGCAGCGTGGAGTTTGTCTGGAGAAACTGCTCTCACTGCTCCACATTCCACTCCTGGACTGTGCTGTCTGCAGCACGGACAGACAGCGGGACAGAGAGCTCTTTGCTTTCAGTTAGTTTTTAGCAAACTGAGGCAGAGAAGCTCCCTGGGCTTTTTTTCTTTTTTCTTGAGACTGTTTAAACCTGCTGTGGACTGAAAACCCAGAAGAGCACCGGGAGCTCACACCTGCTGCCCACTGGGGCCTAGGCCTCGGCATTTTTCCTGACAAGAGACTGGGTGAGCTGAGCTACACCCACACCAAGGACTTTCTGAGTTTGCCATCTCACCTCAGAGCGGTGAGAGGTTTTATTGTTTCACATTAGTCATTCTTTATGCTTGTGGGCACTTTGTTTGTTAAATAAATCATTTTTTTCCGCTTTTCTCTGAGCAGATTTTTTTCTCGGACCAGTCGGGGTTTTGGGTTTGCTTCTCCAGAGGGACCTGATTCGGAGGTTTCCTCCTGAATTTGCCCTGAACCGGGACAGTAGCCCAGCCCCTCAGCCCGTGGCCCAGGCCCTCACCTCATAGCCCAGCACCCTGCCCGTGTGCCGGTTCCAGGGGATGGGCAGCCAGGACACTTCCACCGCCGCCGCCGACACGCTCAGGGCCGAGGCTCCCGCCGGGGCCATCTGCGGCTCTGGGACAGGGAAAACACAGCTGCTGGGATATGGCTGTGACCACGGAGTGTGGGAACCCTAAAAACACCCCTGAGAGAAACTGCCAGGCTTTGTCCTGGAAGGATTTACCATAGAGTTCCTTGCCTAGGCTGAAAGAGAAGAGTTCCTTCATGGTGCCTTGCAAAATTACTTCCAGTGTACCCTGGATTGCTTCCTTCATTGGTCTTCCTTCATTAACCCTGCCCTCCCCAGCTGTTCATCCCTCAGACCCCTCTACAGGCCTTGTCCTTTGTACCTCCCCTGTGCCTTCAGATCATTGCCCACTGACCCCATACTTAACCCCTGAGCAGCACAGGGTCTGGGACTTCTGTCCCTGATCCCTTCAGCACGCTGAAATAAACCCTCCTGGAAAATATCCTACCTTCTGCCTTTCCTGTCATTCCTCCTCTGAGGCATGTACGTGTGCACGGACTTGAAATGGCTGCTCCTGTGGCCTGCTCTGAGCAGCTTCTGAAGGAGAGCCTTGGAGAAGGCAGCAGCATTTTACAATCCTGCCATGATGCTACAACAGAGTGCAAGGGGAGGAGATGCTGCAAGGAGCAGCGGGAACGGCCCCTGGTGTGACCATGAGCTTTACTCTCCACTTGTGGTGGAATGCCAGCAAAACCTGTTTTCAAAATTGGTCGTTCCCCATCTGCTGGAGCAGATTTTCAGAGGTTGGCTGCACTGAGTGGTCTGGAAACAAACTCTCTGAGAGCAACCCCTTGGAGTGTCTCCCAGTTTTCCCAACACACTCAGCAGGAGCACCTTGGGGACAAATTAGTTGAAACAGGCCCTCTACTGAAAATCATTCTGAAAATTTGCCCCTTGCTATTTTTACTTCAGATACCCATCTCCCACCTCATGTCTGTTATAAATAACCAATGAGCAGGTTTGAGCAGGGCCCTTAAAAACCCCGTGAGTTCTGCCTGATCCTATCTGTGACCTGTTGCTGCCACACACCCATTACTACTAAGAGTAACTTGTTTTACCGTCCTCTCCCGAGTAGATGATGGAAATGGGGCTCAGGGTCCCTTCTCCTTCGTTGTTGTAGACACCAACTTTCACCTCGAAAGGAGACAGGGGTGTGATGCTCTCATTCCTGTAAACATATCTGCTGGATTCCACCGAGGCCACCACAGCTTTGGTCCAGGTTGTTGAGCCAAGGGGACGGAACATGACGACGTAGCCGAAACCTTCCCCGTTTTGGAGCTCTTCTGACACTGGCTGTGGTGACAAGGCAGTCAATAAAGGTCTGCATGTATCCACAGTTTTAATTGAATCTTCGTTCCCTGACTGTATTTCAGTGGTATTGATTTAGCTGGCTGTGCCTTGGAGAAGATAATAATGTTTGCCCCATCCGCCAATGTAATATTGAAATAAAAATCAAAATAATAAATCTATCGGGGCAATCAATTTAGAAACAAAAGATCTGATCAGCTCCATTAAAGTTGTCTCTTTCAGGCATGAAATTTGCAAAATTAAAAGCATTTCACTCAGTACAAGCTGTAGCTTGTAGATTTTTTTTTCCCCCAAAGGGGCACAGGAATGCTAATTTTAAATAAATGATTTTAGAGGGAAAAAAAAAGCTGGGAAGGAACAAATGTATACAAAGAAATGTGTGTCAGTTGTATAATTGCCTGCCTCTGAGTACAGTACTGATGTATTTTTTTTCAGCAAGGAGAAAGCCTCAAGTGCATGAACATATTCTTATTTAAGTTCTCAGAACAGAAATGTTCCTGCAAGTCAACATGGCAAAATTAATGTTTCTATTAATAAAATCTCATGTCAAGATATGTATGAAAGGCTCAAACTGAAAAGGCAATTACAGCAACACCGTGTCCAGCATGAAGTTTGTTTTTTCATGGGATAAAAATACTTCCACGTTCTCGAAGCAAGAGGACATTTATGAAACAAAATCAAGATTAAATGGAGAAAAGAAATGTTTCTCAGTAAAACTGCATTTATTACAGAGGCTTTCACCAAAGGGAGGGGCATGGAAAAGCAGGCATGGAAAATGGTGCAAAAAGACAGAAAAAGGGTCAGGACCTGAGTCCTGGCTCCAACCTCTTCTCGTGGAACTTCTTGGAGAACAAACTGTATGAGATGATTGGGGAAAATCTGGAAGCACTTCAGAAGATTTCAGGGCACTATTGTTATTTTTGCAATAAATTCCATCTAATTCTAATAACAAATATTATGATAATAACCCTGCCCTGGCATTTATAACATGTGTCTTGCCTTCAGTGTTTTACAAACACCCAATATCCCCCTTCCATCTCTTTTCCAGTCCTGAGAGAGTTAAATGTGAGGGATGATGGCTCACTGGGGATTTATAGGAGTTCAAGCTACTTTCTACAGCATTTAATTTGTTTTTGAGGCTTCTGTGACCTCAGATTTAATCAAGACATTTAGTGAGTTCATCACAGAAAGCCGCAGAGCCGTGTTCAGTGTTGTTAGCTGGCCATAATTAGGATTTCTTCTGATTGTTTTTCGGGACACACTGCGGAGCCCAACAGGATAATTTGATTGAGATCTCTCAGGTTGTTTTCGATTTTCATGTTCTTCTGCTCCCAAAGAGGAGAAAATGAAACAAAAGAGCGAAAGGTGCAGATGGAGGAAAACTTAGTTCAGGGAAAGTGGAATTTCACTCTGTTTGCAGCACAGGGAGGGGAAAACACCAGCAGTGTTATTTATCCAGTGGGGATTTTTTTTTTAATTTCTTTTGATCTGATTTTTCACTTTTTGGCCAAGCAGCTGCCCCATCACTTCCCAGGCTTGGCCAGAGGCTGCCTGCCTTCATCCCAGTGCCTGTGGGAAGCTGCTGAGAGGCTGGAAAAGGAGGATCCTTCCCACAGCACTCACTTTGTGCTCTCTGAAATGACCTGCACTCACCCTTTGCGACTTGTCTGGCATTAACTGCTCTGAAAATGTGTATTCTTTGCTCTCGCTGGAGTGCTGGAGAATTAAAGGGCTCATCTCCTTTAACACATAATAGGATATGTCTTGTCAGCACAGCGTTCCAGAATGGAAAACATGTAAACAAAAGTAGGAAAAATGTAAATGCAGAAAATGGCCAAGCAGATTAATGTGTTAAGCACCTCCTGTACAATGGAGATAAGAGGGTTGTGCAGACTCCTAAACATCTTTACAACACGCCTCTTAAACTGTTTATTTTTATAAATTGTTCCCTCTAACACAGAAAAACTTGCTGTGTGTCTTACAGGCTGTTTGCTCTCCACATCCGGGGTGAAATCCAGGCTCGACCAAAGCCAGTGACCAAAAGCCTCTGGATTTCAGCAGGGCTGTGATTTCCCCCACGGATTCTCGCTCGTTAGACACTGAGGTTAATTGAGCTAAGAATTACCTCCCATGTGATGACCAGCTCGGAGCGGGTCCCTCCTCCTCCGCCGATGTTGGTGGGGGCCACCACAGGAACTGCAGAAGGAAAGATGTTGGTGTTTCCCCAAGGCTCAGTCCTGGGGCCAGCCTGTTCAATGTCCTCACGGCTGATCTGGACAAAGGGCACCCTCAGGAAGCTCACAGATGACACTGAGTTGGGTGGGAGTGTGGATCTGCTGGAAGGAGGGATGTGGGCAGGCTGGATCCATGGGCTGGGGCCAGTGGTGTGAGGATCAACAGCGCAGGGTCCTGTTCTTGGGTCACAACAGCCCCGTGGAGCACTCCAACATGGGGGAGGAGTGGTTGGAAAGTGGCCCAGCAATAAAGGACCTGGGGGTGCTGGTGACAGCAGCTAAAGATGAGGCCAGGTGTGCCCAGGTGGGCAAGAAGGTCACCTGGCCTGGGTCAGCAATTGTGAGGCCACAGGACCGTGATTGTCCCTCTGCTGAGGCCACACCTCGAGTGCAGTGTCCAGTTCTGGACAAAGCTGTGATGGGCCGAGGTTGGACTCAATGACCCTGGAGGCCTTTCCAAGAGGGTGATCAGAGCATTTCCTGCCTCACCTGCAGCCATTCCACCTCTCAACAGGTGGGACAGGGATTTCCTTGCACAGCAGCCCATTTGAGACGAACTGAAATGATGTTTACACATTTTCTAAGGCTGAAGCCATAGACGCATTTGATACATGAGTACCCTGGTTCAAAAAATTAATTAAAGAGCTGGGAGCATCAAGTATCTGACATTATTATGCCTCATCAACTAATTGGCAAAATGATGTTCCATTCAGACTGTAGCTGCAACACTACTGATTTACTAATTACGCATTTGTTCGGTAAACATGTTGTTGGAGCAATATATTAATTTTTTTAATTGGTTGTATGCTTTTCTTAGCAAATTCAAAACTCACAATTTGCTTTTCTCCTTCTCCCAAGACTGCAAGTGTCCAAAAGTTGGTTGATTAGACTTGGATTTCTCCAGCATCCCACAGGTAGAGGATTGAGATCAGGGAACTTTGTTGAGGCTGAAGGGGCTCACGGTGGAGAGGCAAGGAAAATATCAGCATTTCCTGCCTCTTGCTTTATATTTCTTCTGTGAGGTCCCTTCCAACCCAAACCATTCTATGGTTCTATGATATCATGTTCTTTTTCAGCTGCTGGAGAAGTGTAAGAGAAGAGGACATCCCTGGAACGGGCAGAGACAGGAACCCTCTACAGGACATTTGGTGGTGCCATCTCCAAACCCTATCTCCTGAAATTTCAAGATTGTTCTGTTGTTGTCTTCATTCAGCTCTCACTGTTTGAAAAGCTGATGTGTAGGGTGAGAATTAGCTGGGACGTTTTAAAAATCTCTGAAAAAATCTCTTTTTTTCAGAGATTTTGGGAAAGTTTTGCTGTATCTTCTTGTCCTTCCCATTGACAAATGCATTAACCCAGCTCCAGGGGTGGCAATAAAAGCAAAAAGTGCCTAAAGTCCACAGAAACTGATGTCAGCCCATTATCATTTCCAGATTCTGGTCCACAGATAAATATTTATCTGGTTTCATCCTCTAGAAATGGGAGGAATTTCAGGACAGTTTTGCTGTGCAGCCATGAGAGTGAGTGCAAGTGCAACCAGCCTGGGCTCTTCTGGAGGGTTTTGCAGAGCTGTTCATTTTTGTCACCAACAGTCGATGTCTTTGGGCACATCAGAGGCAAACCATCTCAGACTGACAAGAACTGCATGGAAACAGCAAAACAAACCTCCCAGCCTGGAGTTTCAGTGTTTCATGAACCAAGTGATGCTCAATTAGCTCATGTGTTAAATGTGCTTGGTACTTACTACATTTGCGCGGGGAAAATTTTTTTGTGCTGCGGCTCAGCAGAGCCTCAACTGGGTCAGAGTTGAGAAACAGATGAAAATTTACAGCTGAGTGCACCAACAGAGGCTCAATTAATTCTCAGCTCCATTTTAATGAAATGAACAGTGGCTCATTTGCATCCACAAATCTACTAATGCTCAGATTTCAGCTGGCAAAGTAGTTATTACAACAGCAGAGCTCAAATTCACCCTTTCCTGGGCAGGTATTTGCTGTCCACACTGCCCTGCTGATTTCGGTTTCCTATTCTGATTGGAAAATTAATAAAAGCTGATATTGTCCCACTGGATTGTAACGTTTTGAGACAGAAGAATTTACAGCAGTGAAGGAGTTAAGCAGCTAAACCTGAAGTGAGTCTTTCTGTCCCTTTTGTTAAACTTCAGACAAAGCCATGCTGTAAGGAAATAATCTTCCTTGTGTTATTGCCATGATAAATAACAATAATTTTATTGTTTCTTTCTCCTCGTCCCCCAGCCTTGTGAATCCCTCTAACAAATAAATAAATAAAAGCTTTAAAAGATGAAAGCTTTCACTGACTGTCTGGTTTTGAATATCCCACTTTACAAAGCCCCACGGTGGCAACAGCAACAAAAACCTTCTCAAGATTAATTTGGTCTTCATGATCAGTCATGTAACGGAAAATATTTATTTGAGATACTTTGCTGGGAAATTTAAAAAATCTGACCTCCTCTGGAAGGTGCTGGGGGTTGGAAATAGATGGTCTTTAAGGTCCCTACCAATTCAAACAATTCTGGGATTCTATTCCCAGAAACAAATGGATTCCACATTCTAAAAGAAATGTATTTTCTTCTGTATAATGTACGATACTGTATTTTGAGTTCTGTCCTGAAATGCAGCTTGCCAAACTTCAGAGCTTGGCAAATGAGATAAACAGAGAAGACAAAGTGGATTGTAAAAGCTGCTTCTATTTTACTGCTTTCCATCCTATAAACACTGATTTTATAGGTGGGAGAGAGTTGATAAGCAGGGGGTTGGGAGGAACATAAAACAAACCAAAGGTTTGGGCTGCAAATAAATTGTACCAAACTGAGCAGGTCAAAGGACTGACAGCATTGGTCACCCAAGAATAAGGCAGCCTCCCGTGAGGTTCCAAGCCCCAGAAGATAAATGAGAAAAGGTCAGACAGACAGACAGACAGAAAGGATTCCACTCTGGAGTCGGCAGAAGCTCTTGGTTTCACTGGGCTTTGGATGCTGTCATTTATTTCCTCCAATATCCAAAGTTAAAGTTATCCTGTTCCTCCACATGCTCAGATATCAAACACCTCTGCAGCCAAGGGATATTCAGAGTGGAGTTATCACTCCATGTGCAAGTCCCTGAGAAGGGAAAAAACTTGCATTTAATGGGGAAAACAAAAATTGTTCTCCCAATGAATTGCTTGAGTGAAGGGTTGGTTGGAACACATCAAAGGGAGGAACATGGGCTAAGTCCAGCTTTTCTGATGGAATGACAGAATGGTTTGGGTTGGAAGAGACCTCAAAGCCCACGCCATGGGCAGGGACACCTCCCACTTTGCCAGGCTGCTCCAAGCCCCATCCAGTAATGTGTTTTTGTGGAACACGTTGGTTCCCCACCTATGGAATTGGGTAAATCAGCCTGTAGGAAGGAGTGGCTCTGCTGCCGTGAAATTCCCACAGCTGAGAGGTGGGAAAACCTGGCAGAAGGCAGGGCCTCACCTGCAGCTTTGGTTTTCAGGAGAGCCGAGGGCCTGCTGGGCTCCCCAATCCCAACGCTGTTGCTGGCGACCACGCGGAACTCGTACTCCACCCAGGGGCTTAAATCCACCACGGTGGCCTTGTGAGTCCTGCCGTTAATGACCTCGGGAGCTGAAGGCAAACATGACACCAGCAACGGGTTTTTGAGGTAATTAATGGTACAAACAAAACAAAAAGTCCAAGAGAATTCCCGAATTGCTCACCTGTGGCAACGGCCTGCCATCCCACCGAGAAGGGAGTCCTGGTCTGGACAGTGTAGATCTGCACTGGGCTATTGTTATCTGCTCCAGGCTTCCAGGATAAGCCAGCAGTCGTGCTAGAAACATGTTCAACTTTAACATCTTCTGGTGGACCTGGGGGGCCTGACACGATCAGCATTTTAAGAGGAAGGCATTGGGAAGAGAAGATTCACCGCTGGAATGGGTGGGGCGGCGCTCACTTTCTCAAGTCAGAGGAATTATTCATGAAGCTGCAGTGTCATAAAAGCTCTGCACAATCCCTAAATGATGGCTCCGTGCCTGGATTACATCTTTATGAGTCAGGAAAATTAATGTCTCGATGTCACTAACATGAAAACTACAAACAAAGGAATGATTTCTTTTTTTGTGTCCGACAAAGGAAGGCACCCAATGTTGTGTTGTGTTGAACCATCGAACATTTTGAGAATTCCTACTGAATTCAATCAAGACTGAGGTTCAGAAGGAATGCAGGATGGTGCACTACACATATTTCTGATTTCTCTTAGGGTTTACAGATCTGCTCCCGTGACAGCATTTCCTCACTGCTGGCTGTAAAAAGCTGAGTTAGAAAATCTTATTTTATATTATCTCCAAAGAGGGGAAAGGAATGAGGTCTTTTGTTTTTCCCAGCCTGCACAGCGACCCAGAGATGCCTGAAGGAGATAAAAACACTGCTGAGATTAGAGGATTTCCCTCTGATCTGTGTGGCCCAAAATTTTTGCCAAAGAGGCCAGGGCAGAACTGCAGAGGCTCCCCTGGGTTGGCCGAACACCAGGATCATGCTGGCCACAATTTTGGGGCCAAGAGTAAAATAAATAAAACATTTCACTGTTGAGATGTGGAAATGACATCCTGGGGATCATTTAAACAACAGCTGATGTTAAAAATTCCTGGTTCCTCTAGGAGATAAGTGTGTCCCCCTTACAGACATACCTCTCACAATTATATCTGCTGTTGCAGATTGACTGTCTAAAGAAGTTTGCACCATGCACACATATTTCCCAGAGTGATGCAGCTGAATATTTCTTATCATCAAATCCCCAGCAGATTCCTGGAGAGATTAAAAAACAAAAAGGAAAAAAAAAGTAAACTAATCACTCACAACATGCTTTCTGTACTGGGCATTTTAATAAATTGCTCAATATTAATAAAAAAATTCAGCTTTTAAATTAAAATATTCATAGCTATCATCAGTTTCTTTCATGGGGACATTTTTATTATGGCTTCACAAATAACTCAAGCGCCTTTATGAAATTTAGGGAAGAAAAATAAATGGTTGCAGCCCTTGTAAAGAAACAGTGATTTGCCAGGCACATAAACAGCCAGGGCGGAATTATGACAAACACTCGTGTCATGTAAAGGCTGTGACAGAGAGTTTCATTAAAGAGTTTGGGAAACTCACTCTTCCAATCCTTTCGAAGTGATGGATTCCTCTGCTCAGGTCAATCCTCTGGCCATCGAATGACCAGGAGAAGGCCACGTCCAGGGAGGGGTCGTGGGACACCTGGCAGGGCAGGACGATGCTCTCTCCAACTGTTGCATCTGTGTCAGAGGGTGGGATGGTGATGACAGTCCTTTCTGAGGGGACAAAAAAAAAAAAAAAAGAGATCTTTTTAATTCAAATGTTCATAAAAATAGGGGTTATTGAAGGAGGCTTGTACCACGCGGGAAATGATTTCAAATTGGCCCAAATGTTCTGTGATGAAGGGAATTCTCTCTAATAGGGTGATGATTTTAGACCGCTCTTGTGGCAGCACCAGCCCCACAACCTCCTTGTGTGCCTGAGAGTGAGCAGATGTGAGAGGAATGCCCTAAATCAGCTTATATTTGTATTAGGAACACCCTAAATTATATTACTTCCTAAAGCCCATAATTATTAGTTTTGATTTCAGTCAAAAGGTATAGAATTCTTCTTAAAAGTGTGCCAGTGGTTCTTCAAACTCGAAGGATTCCCTTGACCAACAAAAAGCAGCGAAAGCAAAACTGCTGCTCACCTCCACTTACTTCAAACATCGACATCCTTAATCTATATTAATGTCTTTACTCCACAGCACTACTCAAGTTACAGCTTCAAAGACATTCCCGGGCAGGAAAATTATTTATTTGATCATTTTTAACCCATTACATCGAGACCCAAACTTGCAGCTCCTCTGAAGGGAAGTATCAGCTCGCTGAAGGGGAAAGAAATGGGTTTATATGGCTTCACTTTTGTTGATATGACTGGCAGACAGATTGGAGATAACAACCACTTTGTTGTAAGCAATTCCCTTGAATAAAGCTTTTGTGCATGGAAGTGTTATAAAGTGGTGAGAATTTAGACACATGTAGAAAAATGAGAGCAGAATCACTTCAACAGTATTAATGTGATCTGAAAATAATGTGAGAGGAGGAGAAGGAAATGTGCACGGGCTGGGTTAGTTTAAATCTCATCACAGCTTAACTCCAGAATGTAAGTGATTCTTGAATCAGAGAATTCTGGAAAGGTTTGGGTTGGGAAGGACCTTAAATCCCATCCAGTGCCACCCTTGCCATGGGCACCTTCCACTATCCCGGGGTGCTCCAAGCCCCATCCAACCTGGCCTTGGGCACTGCTGTTATCATAAGAAATCTCCTTTATTATTGGCCTGAACCTCCACCAAATAAACACTGAAAACTCTCCTTTTGGAATTACCCTGGATTTGGGCATGAGGTGTAGTTTTTAGTAGTGATAACAAAAAATAAATTAATTTGTTATGGTATTCCCATCTTCTTGCACCTCTTGTTGTCTCCTCCTCGTCCCCACTAATGCAGAATGTTCACTTGGGTGATATTTTTTTTACTTCTTTTATGGGCTTGTCTTCAAAACTTCCACCTCAAATACTTTTAAAAGCTTCTTAAAAGCTCTTGGTTCTGCCTTAGCCATCTATCTTGCTTAGCAACAGCAAACATGCTTTATATGACAAATCCCATTCCAGAGGAGAAAAGAGGGGAGATGTGAGTGCTGGAGGTGTAATAAAGACTTCTCCCACCAAGAATAAACAACTCAATGAGCAGCAATAAACTTAATTTGCACATTAGCTATGCTTTCCCAAGTTCTGACATTTCAGTTGAAAATAACGCTGAAGCAATGAGGCCTATAATTGAACAGCCCCAACTTCTCCAGAGGGGAAACAAAAACAAATGTTCCCTGCAAACAAGATCATTTTTATGCCACGTTGTTACTCGGTCTTTTAATAAACTTCCTAAATGCCAAACAAAATAATGGGGTTTTTTTCCATGTTTTAATGGGATGTTCCCATATTGCCACAATGTATGGGACATGTGAGAGGGGGCAGAACCTTGATGAAGTCAGAGCTGCTGAAACCCTGAAGTTCTTGGTGTTCTCCTTGCTGGCTGTGCTGCAGCACCATCTCAGGCCACACTCTGAGCTGTATCAGCGCTAATTGCTCTGTCAAAAGGTGAATGTTAAAAAGATTTTTGCAAAAGATGCAAAGTTAAGGATGAGGTCGCGCTTCAGGCCGGAGAAAATATTCTGATTGTGCTGAAAAAAAGGATATTTTAAAAAAAAAGAGTTACAAAATCAGAGAGTCTTGCAGTGGAAGGGTCTTTAAAGCTCATTTCATTGCACAAAAGAAGGAAATACTGAAATACCTTTCACAATCAGGTTCCCTGAGTTTCTGGCAGTTCCAAACTGGTTCGTGGCCACACAAGTGTAAACCCCGGCATCCACCTTGGAGATGTTGGAGATCCTGAGGCTGCCATCCTCCAGGAACGCCACCCTGGGGAAAAACAAACAAAATGGGATCCCAAAATCCCAGAAGGGCTTGGGTTGGACGGGATCTTAAACCTTATCCCACCCCCTGCCATGGACAGGAACAATTTTCACCATCCCAGGGTGCCCCAAGCCCCATCCAACCTGGCCTGGGGCACTTCCAGGGATGGGGAATCCACAACTTTCCTGGGCAACAATAGAAAGACAGAAATTAAAAAAGACTTCTGGCAGAAGAATGGTAACACAAATGCAGCGCTACTTTTAATATTTAAACATTTCATGATGATTTTTCTTTTCTATAGCAAGCTGAATATGTGTTATTTCACACATATTCAATTTTCACCTCTGCTGCTTATTAATTTCTACATTAGAAATGTTTCATTGGCAAACTGGGGTTGATCATTCACTTTTCCAGGTGACTTTCTTCCAGCAAAATCTGGAATCTCAAGACAAAGTCAAAAGACTCAACTTGTGTTCTATTTTACTTGTGTTCTATTTTACCATGGTTTTGTGGTTTTTTGTGTTTTTTTTTTACAGATCCCAGTGCTCCTAAGCCAAGCTGAGGTTGTGTGTGAGCCCAGCTGCCCGTGGAGTTCTGTCAGGATTATTAAAAGATATTATCAGACTGGCTGAGATGCTCAAATGCCACCTCACAAGCCAAGGAACAAAATCAAATCCATCACTGTCTCACAGGGCCCTCGAACCACCTTGGAGCCACCGAGTTGTTTGTTTTGGTTTGCGGAGTATTGGGAAAATTGCATTTAATGGTAATATCAGGACCACTCCTGCTGCACCTGGTAAATGTGGAACTTAAAGAAATTTTTTTCTGAGTTTAGAAGAAATTTAGGACATGAAGGTCCTGCAAGTTCCATAAAAATGGGGGTCAGGGTCTCTGTGTGGATCTCCTCTTGCCACCAAGCTCAGTCCTCAATAGGCACCAGAGAATCTGCACCCAAATGCCACATTTCCTTACACTCAAAAAATATTCAGTGTAAGCCACAACTCCACAGGAAACCAGGCCCCGTTCACTCACAGCAGCACTGCATCATTTTTTATATCCCTCATTTAATTGACATTTAACTCTAATACAAGGCTCCTTTCATAAAATAGAAAATATCTAATTCATGCATCACAGCACGGGTATTTAATATTTATTACTAACAACATAAGATTGGGTGATGCACTGAATTATTAAAGGAAATGAACAATCACAAGAGCAGAAGTTGGAGCTGGCAGTAGCATCAGAACCATTAAACACACACACAAAAAAAAATAAAATCAAAAACCATCACAGTGTGTTTCTGTTTCCCATTCTGGCATTTGTACATTTGTAACTGCAAGTGGAACACACGTCAGACCTTGTCCTGCTCCTCTTACACCCTCCCAACATCTCAGCCGGGATTTCTGGTGATCTCCTCGTTTGTATCCCCTGAATTTCATGTCTCCCACACTCATCTGACCTTTCCCTGCACAAAGATCTGCTCCTGGGCAGGGCAGGGTGGATTTAGGCCCAGGCCAAGCAGAGATGTCCCCGTGGTGCTGTCGCTGGGGTGTGCAGCTGAGAGGGGAAGGGCTTTAGGCTTGAATGAAAAAATCTTTGTTTCCTTGGCAATAATCACCAGGTGCTGCAGCAGCTCTGGGTTTGCCACTTGTGGCACAGCGAGGAAATAAGTTCAGGTTTAATAATCCATCCTTTGGAACTGGAGCAGAGCAAAATAGGAGGAAGCAAAGTGCCCTCCTCAATCCAGGGATGTATCAGCTGAATGAGAGGTTCTGGATAAGGAAGGACGGATGAAGTTGTGCCGGGGCAGGTTTAGGTTGGATTTTTGGGGAAGGCTCTTCCCCCAGAGGGTGCTGGGCACTGCCCAGGTGAAGGCACGGACAGGGTCACCACAGGGCGGAGCAGAGTTCAGGGGAAACTTCTTCCTTCTTTTTTTATTCAAAATCTGACTCCATTTA
This sequence comes from Cyanoderma ruficeps, assembly GCA_008694505.1. Taxonomy (NCBI): domain Eukaryota; kingdom Metazoa; phylum Chordata; class Aves; order Passeriformes; family Timaliidae; genus Cyanoderma; species Cyanoderma ruficeps. The sequence goes on along the minus strand of VZDJ01000056.1, from coordinate 10,639,383 downwards.
TATACATTTGTACAAAGGTCCAGAGATTGGCTGCACAGGTCGCCACCTCTCTAACCTGGATGGTGGACATCACCATCAATCATTTCTCCTCCCAGAGGAGAAAGATGTAAACATTCTAAAAATACACATTGTTTGCATGAAGCTGGGTGAGAATTTGCAGCACAAAGTTACAAGCGCTCAAAAGCAAAAAAACCTAGGGTGACAGAAAGCTCCCCAGGGAATGGGAACATTCCCGAGGCTGCCAGAGCTCCAGGAGAGCTTGGACACCACTCCAGGGATGCCCGGGTGGGATGTGGGGGGTCTGTGCAGGGCCAGGAGCTGGATCTTGGCACCTGGGGCAGCATTTCTGATCCTTGTGGATCTTTTCCAGCTCAGGATATTCCACAATTCTGTGCCCCCATGAGCTGAGCTGGTGTCACCTCTGTGCACCAACACAGGAGCCCGGGGTCCTCTCCCTCTGTGTGGGGACACACCCATGGCTGCTCCAAAGGCAGCTTTGAATATGAAGAAACATTTCCAAGTATTCCCCTTCTGCCTCTGCAATATTTTTTTGCATTAATGACGCATTTCTTCCCCTCAGCTGGCACCAACCACCAGAAAAAAACACTGCTGGTGATAAAACAGGGGATGCAATCGAGTGGCTGGGTAACATATGGTGTTCATCAAACAGTATCCAAAGAGATTCCAGTGTGAATCAGCAAATGTTCACAAATTGGGTACCTGGATAATAATTCATAACGAGCCACCTCAGTGTCTTTCTCTCCATCAAATATTGATGCTCTGTTACTTTTACTGCAGGTGCACCTAAAACATCTTAGGTGCAAATTAAAATCCAGAAGTGGCATAAAGGAAAACAAAAATAAAAAAAGGGAAAAAAAGACAATCTCCGTCTCCAAAAGCTTCAATGTAGGTAAATACACAGGAAAGAAAAAAACAGTCTGCAAAATACAGAATAGCAAAGGGGGGAAGCTTTGAAAGCTCTGTCTTAGCCCCTGTGGATTCTGGTTGCAGCTTTTTCACTGAAGTTTGGTCATGCCTCAGATTTTTCATCCCTGTATTCTTCATGATGAATTGAGACCTTGATAATTCCCATCTCTCTCATTTAGCCACTAAGAGGGGTTTGTACCCACACAAGAGCTGACAGTGTCACGTTTGATCTGAAGAAATGCTGCTCTGAAACAATATTTCAATGGCTGGGCAGGCTGAGGATGGAATGGCTCTTTTCAATGGATCAAAATGGAGCTTAGCAGAGAGAAAAATCTGCTAAATAAAAGCTCCTGAGTTGTTTGAAGAAGGTCACTCTACCTAACGACAATTAGAGCGAGCAGTAAATAAGACACTCAGGCAGAATTTGTGTAAGAGCACAAAGGACTCCAGAGTAATTAGTTTAGTGGAGAAGGCAATTTAAAAAAAAAAAAATTAAAAAGTGAGAAATTTCCAGCCGTCCTGAGGTCTGTGTCAGCAGAGGGATGAGAAGACAGAGCACAGCAGAAGATGAAGATGATGAATTTCAAATGCAAGAAGAAAACCAACAACGCCCTGTGAAACGCTGCCCCAGGTGCCAAGAGCAGCAAAGTTGCCCTAAAATCCCTCAGAGCCACGACTTTGTGCCGTGGGTGGGTTCAGAGGGGCTGCACTTTGTCCTGTCCCATTTCTCTCTCAAATCAGGCAGCTGAGATGCAGAAGGCAAAGGGAGTGTTGCCCTTAATGGGCTTTGGATCAAGCTCTGACAAATGGTTTAAAAAGAAGCTGTGAAAGGCACGTCTCACCTGCTGAAAGGCTGGCTAGAAACCATTCCTTTTCACATTTGAGGCTGTGTGAAGGCTAGAGATAATAATTCTTAGCAGCTGCACCACAAGACAAGGTAATTCCAAGTGCTGTGACGAGACAGAAAAGTTTAACTTGTCCAACACCGTGCAAGGAGAATATTTTGTCTGCCAGGAACACTGGACTTCTGTCAATGAGTAAATAAGTGGCTGTCAAAGGACCAAAAAGCACCAGACCTGAAGCAGATCTGATAAATGCAGCGCTGTGAACGAGGCAGGAGAAGGAGGAATTCAGGACCCAGCTGTTCATGAAGCCCTGAGGCAGCAAGGGATTGCTTAAGCACAGGCCTAACTCTAGGCCGGCATCTCTGACTAACAAAACGCTTAAATCCTGATCAGAGTCCCGCTGCCTCCTGCCTGGTGCCACCTCTGGGTGAACAGGTCAATTGAACCAAGCTGCTGTGAGCAAAGGGAGAGATGGAAACCCAGTTCTGACCGTTCAGGCAAAGTTCCTGCACACCAGGGCCGATTTGGAACACACGGAAATAGTGTTCCATATAGAATCATGGAATGGTTTGGGTTGGAAAGGACCTTAAAGATCATCCAGTCCCATGGGCAGGAACACCTTTCACCATCCCAGAGTGCTCCAAGCCCAAATTTCCAGCCTGGCCTTGGACACTTCCAGGGATCCAGGGACAACCACAGCTTCTCTGGGCACCCTGTGCCTGTGTTCTGTCACCAGCAATGTAAAATATTTCTCCCTCGTTTTAAATCTAACCTGACCCTCTTTTTACTTTAAACCCATCAGATATAAATATTGAAATTCCCCTCTGAGTGACTCCATCAGGAGATGAGATGAGCACCATGTGCGGGGAGGGAAAACAAACAGCTTCCCTGGGATCTGCTGGAGTCAGAGCTCCGTGTGATGTTCAAAAAGGAAGAGTTTGCAAAGTTTGTGCAGAAGCCACGAGGCTGTGGGGAAGAAGTGAGAGCTCATTAAAATTGTCACACATACTTTTTAAGTAAAGGACTTGAGAAATCAAGCAGGGATGATAGGTACAGCTTTTAATTAACCAGGCCAAACAAACCGTCTCCGAATGTGTTGTCTCGTGTGAACAAAAGATTGTTGATGGCTATTTGCTTTGATCTTAAGAGCATGAAAGAATAGTTTGTATTTAGAAAGGCTGATGGAAGAAGTAAAGTCTGAGAAAAGAAAGAGGTGTCAAGTCATTAGATTCAAAAGTGCAGCAGGGGTAGCTTTGTGCACTGCTGCATTGTTCAGCCAGTCTGGTTTTGGGAGAGAGGGGGGATGTTAATTCATGGATATGAAATGCATGGATTCAAACAGCAAAGGCCTTTGAGATCCCCATCAAAATCTTGAGCTGGATCAGTGTAAAACTGGGTGAATTCTGCAGGATTCAGCACTGCCAGAAGGGCAGCTCTCCCTTCAAGGGTGTAATTCTTTTCCAAATAAAGTAACCCTGATACTTTGTGAAGATTCCCTCTTCTTGTCTCCTGTCTGCCTCTCCCATCTGACACCTCCCAGCCTTATTGAAGCCTCATCACGGCGCTGTGTTGATAAAAAGAGAGGAATCTGGATCTGATGAAATCACAGGCAAAGTAATTTTTATTATCTGAGAAATCCGATTTGAAACCATGTCTGCTCAGCCTCCCTTTGCTGCTCAGGAGCAAACCCCCTCTTTATTTCCAGGCCGTGCAAAGATATATTGTTTATAAATTTCTCCAGACGTGCCGCCAGACACTGAGACAATATCTGACTCCTCTCATTTCACCAAGATTGAGGAGCAGGAGAGGCTGCATCCAAAACTACAAAGGGAAGTGAGAGAGGGGCAGAGAGATGAGCACAACTCCCAGGTGACTCGGAATTAGCAGTGATTTATGCAGATGGAAATGTGAGTAAAGTTTGGCTGAGTGAATGACTTGTCCCTGCTGCTGACAGCCCTGGTATTTTTGAAAAGGTCCCACTGAATCCCATCTGAGATCTGACTGTCTGTATCATATGTTAATGATCTTTGTACCTGTTTATTCTATTCTGAGCATCATTTGTATGCTAATAGTGTTGCCATTTAATAAACTGTGCTTAAAAGATTTTTTCCTTTATCTGCATGCTGATATAAATGAGCTTCAGGGTTGACTGACAATTAACTGGGAATCAAATAAATGCCGTTATAATCCTTTAACTATTTGGATCAAAACAAAATTACACAATCCAGCTGAATAGTCTTATTAAAATATTGTAGAAAAGGATATTATTAGAAATTATAAAACGTGACGCTAGAACTCTTCCATCCTATATCTTAAAATTCTCCCCTCTTCCTAAAAATATAATTATTTTTGCATCACATTCCTGCAATTGGGACCACAAACATTTATTTATGTAAATATATACAGCCGTCTGAACTGAGCTACACTCCATCATACAGATTCCAGAGGAAAAACAGGATTTTCAGGAGCTGCTACTGCCTTTAACACAAAATAGCAAAAAGCTGGTTTGCCCTGTCTGTAACGCACTCAAGGATGAAATGTGAGGCAGATGTTCCTCTGTGATGGCCAAAGGAAAAAGGGACAAAAACCACCCTGTGCCCGAATGTCTCGTAGTGATACATCCCAGAACTGGCAGCCAGGGAATACTGGGCAACAGCACCTCTGTGTGTACGGGAAAGAAAAGCAGAAAAGGAACAGGATTGCCAAATAAAACAGAGGCCAATTCCTTTATCTTCCAAGTTCTGCTGGTTTTATGAAATCTTCGTAACTCCACTACATCAGACAAAAGCTCTTCCACACTGCCACTATTCTAATCCCACCATTGATCATCATTTTTATCATCCAGACACTATCGGGAGCTCTGACTCAGCCCCTCACACAACTCAATCCACTCCAGATGTAAAACTAAGCCCTTAATATGAGATTTAAGTAGAATTTAGACAGTACAGGAGGCCCTGAATTGCCCTCTGCGTGGGAGTTTCACTCACTTGCAGGAAGCTGCTTCCCTCTCTGCTTGTCAATTCAGAAGCACAGGAACAACAAAACCTGCTGGTAACCTTCAGGAATTCTGTCCAGACAACAAGCAGCTGACACCAGCACAGCCCTGGTTGGATTTCAGAAACCCTGGAGTAGAGTCCGAGACCAAAAACCCCCAAAATAGAACCAGAGAATTCCAGGATGGTTTGGGGTGAAAGGGACCTTAAAGCTCATCCCATTCCACTCCCTGCCATGGGCAGGGACAATTTCCACTATCCCAGGGTGCTCCAAACCCCAGCCAGGTCTCATCACCTCTAATTTCTTGTGCCTGTTGGTTGGGCTCCCTGTGGACCTGCAGAAAACGTGGGACAATCCTCCCGGGGCTGGTGAATTTAAAGCCAGTTGGAGTGACAATGCTGGGGACTGGGTGTGGTTCACTGGAGCCCCAGACCCACATCCCTGCTCCAAATAGTACAGAAAGTTTTTGTCTTTTTGATGTGTTACTCACACTATGTCACCTGTGTGTGTCCCTTCAGCTTTTCCTCTACCAGATTTCCCTTTCACTGAAAATCCATGCAGATTTTTAGCTCTCGTGGAAAAGGAGCAATGAAAGAACAACATTCCTTTGTCCCAAAATCCCATGGCTAAACTAGAGCTGTTTGTGGCCTCCTTTCAATCACCAGCCACTTTTCCAAGGTGCCCTCACTCACATGACCCTCCCCACCCAAAATAATCCCAGAAATCCTACCCTGGAGGATTCTTTGTTCATCATGCCTGGAAATTGCCTGACTGCAGTCCCTGTGCCCACCCTGTTTGTCCTGTGCAGTTTGGCCAGCAGTTGGACTTTGATGCTCCTGGTGATCCCTTCCAACCTGGGACACGCTGTGATTCCCTATTAATCAATCTCACTTTACATCACCTCCTCGAGACACCTTGATCTGTTTCCTCTAACGTTACATTTTCTTTGAGAACTCTGGGGGTCAGAATCTTTGGTGCCTGTGCAGCAGATTTGGTACAGGTTTTCCAAATCTGGGGCATATTTTTCATATTTAGTGCAGGTTTTCCAAATTGGGTGCAGGTTTTCCAAATTTGGAGGATGTTTTCCATATTTGGCGCAGGTTTTCCAAATCTGGTGCAAGTTTTCCATATTTGGTGCAGGTTTTCCAAACCAGGTGCATGTTTTCCAAATTTGGTGCATGTTTTCCATCCCACACTGTCATTTTTCATGCTGCAGCAACATCCCCAGCAGCAACTCTGTCCATGGCAGCACAACTTGGACTGGAAGAGAAGCACAGAAGGTTGCATTCTCTCATTACTTTTTTCCCCCCTGCAAACTCCTAATTAGGAGCCTTGATTCCCAGCCTGCTCAGTGGAAAAAAATCCAATGAGATTATCTGGCTTTGGATGGAGTCCTGAGCATCCACCAGAAAATGTGCACGGAGCAGGGACAGGACACGAGCTGGAAGGGGGAGAGGGCACAGCACTGACACTCACTGGGGTTGGGATTATTGCAATTCCTCCTGGCAGGGAACAGTGACAATTTTCCTGGGACATCTCAGCATGCAGGACAGCCCCTTGGAGAGGCTCCCCTTTAAAAGGCTGCCATGACTGGAGTGGGAACAATTTCAAATTGCATTACAGAGGTGTCCTGGGGAGGGGAGTTGTAATAAATCCTTTTCTTTTTCACGTGAGAACATCTGCTTCATTTACTTCCTCCATGCTCACATTATCTGCTGGGCTAAACACTGGCACTGAGCACTGAGCAGCACAGGGTGAAATTGGGTTTATTGGCTTGTTCCGTTGTGAAGCTCTCCAAGAAGAGAGGAAAGAAAGGGAAAACCCTTTTCTCCTGTCTCCTCCTGCACCAAAATTCTCTGGTTGCTGCCTGGGTCAGGTAGCAATGGGGGTCCCCTCCTCTCTCCTCGTTACTCTGCAGTGCCTTGACTTCAAATAGAAACAGAACAGAGAGAGAAGAAAGAGGAAAAACAAAGGAAAATAAGATAAAGAAGGAAAAAATAAAGCATTTCTTTTTTCTCCCGTGATCTGTGCTTGTTCTTCCTTCTCCTTATCTCCCTCCTCATCTTTCAGTCAAGTTTTCCATTCCCCGGCCTTCACCCTCAGCATGGGGAACAAGAACAAAATAACCAGAAAGATGGAGAAGGAAGAAAGACTGAAGGGACTCCAGGAGAGTTTGGGGTGTTTTCTTAGAGCCTTTTGGTCGTAAAACTTCTCTTCTGCCAATATCAGCAGTTCTGGTGGTTGCTGTGGGTGCTGCTGTGTGAGATGTTCCTCTCAGATCCGGAGGCATTGCTCAGGGGGCAGCACTGGGAAATGCCTGCAATCAACACCAAAACCAACCCCAAAACCAGACAAACCTCCCTGCTGAGAGCAAATAAAGCCTCAGTAACGGCACTGGAGCTGCCTCTCCCAGTTCTCTGCAATTCCCTTCTCTTTTCTGTCTCAAACCAGGAGCCACTGTGGTGCCAGCATTGGGTATTTTTAGCTGGAAAATACTTCCTGCAGCTCTCAGCATTCCCTGAGGCATGGTGTGATGGTGGGGTGTGTCTGGTTAGCACCAAATGTGCTGTGACACTGGGGCTTCAGAGATTAAAAACCACTTTCAAACACCAACCCCGGGCTTTGTAGGAGTTCTCATATCTTAAAGAGCAACTTCAGACCAAACACCGAAAGCAGGCAGGTAAATCCCTGCTTTGGATTCCTGTCAATGTTTGTAAGCCAGGAATGCAGCTGAAGTGATTAATCAAATTTAGCCGGGGTGGAATCAATCCCATTGGTCCTCCAGGCAAAAGTGGGATTTCATCAACAGATAGGCTTAATTTGTATTCGTGTTGACTTTCAGCAGTGGTGTCTGAGAGAGCTGGGATTGCTCTGATTGCTGATGCCCACACTTCAAGTGCTCCATTTAAATACTAAAATAGGAAATGAACTTCTTTACAAGCACGCAGCCACTGATAAGATGGAAGGGTTAAGGCATCTCATCAAAGCTATGCAAAGCTCCTCGTGGCTTCAGAAGCAAGGGGGATAAAAGCAGAGACCCACTTAATCCGGGCTTCGAAAAACCAGACTTAAAAAATAAAATAATAGTAAAGTTAATATCCCAGCGCTACCCACCCAACTGCATTGCTGTAGAAAGCTGGGAATAGAAGAGTAAGTTCTGGAATATCATAAGAAAAATAGATTTTATATGGAACTTGGTACCTGCAGCAAATATCTGGGGTATTTTGTGTGCCGGCAGTGGGTGAGGAAAGGCGGGTGGTTTGCGGCACTAAGCAGCCTGACAAGCAAAACTCCTCTTTTCCTCTGCTGCTCATCTGCTTTGACTTCAAGGCAGTTGAGGGTTTTTTTCAGACACTGTGGAGGGTTTCATTCCCTCAGCTTTGTTTGTCTAAGTTTGGTGTCTCATTTGAGAGGGAGGCACCTGCCAAGAGCAAGTAAATAACTCCCTTAGGCTGCATATTGACTTCAGCTAAAGAACAGTCAAGTGCCATCAATCTCCTCCTTTGTTAGCAGACTAGTGCAAATTTTGGAATCATCTATCCATTTGGTCTTGATTCCTCCCCAAGCAGGTTTTTTTTAATTTATTTTTAAGGATAACGGATATTCTGAAGCTAAACCAACAGCGTTTGACATTCTGGTAATTGAAATGCTCCCCTGAAGTTTGCTGAACTGTCCTGACACATTTCTGCTCAAATTGGTTGGAGCTGAGCCGTTGTCTCACAGACAATGCATTTTGTGTGTTGGATTTGATCAGGGGATGGAGTGAAGACTTCTCCTGTTTACCAGATTATTACAGGAGAAGCTGTGCTGGGAAGGACCTACAAGGATCAACCCCAACAATCCCACCCTGGGCATCCCTGGGAGCTTTGTCCAAACCCTGCTGGAGCTCTGCAGCCTCAGGGCTCTGCCCATTCCCTCTGGGAATAAAGAACCTTTCTGGGGGAAGAACCTTTCCCTAAAATCCAACCTAACCCTGCCCTGACACAGCTCCAGCCATTCCCTGTCCCAGGGAACGGAGATTGGAGCTGCCCCTCAGGAGGAGCCACAGACATTTTAATTCCCTGTTTGTCTAATTCCATCCACAGACACAAAACAATCCTTTCCCAAATAACAGAAGAAGTTGAAATGTGTTAAAGTGCTCCTGGTTTTGGAATCTGGCTGTGAACAGTAGAGGAGCAGATGGGAAGCAGAAGGAGGGCACAGAGTGCTCAGAGGGTGGTGGGAGAACAGATCCCAGGGAAACCTGATGGGTTTCTCCCCTGGGAACAAGAGAACCCTTCAGGTCTGGGTTCGAAGGGGCAGCTCCAAGAACTCAGCAATTCCCAGACACTTCCCCCACCCAGTCACAACATCTGCTCCATTCTCCTTCCACGGTGTTGATGAAATAATTCCCAGGTCGTTGTTTTCTCAGCTTCCCACATCACTGTTTCCCCGTTTTTCCTCTGAGTAATGGCCATAACCTGAGTGGAAAACACCAAAACCGGGTGTGCCACAGGACACAGAATTCACCAGCTTGATTTGTGGCAGAGGATCCATTCCCATCCTCCACAGGACTGGGACTGAACTGTTTCCTACAAGCAAGACTTGGAGCCAACAAGTATTGAGCATATTTTATGATCTCTAAATGTACTTCTTGCCCGGGCCCCCAAAAACAATTTAAATTATGAATATTTGCTTATTACCGATTATTAATGCATGGAAAGTGCTGTATATGACTAATGCATTCTTCCAGCCTACCTCATTTCTCAGTTTTCCCTCAGCTCTCCTCATTGAAATTCCGAGTGAAGTGAATCCCATATGTTTCCATGCATTCGCTGCAGTGCTTGGGGATGCTCAGCCCAGGCTGGGGGAATAGCACCTCTCTCTGGCAAAGCCAAACCAGCCCCACTTCCCTTTCATCAAAACGCTCCCATCAAAAGGAATTTTATGGAAAATAAGTTTTCCACGAGGGTCCCAAATCTGAATTCGCTGGAGGCGAGAAGACAGGCGTTTGTGATGAGATCGGTGTCTAGACTTGGAAATTTGTTTTATTTAATGTATGAATTGTTCCTTTCTTCTCTTTCATTTCCTCAGTTGGATACGAGAGGAAAGAAGCGAGAAGTGAGATGAAGAAAACTCCTGTTGCATGCACTGAGGATGTGACACACATGAAAATAGCTGAAATCTGTGTCAGACTCCACGGGGAGGGAGGTTGGAGCATAAAGCTTGAGTTTTGTTGTGTTTCGCTGCTACACTGAGCTAAAACCCCCCAGCACGTGCCAGGAAAAGTTCTTTATTCCACAAAGGCCAAACAGGTGTCCCTTGGAGAAGTGGCATTGCTCCCCAAACCCCATTTCTCCAGATTTTGACTCAAAGAAAGAGGATAATTGCCCAAGAGCAGGGAAAAGCAGCCAGGATGAGCCAGCTGTGGGATTTCCTTTGGATTCCTGCAGCTGATAACCTGGAATTCCCTCTCTCAGGTGCCAGCAGCATGGGCCGTGGATAAATCTCATTGCTCAGGGCCTGAGGGTGGAATGGAGTTATTCCTGAAAATTTGGAATCTCTCAATGGAGAGGGCTGGAACAATAAACAGATCTGGTCCTGGTATGTTTAGGCCTTATTTCACCATCTAATGTAAATATATTTTTTTTTTTTGACATTTTTTGCAGGACTGACATGTGTGCTTCAAGTGCAATAAAGTATTTGACAGAAATGAGAGCAGACCAGCTGCTGAAGAGCTGAGCAAGGGTGGGTTTGAGCCACAGAAAGGATGGGAAGGACAAGCGAGGCTGCAGAAAACTCTGTCCTGAAAAGGGAATTGGGGGCTGAGGACCTTCACTGCTGAACCCCGGCAAGAGATGCAGAAAATTACCCTTCAAAAAGTTCCAAGATATTTTTCAGATAGCCCAAATGCTGCGCATTTGTCATTTTTAAAATGACCTTAAGAACTCAGAGGAAATCTAATTAGAAGTATTTAATTGTGCATCTATTAATATGAATATCTGTTAATTAGTGTTCTTGTTTAGCACACTTCTCTTTACACACTTACAAACTGAATTTAATATAAAGGAAAGTCGTCTTATAGTGTCAAGAGTTCAGCTGATCAGGGAGAGTGGTTACCACATATTCAGGACTAGAGGGAATAAAGGATTATCAGGAACGAAAGGAAAAAGGTGAAAAAGAAGGAATATTCTTCCCCCTTTGGGCAGAACAGGTCTGGTTTCACTATTTCTTTAACAAAGGAATAAATGTATCTAAATAATTCAAAAGAGGCTGTGTGATCTGACTTATTTAGGAATGAGCCCACCACAGTTCAGCTGCCAGGACTGGATGGGATTGGTATTTCCTTTTTTTAGCAACTATAACCCTACCAAATATTTTTTTAAAAAGGCCAATAAAAGAGCCCATAAAGGTTATAATTGCAGCACGATAAAATGGGAGCAGAAATAAGGCTTTGTCAGGGTTTAATCATACCTGTGGAGAAAGGCAGACCATGTTCCCTCTCTTTTTATGTGTAATTCCAGCACTTTGATTAGCCATGTACTTTACAGCCACACAAACCCTTATTTCATTTTGTTTTCTGTCAGGGAGATCTCGGGACTAACACTGCGCTGATGATTTATCTCCCATCCTTTTAAAGCACGGCATTAGCCAGTTTGTCATTTAATAATCAAACAGCCTCATAAATCCCACTTTGCACACACTGTGGCAATAATGTGCATGCAGAGAGTTGAAACTCTGTCTCCTTTGTAAATCCTGCTCCTGTTATTTGCTCCTGCCCAGCAGCAGGAGCCTTTTGGGATGCCCAGAAATTACAGTGTGCTCGGAACTGTTGTTAGTAAATTAATACAGGAGCACAAGTAAATAGTGTATGGAGTGTGTAAATATTTCTCTTATCAGGAGATCAGGTGGGGAATATCAGAGCAGTGGAACCTCAAGATCCAGGCTTAGTTCAGCCTCTGGAATAGGCAATACAATCAAAATACAATCAGAAGGCAAACAAAGATTTGATTAAACACAGGGTAGAAAAGTGTTTTCCACCGTGAGCGGATGAAATGAAAATAAAATTGCCACAACTAAAGGGGGAAAAGCCACTGGAAAGTTCTCTATGGCCACGGGATGGATTGCTCACCCAAATTTCTCTGTTCCATTGCCAGCACCTATGTAAAATCCTCAGATTTGCACCTTCTTTCATAAATACTCCTGCGATTCATCTCTACTGTGCCTCCCTGCAGCGTGGCACAGGGAAACAGTTCCTTGTGTCACAGCTTGGGATGATGTTCTAGAGAATTATCACCATTTTAAGTCTGATGTGACCCCAAATAACCTCCTTGAGCAAGTGGTCCTGTGTGAAAAATCTGGTGTTCCGTTGCCAGAGCTTTATGAATTACTGATTGTGGATTTCTGACAACAGAATGTGACAAAAGAGGGTCGCTGTTACATTTGTGAACTGAAAGAGATGCCGAGAAGGACTCTCAGACATTCCCAGCACTTCTGAAGACACTGCTGCCCATTTCATCCATCTGTCTCCATTTGTGTATGGAAATATCCTCGGGGCTGTATGTTGCATTCAATATCCCTCCTTTCTGTCAGTAAGACCCTTTGGTTTCAGGATTCCACCATTTAATTGCCATTAGTGTGGAATGATAGAGTTGTGGAAAAGCCTGAGCTGGAAGGGACCCAGAGGGATCACGGGATTGTCTGTTGGAACCCTGGAGGCTGAAAATTTCAGGCTTTCTGTTCTAAAGGGCTCTGACCCTCAGGCAGGCACTACATTACACCAGAGGCTGTGGAACAGGCTTCCAAAATTGAGTGATGGCATGGGAGTTGTGGCTGTGTAGTTTGGATAGAATTGTGTGACCTCGCAGGGTGAAAAACTTAGATTTGGGATTTTAGTATTTAGTAATAGATGGATGTAGTGTGGATTTAGAAATAATGTATTTAGTAATAATAGCAAGATGGAGGACTTTGGGCGTTGTCTACGTCCTTTTTCACCTTCTTCTTCCTTCTTCTTCATGGGTTTGGGTGGTTTTCTGTAACTGGGTGAAACAGGTCCATATTGCAGGCCTTGGGTGGTCATTATTGGGTCAGAAATACAAATAATATAAGCGTCACCTCGTTATTGGGTAATATTAGCGCTTAAATAACCTTGGAAAGAGTTAGAGGCGTTCCATTTTACCTCATTTCTGTAACTTGCTAGTTAGAGCTCACAGCTCATGAGTCTGTAAATAATAAGAATTAATAAACATCCAAGTCCGAACACCAACTGCGACTCCCGTGCATTAATCCCGACCTTGGCAGAGAAAAGGAAGCCAGAACCGTCACAATTGTCCACCACAACCATCCCACCCTGTGCCTGAGGACACTGAAATATAATAATAATAATAGTAGATGCTTCCTGGCAGCTCAGAGATGAGGAATCGGTCCTCAGCAAACCCCACCTGACCCAGACCAGACTCAATTTGGCCTAAACGCGAGCGGCGGGTTGGTTGTGCCAGGGGTGATTGTACAGCCTGTACAGCTGCACAGCAATTACACCTCAGCCTGGGGGCACATCCTGGGCCTCCAGTGCTGTCTCCTGGCGAAGCTGATTCCCTCCAGCTCCGTGGCTGGCCATGAGTTAAGTGACGATGAGCACGAACGTATGGATCACACGATGGCCCGCGTGGATTCGCGCCGGCTCTGCGCTCATGGCGCTTTGTACCCGCGGAACTCCACGGTAAACACCCTAAAGACAGAGAGGCCTCTGGCATTTCCATCAAGGAGCTTCAAATCATTGAAATCATCAAACTGCCAAAAGCAATCCTGAGCCAGCCGGGCTTCAGTGAGCTTTAAACGTTGTTAAAACAGAGAATATTCGGCGGCCTGGTGGCTGGTGGCCGCCCGTACCTTTTGTTCTGGCGCAGAAGCTCCGAGCCCTTTCTCCAGGAAACAACAGCTCTGGGAGAAGCACTGGGTTTACAACTGATTGTAACTTCCCCTCCAACTTGTACAACAGACAGCTTCTTCACGGGATTTCTGGAAAAATCGGGGGCTGCAGCTAAAAAGAGAGAAGGAAGAGGAGACGTCACGAAATGAACTTGGCAAATTCTTCTCTTGGAGTTCAGCCAGAGAATCCAGTAATTGTTTTGGTTTTTAGATTTCTGCAAAAGGAAATCTAAATCCAACATTAAAAATGTATCTAAGTACCAAAGAATTCTAATTCTGTTTCTAAAGCTGTCTACCTAGAACTGTGTGCTCTGACAAACTTTCCTGAGGAAATCTGGAGACTGGGAGAACTGGTCTCTCCGTGATGGAGGACGAGATTCCTGAGCAGGATAAACCTCACACTCCTGATCCAGCCACATTCATCTACAGAGAGCATTCTGTCACAAGCACAGTGCTACTCTGGCTTTCTTTTCACAGACCTACTCTGTTTGCTGAAAATGTGGGTTTTTTTCCACCAGCCTATGTGAAAATTCACTCGTGGAGAAGGAGAAAACACAAGACTGGGTGCTCCTGAAGTCTGTGTTTTGCTGGTTTCACTGATATTTGGCTGTTGAGAAAACTCAACATTTTGAAGTCTAGAACAGAATACTTTTACAATATATAAGCAAATTCCATTCATGTTCATCTGTGGTTATCATTAATGAGATTCTTTTTTCCCTGATATTTGTTTATGGCCATATTTGCCACATGCTCTTTGTTTATAGCTCCAACTCTTTCCCCTGCTTTCTGAACTAACTTTAAAAACCTGCAGAATAACTATTAATAACTCAAACTGAGCGAGAAAGAACATTCATTAAACTGGTGTATATGTGATAATAAAAAAAAGACCACACATGGATTAGATTCTTCCCCCAAACAAGCCATGAAATTAAACTAAAAAAACCCCCACATTTCCATGTGGGTGAAAAGCAAAGAAATACCAGGTTTGAACTGCCAGGTTTCATTAAATTCAATTTTTTTTTTCCAACGAGTGTCCTTTTCACTTGTACCTGCGCATTTAGTGACATTTACTTACCAATCACCCTCAGCTCAGCATTGGCATAAATGGTGTCATATTTATTTTCTGCCACGCACTGATAGAGGCCTGAGTCTGACAGATTCAGCATGGGGATGAGGAGAGTCCCATTTTCTATTTGGATTCTTTCCTGATAAGAGAAAAAAAACAAGGAAAAACATCGACAGAGCCGACGAGTGAACAAATAAAAGGTTTTTTAGCATCACACTGATGCACCTGATCAGGATTCAGAAGCAGAAATGTTGTTTTCTTGGCAGCAATGAGGATGGATACATCAGAAATGGGGTGTGCACCTCCCTCCGTGGTGGTGGTAGTTTTATTTCCAGCCCTCTGAGCTCTTCCAGCTTTTCAGGAAATCCAGGCACAAGTTGCAGCAGTGGCTTTTGGGCAGGTTTGTCCAAGTTTTCCAGGTGTTTCCCTGCACTGCTGAGCTGGGAATCTGTGGTTATCCTTCTCCATGGAGGTGACACAGAAGGAGCTACCACAGGGCAGGTAGGGATGCTCCACACTGGGGGCCTGGAGCATCTTCCACCTGGATCTTGGCAAGCAGCACCTCATCCCTGGCTGGTGAGACATCATTCCATCACCCCATCAGATAAATCTGATGGTGATAATCCCAGGTGATCAGAAAAGCTCCACAGGAGACAGAGGTGCTCCAATAACAGGAACATTTTGAACATCATCACGTTCCAAATCACAGAAAAATGAGCCACAGGAAAAGCTCCACTGAAAAACAACACTTAGATTCCACTTGGAAAGCCCCAGGCAGCTGCTCAGAGCACAGGGAGAGCGTTCTCCTCCAGGCCTGGATTTCTACACACACCAACTTTCTCCAGCAATTCTGCTGAAATAGAGGAAGTTGCACAGTGGGGAAATTTGGAGCAGAGCTTGAAATTTGGTGTATTAAAAGAAGTTTTACTTGCTCTGCTTTGGAAAACAGGGGGAAAAAAAGCCTGTTTCATGCTGCAATCATAACTTAAAGCTAAATATCTTGTGATTTTACAATTACTACCCTCTGGAGACAATAATAGCTGCACTGCAAAGTGGAGCACTGAGGAGGAAGGAAAAAAAAAAACATTCCTCCAAACAGATGAGTTTGGAAGATACCCACGGGGAATATAAATCCCATCACCAAGTGCAAGCTTGAACAACAGATATCACTGGGAGGATGCTGCTACTCATTCAGCCTGGCTCTCCTGCCTCTGGAGCAGGAATGGGAGAGTTTGGAGTGCACAGTCAGGGGATGCACTCCAGTGTCTGATGAACAAGCATCTCAAATGTATTTGGGAAGTGCCAAACATCTGTCAGAGAATCCCAGAGTGGGTTGAGTTGGAGGGATCGTAAAGTTCATCCCCTTCCACCCCCCTGCCATGGCAGGGACACCTCCCACTGTCCCAGGTTGTCCAAGTCCTGTCCAACCTGGCCTTGGGCACTGCCAGGGATCCAGGGGCAGCCACAGCTGCTCTGGGCACCTGTGCCAGGGCCTGCCCACCCTCACAGGAAGGAATTCCTTCCCAATATCCCATCTCACCCTGCCCTTTGTCAGTTTGAAGCCGCTCCCCCTTGTCCTGTCCCTCCAGGCCCTTGGAAATACTTTCTCTCCATCTTTCTTTCAGGCCCTCCAAGGCCACAGTGAGGTGACCCCAAAGCTTCTCCTGTCCAGGTGAACAATCCCAGCTGTGCCAGCCTTTCCTCCCAGCAGAGCTGCTCCATCCCTCTGCTCATCCTGGAGCCTCCTCTGGGCTCTCTCCAGCAGCTCCAGGTGCTCCCTGTGCAGGGCCCAGGGCTGGGGCAGCTCTGCAGGTGGGGTCTCACCTGGGAGGGGCAGAATCCCCTTTCCTGCTGGGATCAGCCCAGGGCTCGGGGGGTTCTGGGGTCAGCACACACACCCAGGGAATGTTTTCCACCAGCCCAGCTTTTCCTTGGAGGTCTTTCAACCACCAACTGACCCAGCCCAAGCTTGTTTAGCTTGGAAATGTGATGAGAGCACAGCCTGGGGCTGCAAGGCTGGTGTGTGGCAAACTAATTAACAACATTACATTACTCAGCTGCTGATAATTTTTTTTTTCTGAGGCTCTCGCTACAGATATCTTTTGCATACTTAGTTTTACCTCCAGGCTGTTTGCTATCCTCTCAGTGCATTCTATTTTTACAAACACCCTTTGAATACAAAAACCCCTCTCGGAAGCAAGGCTCCTGCGTTCCATCCTTAGCCCGAATTCCCCGCCGTTCCCTGCCGGCCCTTTGGAGCTGTGCAGACAAAGGGAAGAATAAAGCACACCGTGTACAGGGGCAGGGAGGATGCTGCCGTGACCAGCCAGGTGGTCAGGCAGGGAGGTTTGACAAAGGGGAGACAATCAGGATCAGCCCCAGGGTGAAAAGCATCCGGATGTTATTCTTCCTGGGAGAATTCCGACACACGCGGGGTGCTGCGACAAACTGAATATTTTATTACATCTCCCTTGTACTTTCCCCTCCAAAGTGTCCGTTCTGTCCGTTGAGCAATAACATCCAGCACTTTGTTGCCTGAAGAATTGCATTTACAGCACACTGTAAGTACTGTGAAAACGCCGGCTGAAAATGCGTCTGTCGAGAGCTTCGTTCCTCTTTATTGAAACGGCGCAATTGAAGAGTGACAGACTCTAAATATTGCTGCCTTCAAAGGGAGAGAAACAAGATAATCCTGCTCACAAGAAGGTGACAATGACTGCAACGAGCAGGTTGAGGGAAAATTGCAGCCCAGGTAAATTCTGGCTATTTTCCCCCAGATGCAGGTTGGGGCTGTTCAGGACTGATCCAGCAGAAAATTACATGGAAGATTGGACCCCACTCCAGCTACTTTAAATAAGTACAACTAAATCAAATAAATGCTGGTTCTGCAACCCAGCAGGTGTGAATTTAGCCCATATGTTTTAGAAATTCTCTTGTATGTGCTCTTGCTAGGCAGGAATTAATCACAGTATTATTTTTTTTTTCCATCCAAGTGAAAACGCCTCGCAGATGAGCCCCAGAGAGGCTGGATGGATGCTCCAGAAAAACAAATAAAAGGGAAAATTTGGCCTCAGCAGAATGCAAAGAGCTTCTCATCACAGAAGTCATTCTGCATGAGGCTGCCACCAGCTGAAGGCTGGAGGATGGATGTGCCAGAGCTTGGCCAGCATGGGAATGCAGGGATTGTGCCTGGAAGCTCTCCAAGACCTGCCTGATGAAGGATCTGATGGTGGTCCTCAAGGGTTTGAGCTCCAAACTTCCCCCCTCCTCCTGCACTCCTACTTCCCTTTCCACTTGGTTCTTTTCAGTGACATTTTGCACTTTTCCAGCTCTTCCTTTTACGTGGCTTCCTTTGGATTATCCTTCTGCAAAGCACAGAAAATATTACCCTCAAAATTAGCTGATTTTCAGAGCTGACTGATTAATTAAGGTAGAGGATTGACTCAGCAGGAGAGCAGCCACTCTGCGCCAGACCAAAGGTGCACCCAGCTACTGATTTGGAGCAGAAACAGAAGAAAAGTGCAACTCAACGCTGAGCATTTTGCAATTCCAGCTCTGGACCCCTCTGCCAGTCCTTTGGCATTTTACCTGTTCCCCAAACTGCAAATTATGTTGACAAATGTATTTAGTGTTTCTTTCCCCAATTATAATCCATATTTTAAGCCCTTCTATACCTACAGCCATGTCTGGCAGCAATTAGATAACTCACATAAAGAAATTGGCGTTTTTCTCTCTCTGTAAACTCCAATTTCACACGTTTCCAATAAAGATGAAGCCCAAGCATTGAGGCCCTGTGTTTCAAAGAGTTCGTGCTATTCTATTTATTTTGATATATTAATATTTACCTATTTTTTTGAAACTGAATGAATTTATTGTGAAATTAATATAATGAGTAAATAATGGAGAAAAAGGAAAAAAAAACCAACAAAAAATGAGGAAGACATCAAAGGAGACAGGAATCTTACCTCTGACACGAGGGGCTGGCCATTTTTTAACCAGCTGTAGGAAGGGCTTGGTTTTCCTCTTGCCTTACATTCCCAAAATAAACTGTCATAGAGAGACAGAAATGCATTTTGGATTTTTTTATCCCATTCAGGGGGTGCTGAAAAGAATATGAAAAGCATTTTAAGCAGGAGAAAAGTGATTTTGCTTGAGGTATGCTGCCATTAATTAATGAACTGAGCCGGGCTAATTAATATCTCTTCAACACGTTTTTATTATGCTGCAAGTGAATCGTGTACAACAATTCCCTGGCGCGAAACTTTGGGGCAAGGTTTGGGAAAATGTTAGAAGCCAAGTGGTTCATGGGTGGGGAGTTTGGTTGAGATTTTATCCATTTTTGGAGCAAAAATGGTGATTTTTAGATGGCTGAAATTCAGGATACGTGTGTTGAAAGCACCAAGACACCAAATTTCTGCAAAATCTTCCTCTAGGGAAATTCTCTGAGGTGTAAAAGCAGAATTTGCAGGAATCACCCAGGAGCTCTGTAACCAAGTGAGCCTCAAGGACTGAGCAGAGCAGGAATTCCCTTGGGAAAGGTGACAGACAGAGGCGGAGGTGAGACCTGGGGAGAATAAATAACACCTCATTCCACGGGCAGGGACACTTTCCACTGTCCCAGCCTGGCCTTGGGCACTGCCAGGGATCCCGGGGCAGCCACAGCTGCTCTGGGAATTCCATCCCAGGGCCTCGTCACCTTCATAGGGAATGATTGCTCCCAAAATCCCATCCAGCCCTGCCCTCTGGCACTGGGATCCATTCCCTGTGTCCTGTCCCTCCATCCCTCATCCCCAGTCCCTCTCCAGCTCTCCTGGAGCCCCTTTAGGTGCTCAAAGTTCCTGTAAGGATGAGGGTCACCCTGCTTAAAAGCACTTCTAATTACATCTGATTTTTCCTGGATCATGGGCTGGAGGGATCACACACAAAGCAGCGTCCAGGAAAGAATCCCAATTTTTTTGGAGACGACCTTCCTCCAGAGGAAAACGCTCAGAGAGCAGAAAAGGAGCAAGAGGAAATCAATTACAGAGATAATTCACCAGCACACTCCTCATATGACAAAAAAACCCTCACGCCCAGGCTCCATGAGTGCTGTTTATACACTGCACTGTGAACAGCTATTAATTAATGTACAAAGCACAGTTAATAAGCACATTGTTTTAGATTGAATTAACTGATCGTAATTTTATAATTGCCTGTGCTGTTATCAATCACGGCCAGGTAATCTACTGAACTTCATTTTAATGGAACTGCTTGATTGACGTGGGGGAAAAAAATTAGTGAGCAGTGAGAGCAAAAACTACCCCCTGAAAGCAAGGAAATGATGAAATATTTAAACCAGCAGCAGCCTGTTCTATTCCTGGCATGTATCTTGATATTAGCCATGGCTGCAGGAGCCTGGTAGCTTATCAGCAAAGCCTGCATCTCTTCATTAGAAGAGATTTACCTAAAAAAAAAAAAAGGAAAATACTTGCCAGAGTCTTCTCAACAGATGTTAACTGGAGGCTCAGTCTCACTTGCTGTGATTTTTTTTTCCCCTTGCTGTTATGTTTCTTTTTTTATTTTATTTTTTAGCTTTCTCCTTTGAAAGATTTATGAGGTAAA
Source organism: Cyanoderma ruficeps (assembly GCA_008694505.1). NCBI lineage: Eukaryota > Metazoa > Chordata > Aves > Passeriformes > Timaliidae > Cyanoderma > Cyanoderma ruficeps. Next base: position 10,619,043 of record VZDJ01000056.1, on the reverse strand, counting down.
GAAAAGATCTCTCCTCTTATTCCTGTCAAAATCTGTTGCCTTCCCTGGGTGTTAACAATTCCACTAAAGAGACAAATTCACCCTGGCTACGAGGGACCGTCCCATGTGACTGGGACTGCAGGGGACCAATGCACACGGGGAGGGACAAGGAAAGGGAGAAGATTCCCAGATTATTCTCCACTTTCAGCCAGGCTGGAAGGAGAGGGAGGAATGGGATGAGTTCTTCTTGCTTTGTACTTTCTGTTGACCTCTACTATTGGAAACTCGATTGTTTATTTGTGGTCACCTCTCACACTTTTCCAGCGTGCTGTCCTGACTGGGAAAGCTGTCCCTGAGCTTGTTCCTCTATCTGCAGACAGATCTGTTTAATAGGAATTTCAGCAATTTTTTATTTTTTTTTAATGTCAGCAGAGGAGGTGAAATCCAAACGAGAGCAAAGGCTCCTGAACCCTTCCCTGCTCTGCATCAGCTGCTGGACACTGATGCCTCCCTGTACCCAAATGTACAGGGATTCCTCTCTGCCTTTCCTCAACATTTCCCACTTCCCACATTTCCAATCCGAGCTTTGATGTAAAATACCTTTATTTGCTGAGGCTGTAACTCAGGGAAGGTCACTGAGAGCCCCCAATCAGCTTTTAACCCAACCTGCACCTTCTACCTCCAGGAAAGGGCTGAGAGACTTCATCTGCACCGTACAACAGGACACCACCCTGCTCTCCCTTAAAAACCAAAATTCAATTCATCTGCTTACCATAGACAGACAATTGACCTCTGGCAATGTTTGTTCCTCGAGTGTTTCCTGCCGTGCACTCGTAGGAACCTTCGTCCTCCTGCTCAACATTGGGGATTTCCAGAACTCCTCTGCTCCTGTTGTGTTGGATTTTCCTGGCCAAGGGCTTTCCATCAGACCTCTTCCAGCTAATACTTGGGACAGGACTAAAGAATTGTATTTGTTGGAGAAAAAGAGACAGAATTGGTTACAGCAGAGGCAAAAGAATGTAAAATCCTTTCTTGAGAGTAGCAGTATTTTTTAAAAAGGAGTAATTTCTAAGCATGACATACAGAGGTTCATGTAAGACTGAGATTTGATAGCATGTCCAATTTATTTAGGAGCACAGGTCCAAAATGGGATGAAATCCTCAGTCAGTTGTATGATTTTTCCTTGGGCCAATTTGTATTTTCCCCTTAGTAACTCTCAGTTGGGGCTCAAACCTGTTTTTAAAGCCTGTGACACTGAAGCAATGACTTTGCAAGTCCAAATAAACACCACAGAAGTACTGAATTATTGACTGGTTCTCCCACCACACAAATCCCCTGTAGCACTGAAGGTATTTTCATACCCCGAAATAGGAAATACTGGCCAAGATTTCAAAAGATCTAAAAATACCAATAAATCTAAATATAAAAAAACGGGAGCCAAGGTAGAAGAGAGCAGACAGAGAATTGTGAAGAGAGGAAAGAACAAAACATTGAGGCTGGAAGAAGATAGAGACAAAAAAGGAATATTTCTGTTTTCATGTTTTTGAAGCTTTTTATCATTTTTGTCTATATTTGGATCCATGTATCCCATACAACACAAAACACTGAAGTGTGAAGGCAGCTATAAATACATCTTGGATTTCTGGTAATATCACAAACCAAAGGAGCCTCACTTTCATGATCTATTATGTCACCAGAACACTTTGAAATATTAATAGTCATGGATTTCACAGTTGTTTGCTGTTTCTGCAAACTGAAGTAAGTTGCTTTTTCTAAGGAATTCAGTTTTGAGCTTTTTACAGAAGCTGTGGCTAAATGCTGACTTCTCTTCCACTGGAAGTAACGTCGACAGCAACTGAAAACACAACTTTCATGGAAATTACAAGTCCTTGTTTCCAGTCTCCAAGGTCTCTGCCTGACTGCAGTGCTGACTTACAAAGGATTTATTCCTTTTTAGCAGAGACTGTAACTTGCTCACACCTTGAATTATTTAAGTTCAAGTCCTTGTTTATTGAACAAAGAAATCAAGTCACAAATACAAAATGGATTAATTTCTTAATAATTCAGGAAGTTTGGGTCTGATTTCTACATTTTGAGTCTGTGTGTCTGTGATGTTCACAACTTCCCTCTAAGGGAGAAGAACCAGGATTTGGGAGAAATGTGAGTTCTCTGAACAATTTCCTACAAACAAGAGTGACTGGGACATGTCAGATATTGTTAACCAGTGAAAGGGCTGCAAAGCAAAACTGAGATTTTATTCTGCTTTTCCCCATTTCGGTTCAAGTTGTAAAAAATTCCAGATCTTTCTGGACAACAGCCACTGTCACCACCACTTTTATTAACTGTCCTTTCCAACAAGACCAAAAGTTATTTCAGATGTTGTTTAATACCATTCCTTCCCGGGGAATTTGTAAGGGTTTGTTTTTCCTGAATTGTTAAAAGGTGCTGTCTCCTCCAGAAACCTTGGCACAGAATCACAGGATCATTCAGGCTGGAAGAGACCTCCGAGATCATCAAGCCCAACCTCCCACCTGCTCACTAAACCATGGCAGGGGCTGCCACATCTGCCCATGGTTTGAAGCCTTCCAGGGCAGCTGACTGTTGGAATTCTGGAAACTTGAGAATTTTGGGGTTTGGTATATAGTGGGGGGTGTGAGAGGCAATGTGGAGGATTTGGGGTGTTGTCTGGGTCCTTCTTCTTCACCTTCTTCTCCGTGGGTTTGGGTGGTTTTGAGTCTGAATTGCGGACTTCAAGTAGTCAGTAATTGGGTTTAAAGTAAAAATAATTTAGGTGGCATTTCATAATTGGACAGATTGTCCTTGAAAGGACCTTGTAGAGACAGAGAGGTGCTCCATTTTACCTCATTTCTCTACCTTGTTAGTAAGAGCTCATGACTCATGAGGCTGTAATATAGATAAGAATTAATAGATAAGAATTAATAAACACCGAGTCCGAACACGAGACTGTGACTCCCATGTATTAATCCTGGCTCTAACACGGAGAAAAGAAGATATGAAACCAACAGGTGACTCCACCACTTCCCTGGGCAGCCCTTCCCAATGTTTCTCTGCTTTTTCAATGAACTAATTTTCCTTGAAATCCAATCTAAACCCCTCCTGGTGCAGCCTGAGGCTGTTGTCATGTCAGGAGAGCCCATCCCCGCCTGGCTCAAGCTCCCTCCAGGTGTTTGGAGAGAGCAACGAGCCTTCCCTGGAGCCTTCTTTCCTCCAGACTAACCCTTTGCTTCAGCATTCCCGCGGGATTTCTCTACAGCAAGTTGGTTTCAGCTACTTCTTCAGTTATTTACTCAGTTATTTATTCAGTTATTATAAAGCCAGGTGTTTTCAGCTGTTTAAAAGGAGCACAGCTCTAGTGCAGAGCGAGTCTGGCTCACGACTGCTGTGCTCCAGGCAGGAAAACAGCCAGGGGAGCTTCCCAGCCTGATCCACAGGAAGGAGAGCATGGCTGGCTCCTTGAATCCTCCTGCATATTCCACGCTGGGTGAGCAGCAACTGTGCAGCAGCAGCCTGCAGAACGCCAGGAGCATTTCACTACTTGCTTTAAAGGCGTCTCTCCTGGATTTAATTTTATTTTTTTTAATATAACCAAGAGATTAAAGGGAACCAACAGCCATATGGGAGGAGGAAACAATAATTAGATGCATTCTGCCACCTGAAAGAGCTTCATCTCTGTATTTCCTAATCTCTCAGCCGTTTGTTTTCTCCCAGCTCTGGCTGTTCATGAACGAGGGAATTCTGTGCTGACACCAAGGCCAGAGGCAGCACTCGCTGGGAAAAGGCCCCTTGGTCAGCTTGGTCAAGGTTTGAGCAGAAGGCACTCTGCTATTCTCCTCCACACCACAGCCTTCTAATCACATCCTCGGGGATGTTCCAAGGCAAGCTCAGCCCATTTTTGGCCAAACGTGAGGATGTTTGAAACTCACTCCTGATGTCAGCTGAGCAGGAGGACAGAGCAACCTCGGAGTTCATCAGCTCTGCCCTGTTTAAAGACAACAAATAATTCAAAGTGGTTTGTTCTCCTGCCAGGGAGCCTGGATTTTATCAGGAGAAGGAATTCCTGTGTCAGGACAGCAGCTCCACCTGAGCTACAGGTAAAGGAGCAGAATGTGGGAGGATCCATAACTCAGCCAGTTTTATGGGATGGACCTTCCCAGAGAATATCTGCATTTCTTCATTGACACCTGATGGCTACAGAATTCCCAGCATCTTCAGTCACTGTATTTTGCAGTAAAGTTTTTCTGCCTGCTTTCACTTTTTTTGTGCTGCTAGTTTCCATCTTTATAACCAAATCTCTTAGTAACAACTCTTACTCCACGTGAACTCTTAGGCCGCATGAAACCTTTCAAGGTTTAAAAATTAAACCAGTTTGATTAAATTGGGGTTTAGAACAAATCATCTATTTAGAAATGGGTGCTTTGAGGAGAAAACCTTTCCTTTTGATGTAGGTAATTGTGTATAAAACCTAGTCCAATAAATACAGCCCTGTGAATTTTTGTGGGATTCTTTTGCATGTTCATGTTCCTTGGAAGGTCAGGACTGACTCTGCTGCGCTGGTCTGTACCTGCCCCTCATGGCTCTTTCTGTCAGCCAGTCCCTTCCAAAAACCAGATTAAAAACAATAACTGCTTGGGCCTAAAAAGTTTTGGGATACATAAAGAAACAATGAGTGCATTTCCCAAATTTATTACACTTCATAGACAAAGTCTGGCTTTCTCCCGAGTAAATAAGAAAACAGTGCATAAATATGAGAGTGTCTTAGTACATAAATCTGCAGTTTATTTGAAACCTTCAGAGCATCCAGGAGCACTAATTTAATTTATATTCCACCATACACGCAGCGGAATCACAAAACCATAAGTTACTAACTGGGAAAGAAAAGGAGATGGAGAATATTTTGTGGTTGGTGACAAGTTCTTGTCACAGCGAACGCGAAATTAATTTGTCTGCAGAATTAGAACCCACACCGTGAGGGAGGCTTCACCTCTTCCAGCAAAGATGATGCATCGGGACCGTGCCTCATCTTTTGTCCTGTGCATCTGGGGGCCCTTCAAAGGGAAATCCAATCTGCATTTGGGATAATGAAGCCCGTGTTCGTTAGACAAATGAGCCCGAGCTGAGCTCTGAAAAGCCGCCTCACTGCTGACACCAGGGAGAATTAGGATCCGAGGAGCACCATAATTAAAGCGTTTAATTTTGGCCCCTCCTGATGGATTACCTGAAAACAGCAGTTTTCTGCAAGGTGTTGAGTCCCCACTCTCCTGGAGGCACAACCTGCACTGTGTGAGAGGGAATCTGCTCATCCCTGAAGGGACAAATCCTCAGGCCTTGGATGGGGGCTGCAAACTTCACTTGTGGTGCCAAAATATCACCCCCATGTCTGGGATGTCAGAAGCCAGTAAGTGACCCTTTTAAAGCCTCCTACATAAACAGCTTGAGAATGTACCAGAGGTGAAGCCTGGGATTTTTATGTAAATTTAGTAAAAATGGTTATTTGGAACTCCCTTGGAGCTGGGTCATTATCTACTTGTTCCAAGAGCTGCTAGGAAAAAAAAAACCCTTCAATGAATACATTTAGGGGAATAGGTGGGATCTTTGAAAAATGAATATTCTGAGGTGAAAGAAACCTTGGTTTTTATTATTCACATATGCTTTTTACAACCTCAGCTGGCAACAGCCCATCTGCAGGGATTGTGAACTGACTATTTCCCTTTCTTTGAGAAGGGAATGAAGAAAAATATAAACCACAGACAGAGTTTAATAAATACGTGCACCAGACATGGAAACTACTTTGCTTATTTTCATTCCAGGGACTATTCTCATTTGTGCAACAAAAAAAAAAATATATATATATATAAAGTTATTTTGAGAGAAATCTACAGAAAGCAGCACAGTGTAAATCAACTGAACATAATTCTTTCCATGGTGCTCAATCCCCTGAAAGACAGGGAACAATAATTTGGATATATGGCATGATTAATAGAGCTTGATCCAAACCAGGACTTTTAATCCTGGCATAATATTAAACACTGTCATCGTAATGAATATTGGTGCAGAACACAAAGTCTCATCTCTTCTATTAAACTGCCACAGGCTGCAGGATTTGAAATAGTGGCGCCACTATTTCATATTTCAGTTTTCCCCCTTTCAAAGGATTAGGTATAAGGTGCATTTTTTTTCGCCTGTTTAGATTCATCAGAGAGCTGCACTTTATGTTACGTTTCCATCACAGGGAGCACTAATTTGCTTTTCAAAACCTTCTATTTGTGGTGTCTGCTCTATAAAATAAGGTTCAAAGTCAAGGACTGGCCTGAGATCCTTTGTCCATTTGGGATCCATCCCTCCAAACCCTCTTTCGCAGGGAGAAATTCTTATTTAACCCCTCAAAACAAGAAGAATTTCTGGGGCTGGTGGATGATTGGTAAAAAATCATTAGCGATATTTTAACGCGAAGTGCAGAAAGAGCTTTGCAGCAGATCTGCCTGGAACGTACCTACCCCAGGGTGCCCCACAGGAGCACATTTTTGGTGACTTTGAGCTCTCCCAAGTAAAAAAAATTGCATCTTTAAGACGTTTTAAACCAAATTTTAAACTCAGCCTTGAGCCTGGCCTCTCGTAGCGGCGCTTGAACCGCGGAAGCGCCTTTTGAGCGAGGCCCAATTGGTGTGATTTGCTGCTCCGAGCAGAAAAAAAAAGAAGAGACGCTATTTCTCTAAATACCACAAAACTACTCTCATTTAAGACTTTTGCAGACCAAAACCCCAGCGGGTTGCCTATGATCTGCCTTCAGCGTGACAGATTTCCGCTATTCACGGGGCCCAGGCAGCGGCAGCCGCGGCATCGGCCTACCGGTGTGAATGTAGAAAATTACGGATAATGGGAAAGCAGTTCTGAAACCCGAGCGAGATAATAACCACCGGTGCTTGTGGCAGATCAGAGGTACAGCTCAACAAACGCTGGGCTGAATTGATTTTAACATAAACAGACAATAGCAGGGGCCAGGGTTTTCAGCGGAATTTGGGAATCGGGAGGTGCAGGCGGCTGGAGCTGCTGCATTTAGATGGTTCTGCCTGCAATTGTGAACGGCTGGAGGCAGGAAACTTCCAGCTTTTCACAGTGCCACTAATCACCTGCATACCTCTGGAAATCTGGCCTTATCTAATAAGTTAAGAGTGTTTCACCTGCAATCTGTTTCGCTTGCTTTATTCCCATCTAAATGCCGGCTCTGAGATAAAGCTTTTCCGCTGATGGACATGCTGGTGAAAAGGTGGTTTAAGGTGGTTTTTTTCTCCATCTGTTTAGGGAGAAAAAAAAAACCACAGACTGAAACCTGTGCAGTTCTGTATGAGACGTTGAAGTTCTCAAAATAAAATTTGAGAGGAGAAATGCTGAGAAATTCTCCACCCAAGAGCCTCTGCTCCCAAGCAGCACCTCCAACACAGGGTGCACATCAGCAGTGCGACACCAGAGAGTGGATGGAAAATGGATTTTGGCCCGTGGATCCCTGGCATTTAGGCGGGATAACTCCAGGGCAGTCTGGCAGCACTGCTTTCAGCTGCAGTCCTGCACATGAAGAAGAAAATCTACATTAAAGCTGCATTAAACCTCTCAGGCATTCCTAAGCCCTGCATGGAAGGGTCTCCCTGAGGGATCTCATTATCCATATGTCCTTTCAGTCCCCTTTTTTCTCCTTAAGATGTTCTTAAAATGGCAAAATCTGTTCATCACGTTAACATGACCCATCTTTACCCCTTCACTGAGATGTCAGTGCTTTGTACATCTCATTTCCTGGGTTTTTTTTCCTCTATCATTGTTCAGTGCTTTCCATGCAACAGATGGAAATAAGAAATGACAACTTGAAATGTAAAGCCTGCATGGACTAACACACAATTAAGGAGGCATTTAAAGAGAAGTAGCTAGACAGTATTTGGGAAAGAAAATCAGCTTTACCCGGAGTGCTAAAGTCTGGCACCGCTTTTGGGCCAAAAAAGTCCATGTACCTTTAATAAAAATTAGCTCTAGTATTAGTTTGTATAGAAATCTCATCTGAAAGGCAAGGCCATTTCAATCTTATTAACTTTTTATTTGCTTTATTTTTCTACTTGCCACCATAGGTTCCAGAGGAACATTTGATTAATTTGTGCTGTCTGCAAGTCAAGCTTTTAACCTCTGGGAAAGCTCTAAACACTTTAAAAGCTTACAGCCTTAAAATGGATTGTCAAAGTGAACTTAAACTAAATAGAGGTCAACAATCTAAGGGTTATTTGGGCTTTTCCAGGGAAAATGATGCTCGTTGAAAAGACTGGGGTGTGTGGGCTGGTTACAGTGATTCAGTCCCCCAGCTGCTCCCTGAATGCAGAGCAGCTGCCTGAGCCACCACTGCAGCTGGGAACAGGCACAGCAGTGCAAGAAAACACAGAAAAATGCAGGAAAAGGGATTTTTGGAAGGATGGACTGCTGCTGGCTCTTCCCAGGGCTCCTCAGCGTTGCTTTGGAGACAGGAGGGTCAGGAGATCCATCCCACACACTCTTCAAACATTAACCTGATTCCCCACGGTTGATTTTTAGCAACGAGAGTGCCCAGAGGAGGCACCAGGATGAGCAGAGGGATGGAGCAGCTCTGCTGGGAGGAAAGGCTGGCAGAGCTGGGATTGTCCAGCCTGGAGAGGAGAAGATCTGGACTGAACTAATTGTGAACTAAACCCCTCCCAGAACCTGAAGGAGCTACAAGAAAGATGGAGAGAGACATTGACCAGGGATGGAGAGACATTGACCAGGGATGGAGAGACGTTGACCAGGGATGGAGAGACGTTGACCAGGGATGGAGAGACATTGACCAGGGATGGAGTGACAGGAAAAGAGGGAATGGCTTCAAACTGACAGAGCGTGGGTTTAGATGGAATATTGGGATAAAATTCTTCCCTGTGAGGGTGGGCAGGCCCTGGCACAGGGTGCCCAGAGCAGCTGGAAGTGTCCAAGGCCAGGCTGGACAGGGCTGGGAGCAGCCTGGGATAGTGGAAGATGTTCTTGCTGAGGGCAGGGGGCTGAAACTTGATGAACTGGATGAGCTTTAAGGTCCCTTCCAACCCAAACGATTTTGTGATTCTGTGATGTCACACAAGCAAAAACCCCCATTCCTATTGTGATTTCTGTCAGGTGTGAGTGTGCAGCTACACCAAGCGCAGTCACCTGGAGTCAGGCCTCATCTCAGAGTCCAAACTACTCTCCAGAAAGAAAATTTTTGCTCCAGTTTTCCCTCCTCTTCCCACATTCCCTCCCCCTGCTTTGAGCTGCACGCAAGTGGGCTCCAGTTACAGCACAGCGTTCTCTCTCATCTCCTTGGGAACACACGGCACACAAACAATCTAAGCAAGGTTAAAAAACCCACAAGATTCACAAATCCCATTCTGACCAGAATAATTCTGATGTGAAAGGAGCAGTGTTAAACTGTTTATTAAATTTAATAAAAACAGAGCTCTTACTTTCCCAGGGCGAAGCATTCCAGTCTGACGGAGGAGCCCTTGGCTGCGTAGGTCGTTTCTGGAAAACGCACCTCAATCTTTGGCTCGTACTCCCCCATCACACCTGTGGAACATCAAAACAGCTCGCTCCAGCTGAGCCCCAGACCTTCCCCTGCAGCAGGACGTCGGGGTGGAAGGAAGGGTGGCATGAATCACTTCAGAGCCTCGTGCTCCGCCCGTGGAGAGCGGCACATGGCAGAGCAGGTCGAACCTCCTGGGTGGGGTTCAACCCTGTGCTGAAAATTCTGTGAAATCTCTCCATTCCCTGCGTTTAGGAGTTGAAGAGCGTGACTTTATACAAATTTTACATTACAAGCCTGCTGTGCCTCACAGTTTTTGAGATAATTTTGGGCTCACACCTCTTATCGAGCAACACTTCTGCCACTAGTCACTCTCGGGACACCGTGTGCAAGAAAATCAGAAAATCCCATGTCCAAACTACTTGCAAAACTCTTAAAATTTCTTTAAAACATCCAAATGTGAGTTGCAGGCTTGAGGAAGGCTGATGTAATTAGATGGAATTATCATATTTGAAAATCTGGCTGAGCATCTGATGAATCACAGATAATCCAGTATTAATTTAGGGCATTGAATTTTGCAGCAGGTTTGGGATGGATTTAGGAAAGTAAACTTTTAGCTGAACTTCTTAAATATCTTTCATGCGTCTCACAGCAAAACTCATTCCAACTGTAGGGATGAAGATAAATCAGGTATTTTCCCGCAGTGTCTTTGCCCAGATCCCACACAGAAAATGAACCAATTCTTGTTTTATAATTAACAGGCATCTGGATAATGTTGCACATGCAACTTCCACTGTTGCCTCAGAGGCTGCCAGCGTTGGAACCAGCCCAAAGGCCACCAGAGTGAATGGGAGAAGATAAAGAGACTGATAGAAGGAGCCTGAGAAAAGGAATGGCGTGATGAAAAGGAAAAAAAAAGGAATCCAAAAAGATCCGAAGCATTTGCAATCAGAGTTTGTGCCAAATTATTAACTTTGGAGCTGAGGAAGCGCAGCTTTGCTTTGTGTGATGTGCTGATGTTATTGAACAGCAGAGCCTGGCAGTGACAGCATCATTCCATAATGCACAGCTGAGTTCTGTTTATCCTCCAAATCCAGCTCTGCACAGACTTTTGTCACTGATTGTCGCCACTGCTTTGCAAACAGCACGAGTATATTGAAATTTAGGTGGGCAAACTCACAGGACAAACTTTGTGTGCAGATTTCCAGGTCTGTATTTCTCCCCGTGAACATTTAATTACAAACACTGCCAGGAAGGCGTTTGTACGTTTGCTGGGGACTTTCTCATTTGAAGCAGCTCTCTGGATTTGATATTTGAGCTATACTTAGATGACAAATTTAGAAAGATTTGTCGGATTTATACCTCAACAAAGTCACGAGGTGGGAAATATTAACCTGCCACGTGACATTCTCTTGTTGTTCAGTGAGATTGAGAATTTTCTTTGCGTGTTCATCTCCTCACCCCTGTGTCCCTGACAGCTCAAACGTCACTGATGCCTTAGGATTTCAGCTTTTATATTTTTCACATATTTGTAATCCTGCAATTATTTAGTGCAGAGCTCTAAACTCCACACACAGTGTGAGCTGCTGCTTCCCCAGTTTGGGCAGACACAACAATTCCTCTCCAGGCCTGGCAGTCAAGGACACCTCACTACCCCAGGCCTGAGAGATGGAAACAAAAGTGAGTTGGGGGCAGCAAACTTGGGGTGAATGATTCATTACCTGAAGCTGTAATTGGAAGATGAACCCCAAGATGCAAATGGACCAAACTGATCAAAGTGTGGAAACCCGTGACCATTTTTGGGTGTAGGCCCTGGTGGGCTTTGTCTCCCCAAAATGTACCTGAAGGCCCTTCAATAAATAGAACAGCTTTGTCTGCCCTTCATTCTGTCTGGCCTCTGTTTTTAGGCAGCCCCAAAAGGCATTGTCACTGTGTGGTGCCATGTCCTTCACCGAGGGGCTTTCCCTCCCTGGGGGTGAATTCCCAACACCCGGAGCAGGATCAGGTGGGTGTCTGGGAATTCCCAACACCCGGAGCAGGATCAGTTGGGTGTTTGGGAATTCCCAACAGCCGGAGCAGGATCAGTTGGGTGTTTGGGAATTCCCAACACCCGGAGCAGGATCAGTTGGGTGTTTGGAGGCAGCCAAGCCCTGCTGTGCACTCACCATCTCCTCGGAGGGTGAGGGCAGTGGGGGGCCCCCACACCCTGCGCTGTGCCTGGGGGCTGCTCACGGCACACGTGTAATTCCCAACATCCCAGGGCTCCACCTTGGCCAGGTACAGGTTTCCTGTTGCCTGGGAGACAAAGCGCCGGCTGTCTTCCTCGACATCCAGAGTGTTATTGTTGAAGATCCACGTGTAGGACAAGGCTGGAAAACACCAAACACACATCATGCATCCCTTCCAGCTCAACCTGCTGCCCAGCAGGGCTGCGGGGAGGAACGATGGAAAACCTCTGGGGGAGGCACAAATTAGCACAGGCCACTGGGCTCGTTTCAACTCATTTCAAGCCGCTTCAGGAGGTCACAGCAGTTTCTGTCCCCTGCTACTTCTCCTTTTCCTGCTTAGCCTGCTCCTAACTGGTGGTGGACTGCGATGGCAGAAGAAAGCTGCTTCAGTAAATAATTTCAGTTTGTGGCACTTTCCCTCTCAAAATCCAGAAGGCAAATTGCTGCTGGGTGCTACAGCTCCTCTCTTCACTCCCAATATGGAAAAGTTAAACTGGTAACATGGAGCTTGATGGCTGGATTTTCATGGAGGGCTGAGCTGAGCTGCACGAAAGTACTTTGGAGATGACTTAAAATTTGATCCTATTGCACATTTGATAATGAACATCCCCTTATCTTCCATACTTCTTGCCCCATTCTCACTTCCTGCCCCTTTTCCCACGTGGTGCTCCACAATGCAAGTCTCCATAACGCAGATCTACAAGACCAGGCAAGTTAAAACGGATTCATTTGACCAGCCCACCTTGGGAAAGCAGATCTCCTTGTGAGTTTACCATTCCCTGGTTTTGGGAAAGGCTTTTGGGCCAAGCCTCAGGCCCTGAGGAGCAGGTTCAGAGCTGATCCTCCAGTGTGGGGTCACCCAGGGCCTCTCTGCAGCTGCTCCACACCCAACAGCAGGAGCAGGACTCAAACCCCGTCTTTTACAAGCCACAGTAAATCAGAACTTTCCAAATCTACCAGTTTAGCTCCTCTTAATTAAATGCATAATTCATAAGCTAACAGTGTTCTGCCAACAGCTTCATTTTTACACATTTCCCCCATCAACAACCCCATTCCAAAAAGATTATTTACGTTGCTTACCCCCCCCCAGCTCCGGCTTGGGAGCAGTATGGTAATAAGTCTGCAAACTCCAGTAGTTTTGTGGAGTTTTATGTTATCAGCTTCCAGCATTTTAGGACTCTCATTAGAAATGATGCATCTCCGGGGAGCAATCAATGACACTTTCTATACTTGGCTAAATCCTGCGACGGGCTCCGTTTTACTGCAGATAATGCGAGACTTCCCCGTGCTCTGCAGTAAACCTGGGAGATGCAGCAATTCATTCTCAGTGTTGCACTGTGCAGGTCTGTGGGCTCACCCACGAGATTAAAGCCCCACATTCACCTGCCCATGGACTTTGAGGTGCCTTAAAGCATTTGGTTACAGAGGAAAATGTGGACGAGGAGGGGTTTTCCTACAGGAAGGATGAGAAATAAGGTTTGTAGCCATGACCTGGCTCTTGAAGAGATACACAGACTGTTTCCCTGTCTCAGGAACAGGTTTTGCTGACTGCAGACTGTCTGGGCAGGCAGACCAAAGTGTGAAAAATTCTGATTTCAACTCATTTTTTGAAAGCCTCTAAGCTGCAAGATGGGGACTCTACAGAAAACGCTGAAGATTTGCCAGGTAAATACCTTAATCTATGCTCAATTAAACATTGTCCACATTTCTGTGGAAGAAACGCCTTGGACCTGCCTCTCCCCAGACTTCCCAAAACACTCAGGGCTGGTACTCCAATGTGCTTTTCCTGCCAGCTGGAATTCTTGCCTTCCTCCTTACTCAGACCTGCACCAAGGCACCTCTGGGCAATAAAACCACTCAGAGTGCTCGAACCTGACATTTGGATGCTCAGATTTCCATGCCAGGATGGTGTATCCAAGAGAATGTGGAAATAATTTTAAGAATGAGTAATAGGGAGAAAGCAGTTTGGAATTCCTCTGCCCAAGTTCTGGTGGTGACAATTACAGAGCTGAAGAAAGCCTTGACCCTCTCTAAGAGCATCCCTGCACCTGCCAAGACTCCAAAAGGAGTCCCAGGAAGGATCTTTAAAACATTTTATGGCATGGAACCAAAACCCAGAGTCCAACTGTGGGAGCAGGTGATGCAGCTGAATTCTCTGTGCAAGATAAAATAAAATGAAATTCTATTAAAGCCAACTTTGTGCTACACAGAGATTCTTCAGGAGGCCAATCTGTGAATTAATTAATCACTACGAGTGAACCAGACCTTTTCTGTCCTGATTTCTGTTCTCAGGGGCTCCAGCTGACTTCATTTTCTGAAGTCTCTCCCTGTCTGCTCCCCACCATTGCTTCAGGGACTATTGATGAATTTCCCCATTAACTGGGAACCAGCACAGGCCCCTCTTAGTCATATTTAAATCCCTTTTCCCCCCAGTATGAGGGATATAAATACTCCCCCTCTCCTAACTGCAGGTTCATCATCACCCATCCCCAGGCCATCCTTGCCTAGAGCCTAATTCGGCTCCACTAAACTCTGCAGAAACCCTAATTTTAATTGACTTCAGTGGGAGTTGGATGAAATCTCAAGAGGAAGGAGCCAAACTTTGGAGACTGAACTTTTTTTTTTTTCATGCTCTTAAGGCATAATTCCAGCAACCTACTCCCTTACTCAGTATCTTTTCTTGGGAAGTTACTACAGCAACAGGTAATAGAGTAGAAAATCCAGAGCTGTGTTATAAAATCTTCCATTTTGGGTCACTTGGAATAAATCAGATGAGCCAGAACAAAAAGGAGAAAAAGCCCTTTGCTCTCATTTTTCTGGCAGAGCAGGAGTTATTTTGATGGGCTGCAACATTAGGGTGTGTTTGTTTGGGGTGTTGTTAATCCAAGGAAAGTGATTGCGGTGTCAGTGTCTCTTCTCACCCTGGAGACCCCAAAAACTGGTTAATCCACCTTTAAAAGCTGGTTAATCACCTTTCTAGGCGGGCAATTCCTGAGCTTGGCCAGGCTGGAGAGCATCTCTCACCTCTGTCTGTCCTGAGAGTTTTCCTTCAGAGCTCGGCCGGGAAAGAGGAGCAGCTGATAATCATCCCTGAGAAACGGATCTGGGGAACTGAACATTTCAGTGCCTCCCTCGGCCCAGGCAAATCCAAATCGATGCTGCTGCATCTGCAGCACAGCAGCGCCAGGCTGGGCTCAGGGCAGGGACTCTCCCTCCCTCTGGAGCTGGGGGGAAACTGGATTCAAGATTGGTGGGAGCAGAGAGAAAGGGACTCTCAGCCCGTGGCTGAGGCACCGGGGTCTGTAAAGGGAGAGACACTTCAAACCCTCCCTTTCCGATTATGCACTTGATCGAGAGCCGCATTTAATGGAAAAATGCAGAAATCGAAGACTCTTTCCCATCCTCTGCACACACCCAGTTTCACGTTTCACCTCCTTCCCCAGCCTTCTGCAGGCTGAGTATTGGGAATTTTTATCTCCCCCCAGCAGGTCCACGGGGCGTTTTGGGGTTTATTCAGCCTCCCTGCAGCAATGTCAGCGCAGAGGAAAGCTCCGAGCATCCCACTCCCAGCCCCGGCAGCTCTTCCACACAAATAGATGCAAATGCAGAGCGATCCTGCTGCTCCTAACAAGATTAGCAACTTCCTTAAAGCTCTGCAGGGAGCCGGCTCGGAGGAAACAGCCTTTAGATCAAGCTTCACTTCTAAGGAAATAAATGAACAACAGTCCACCCCACAGTCTCGTGTCAAGTATTACCATTTAGGCAGCAGCTTATTGAGCGCGGGCAGGTCAAGCTCGTGTGTAGCTGCAGAAATTAAAGCTTCTCCCAACTTCTTCCCTCCATGCCTTTCCCTGCTTCAGAGCTCTCTGTAAACCACTTTTTTTTCACTAGTAAAATATTACTGTGTGCAGATTACACAGGGGAAAAGGGCCTGGCCTGCAGAACTTAAAGGAGAGATGGGATGAGGTTCAGGGAAGAAAAAAAAAATAAATCGAGTTTACCTGGTCCCCCCTGCCCTGCTGAGCCTCGCTAACAAGCAGAGGGATGGCAGAGCTGAACTCTGTGAGGTGTGGTAATGAGCTCATAAATAACAACAGACACACCAGCGCATAACTGAGCGAGCAGGGGCAGCCTGAGGGAATAAAGGCTTTGGGGTGGGTCAGGTAACCCGGGCCAGCCCCACTGTTGCTTTAAAAACTAATTACAGGCTGTGATTTTTTGCTCTGTTAACTGTAATTTTTAATGCCCTAATTGATCTAAGATATAAACTTGGGTGGGTGTTGTTTTTTATTTTTTTTTCTTTCACGTTTGTGTTTGATCCATCCTGAAAGCCCTCCTAATATTAGTTCACAGCCATATGCAATTCTCTTTTTGTTCTCTGAGATGGTTTAAAGCTGATGTGAAAGCTGCTGGAGCAGCCTTTTTGTGCGTTTGTTTGTTTGCTTGGTGGGATTTGTTTGTTTGTTTTTGGTTTATAGCTGACTAATATATTTTTGCCCTCTATTTTCATGAATCACTCATCTTTCTTGTACAGAAATAGGTTAGCAGTGCTCTCAGCTAAGAAACCGGTGCGCAAAAAAAAGAAGCAGCACATCTTTCCTTGTCAACTGCACTGGAAAATTAAGTTTAATTCCAGTTGAGCTTTAAATAGTTTAAATGTTGTTGCCCATGGACCAACACTCTTGGTGTCTGATAAGCTCTGAGTGTCCTGAGGAGCTCTGCAGAGCTCTCCTGTGAGCAGGAGCTTTAACTCCCGTGCTGTGGTGCGAGACCAGATAAACTTGGCAACGTGAGAAAGAGAAGTGAAGCACTTCCCTAGAGACCACGGGTGGTAGAAACACTTCTGCAGCTCTCCTTCCATCTTCTTGATGTTTTATGGGAGGAATTGAATTAATGAACCATCCTTGTTTTCCATTCCATTATTTCTATTCCTCTTCTTCTATTGTTATCCTGACTTTTAGAGGTTGGCAGGAGGTTTTACCCAGTGCTTCCTATTTCAAATTTCCTATATTAATAGCAGCTGCTTCAAACAACTGCTGTACAGAGGGTTCCTGTCTTCCTTCAAGTCATTACATCACAGGAAAGGCAACTCTTTCCCTGCTGGTAGGGCTTATCTTCCAAATTCCTTGACATCTCTCTAATTCCTGACACATTTAAAGTGCTGCACAGAACTCTTGTAATGTGAAGCACAGTTTGTAATCCTTCCTCCTGCAGGTATTGTGAGGTGGAGGCAAGGGTTTCAATTAAAAAAAGACCTGAATATACAATCCTTTTCCACAAAAACAACTTTTCAAGCACCTCGAAATAGTCTCTGACTTATCATGGCTCACACCATGTACTTCATCCCCGTGGCACATAATTTTGGATCCTAAACAGAGTGTTTAGGGATGACAAAAGGGCTCAGGCTCTGCTGTCCGGGGACTTGTTTCTGCAGGGAATGGATTTTCCAGGCCTGTTGGTCAGCAGCTCCCAGCCCCAGCTCCAGGAACACTCTGGGACAGGTTTTGCTGGTGGATAACATTTTGTCACTTCAATTAATCTGGGGGGAACTCACCTGGTAACTGTTTATTTGTTCTGAATGTTTTCTTCTCCTCCTTCCTATTTGTCAAATCATAATTTTTACCTTGCAGCAGGAGGGAAATAAATAGTTCACTGGCTCCAGGATGGATGTGTTGTCTTTCTGCCTGTCCCACTGATACATTTGAGGAACTCTTTGAAGCCTTTTGTGCCCTTAAGGACCAGGTTTCACTTGTCTCCTTGATTATATTCTCCTTTCATATGGCTGTAAACACCCCGTGAACTGACACTTCCTCTCTCTGTAGGACTGGAGGGGTTTCTATTGATTGATGGGGTTTTCTCCCTCTCTGAAATACTGCATCCTCTTCCTACATCACTATTTACCTTCTCCTGGGAGTTTGGCTCATAACTCTGTTTCTTTAGGAAGGATTGAGGATTGCTGGGAGCAGGGCATGGAAAACTGCAGCTCCTGTGGATGTGCGGTCAGTGCTGCCAAAAGCAGGCTGTGAGTCGTCCCAGAACTGCTCATTCTTTAATTCCAAAAGAAGACAATTTGGTAACTAGTAATATTTCCCCTCTATTAATAAATATTTGCTTTACTTGGGTAAAATTTTCACCTGAGTTTACCCCACCCAGACAGGAAGATCTCCAGGGTCTTACGGTGAGCACCCCCAAATAATTCATCAGAAAACTCCTTTTCATTCCCCACCTGCAGCACAGACAATCACTATGAAACCTGACCTAGGCCCTCCTTTAGTCAGCCTCTTCACCTCTCCAGAGACCCCTTCCAATCTAAATTATTCTCTGATTAGCAGGAAGGAATAAAATCAGGGATTCAGGAGCAGAAGCCAAACCTTCATGACAGATCCCACGTGTCTGATGGAGGATTCTCCTGGGGGCAGCAGGCACCAGAGGGGAAAGGAGCCATTCCAGGCAGACCTGCAGTAGTTTTGGTGTAGGAAGTATTGCTGAGAGCTGCTTTTCTGCCATTCCATGAGGACCAAGGATTCCTGGGATAACCAGGAATGTCAGCAGGGAGTCTCGGACACCCTCCTGCTGTCCTTGCTGCGTCCCAAGGAATAACAGGTCCTACTCTCTAACAAAATAATAAAAGGGGACCTTAAAAAAGCGTGAACCTTTTGAAGAAACAAAACCCAAATTTGCTGCAAACCCAGGTAATGGTGCACAAGCAAATTCCAGCGCTAATCCCACGGGGAATTCTGCTTGTCCTGAGGCAGAGCAGGGGCTGCTCAGGCTGTCCCTCATCTTACCTCCATGGTGGGGAGGAGTTCCACAGAGCAGGACCACTCCTTGTCCCTCTCTGACTGACACCGGGCTCCTCGGCCTCGTCTCGAAGTTTTCCAGGTCTTGAGGGAGAAGGAGAGAACAAAGCCTGGTTATTATCCATCGGATTCATTCGTAACTGCATCCCAATTAATCCCAATTTATTAACTCGAGAACGGTCACGTATTGGACAGCGGAATTTAATTTCCGTGAGAAATTGTACACAAAAATAGCTCGTCCAGCCTGATGTCATGGAATTGCAGGGTCATTAAGGTTGGAAAAGACCTCCCAGATCATCCAATCCAACCATTACTGAGTCCTTTGGCATCCACAAAATATTCATTCCTCCAGCAGTCCTGCTGCAACTCTGGGAATTTGTGTTTACAATTTCTATTTGCGAAGCCGGTCCATTATTCCACGACTTTTTCCAGCATCGTTTTTTTTTTTTTTTTGGAACTTGCAAGACTTAATCTACATGAGTTGGAAAAAAAAAAAATAAAAATTGCATTTTGTAGTGTTTCCTTTTCTATAGAAACAGAGAACAGCTGTGTTCTATATATACAAGTGATAATTAAAGATCAGCAGGACTCCCACAGAGTGTAGGTTTAAATGATGATAAAAATATGTTGTTTTCTTTAAGATTCTGGTCTGGGCTAAACTGGCTGCAGTGCTGGGATGTGTTTTGATTGCCGTGAGCTTTAGCACTGGTTTTTAGGGCAGGAAGAGGGGGACTTTCAGTGGGAAATCTCCTGTCCATGCCCATCTCTCAGAGGTGATTTTTATGGCTCTTAGTGTCTATTTTTCACCGTGTCTAACACCACGCTCAATCTGCTGCTTCCTCACGTTTCACTGAGATGTTGAAGAATTATCAGCCTGATTCCTGGTACTTCAGTTACAAAACAGGACACAACAGATGTGCTTTAAAAAAAGAAAAATAAATAAAGGTTATTCACTTTTTGATCCAGTTCTCATCCTAATGAGAAGCCTTCCCATTTTCTCAGAGCCATTTGGGAAATGATTGCTGGGAACACATTCAAAATATGCTTTAATACAATAAATATCAGCTTCCCCTTAAACCTCTTTATACCGCAGAGCTGTAAACTGCCTGCCCTGAGCTCATTTTATTTACCTGGCTGCAGATTCTTGTTTCAAACAATTGTTCCATTTTTCATCAGCTGAACACCAACCTGAGCCAGAGTTCAATAGAGAGAAACAGCCCTCGTTGGTCAGAGCAATAACGATTACTACCTGTACGGCCTCAGCTATTTATGTCAATATATCAATTTTCTCCCCCTTAGCTGAACTTTACACAGTTAATTTTTCTTTTCCTCCTCTCCATCTCCTGGAAATTGGTCTCCTATGAAGACATTGTCTGCTCAGAAGGGGCTGGATTGAATTAAGCACCTGTAGCACCTCCTCGTGCTGTCATAGCACAATAGATGGGGCCTGTCAATACACGGGGAAAGGGTTTTAAACTCTGATGTTCTTTTAATTGCCTGCTGGCTACAGCTCTGCCTTGGATTATGGGTAGTCCAAGGGGGGGGGGAAAAAAAACCACAAGAAAGGCCAAGGATAAAAAATAGAAAAAAAAATTTAATTTTTTTAGTTGTATTCCATTTTGTAATTCTAAATAAAACGCAATACAGTGGATGGGTGTAACATGATTAATTAGAGTTTGGCTTCGTACTTAGTCCAGTCTCTGAATTTGTGGGTTTGTTTACTCATTTGGAAAAATTCCATCTGAGAAAATTTACCACGTTTTCTTTCTTTCCTGGCAATTGTTTTCTGAGAAGAAAAAGGCCAGCGCCAAATATTTGTGTGGAAAAGGGGTCCCTGGAATTCCTGTCCAGATTTGCTTGGCGTGCCTGGTCTGAGGCTTTGTGCCCTGAGACAAGGGGATAAAAGACCCTCAAATTCTCGTATTTATTATATTAATTTTGTTTTTCAATATTAGAAAGGTGCAAAAATTCAGATTTTTTTTAGGATTCAGGCACTAACAGCAGAATTGGTCACAGTTCCCCTTCCTATCTCTTTCCCTCAGCTGCTAGTATGAAACAAACTGCAATTTCTACTGAAAAATAGAGTTAACCCCCCAAAAAACTCGGGGGCAATATGGAAAATCTGTACAGTCCAAGTAATTCTTCCCAATATTTTCACTGCAGGAAATCAGCTCTATTTTTTTTTTTCTGAGAACAAAATTTCAGCTGTTCTGAGACATCTGAGAAAGGGAGGGAGTAAAAAAATAAAGGAAGCGCAGTGCAGCAGGAGGAAAAGGTTTTCCTGACAATTGAGAATTAACTGTGTAATACCTCGCTCTCAGATGGGAATGGATTTTGGAAAGTAATGAGCTGCTAGTAGCAATTTTTAGTTTAATGACACAATATGTCATGTTATCAGTTTTACTCTCATTTTAGGTGCTGTGTCACCTGTCCGTGCCTCTCCATTAAAACCGTGACAAGTGTCCCTGACTTGAATAATTAAAAGCAGGAGGATGAGATCTCTGAGGGATCCAGTGTTTCATAGGGAGCAGGATTGTTTTGGATTGTATCTTGGAATCATGGAGTGGTTTGGGTTGGGAGGAACCTTGAAGCTCGTCCAGCCCAACCCCTGAGACATTTTCCACTATCCCAGGGTCCTCCAAGCCCTGTCCAACCTCACCTTGGACACTTCCAGGGTTGAGGCAGCCACCATTTCTCTGCCAGAGCTTCCCCACCCTCACAGGAAACAATTTTTTCCAAATATCCCATCTAAACCCAGTCCCTTTCAGCTAAATCCATGTGGGGAAGAAGTTGGCTGTGCCTTTTCAACCTCCACTTTTCAACCTTGAGGATCAAAATCCGTCGGCAGGAGTTTGGGCTCTTTCATGGCGTGTTTGTAGCTCTGTCATACAAAGCAACTCGGACTTGCCAGTGCAGGAGAGGAGATTTCCATCCCTTTATGCTTATTAATCATAGGTATAAAAAAAGCAGTCGTGGAGGCACATAAATCATCATTTAATCTCTTCATCTCACCCATGACGGGGACAAATATGCAACGTCCTTATTTAACCCAATATTTAAAGGCCTTTGGGAAAAGACATTTTCTTTAAAGGATCCATTCCACTGCTTAACTCTGAGATCTTAATCAATCTGCATCCTTTGGAAACCCTCACCTCCCCAGAATTTCACAGGCCAAACCAGAAATGATCTTTTGCTTTGATTGATTTTGATAGATAATTGTACAAAGTGAATTTATTCACTGCTTCTCTCTGTAATAAAGAATCATTGAAGAACAAAAGGACCCCGAACCTCTGAAAGAGCAAACCAAGGCAAAACAGATAAAGAGAATTCATTAATAGAGTTGGTGTTGCTTCTGTTTTCATCTTTATTGGACTCTTCCTCCAGGCAGGCAGCATCTTCCATGGAATATTGTGACACCTCATTCGAATGGGTTCAATAATGAGCTATTAAATTATCTCCTTTTGCTTTACAGTCCAGGTGGATGGGAGAGGGAAGAGGTGGACCCTCAGAAATAATTTTTGCCTTCGCCACAAAGATTTCTCCATCTGTTTTCCAACCTACGGGGTTGTATTTTCAATGATTTATTGCAACTGGAAATGCGTTAAACGTATATATGTAGGGGAAAAAAATTACCTGATTATACAAATACAGATATTCTACTTTGTTCTTGTTATTCCGAAATTCTGGCTGCTGTCAAAACCCCCTTCTCCTTGCCCTGGGTGTTCG
The DNA here is from genome assembly GCA_008694505.1 of Cyanoderma ruficeps. NCBI lineage: Eukaryota > Metazoa > Chordata > Aves > Passeriformes > Timaliidae > Cyanoderma > Cyanoderma ruficeps. Next base: position 10,596,751 of record VZDJ01000056.1, on the reverse strand, counting down.
CTGACACCAAGAGAGCACAACCACTGTGTTCCTCCAGCTCCCGTTCCCTAGCACAGCTCTGTAACGTAACATGACATAACCTAATAAAGCAGAATGTTGCATGTCAAAAGGAGTATCAACTAAGAAGGCTGAGATCAGGTGTTTGGCACACATTTAGGTTGCTAATATGCACTTAGGAATAAGATGACTATTTAACAGATGGTATATTTGCTAACTTCAGTGTTTCTGCAGAGATCTATAAATAAATTATCACCTAGTTCCTACATAATTCCTTTCATTCTTTGTCTGTATTTATCTCACTTGAAGAACAACGAGTTCCCCTCACACTCCATTGCTCTCTCAGCTGCCAGTTTTAACAAAAAAAACCACTTTTTTTTTCCCCCCCCAGATCTGTGCATGTTGGCAGACAGCTCTCGGTAGAGCAGGAATAATCAGTTGGATGTGATAATGAGGTCGTGGAGGCCAAGCAAAATGCTCAGATGCACAAATGATCCTTTCCCAGGGAAGAGTGGGAATGGATGGACTCAGCTGCGTGTGGCACGGCCTCGTCTCCGGCTGGGAATGTTGCAGGGCTGAGCGAGGAGGGGCTGTGCTCACAGCACCCCAAACATATGGCATTTTGTGGGGTGGGGTTGGGGAACGGCACGGATTTCTCTGACAAGAGCAGGGATTCTGGGGGTGGAGGAGGCTGTCAGCTCCTCGCCGGGAATGAAGGGAGGAGTGGGGAGAAGGAATGGCTCAGAGCATTTTTCACCTGGTGTAACCCAACTTTACCCACTGGGGTCAAGGGTGTTACCGTGGAATTACAGAAGGTTTGGGTTGGAAGGACCTTAAAGCCCATCCCATTCCACTCCTGCCATGGGCAGGGACACCTTCCACCATCCCAGAGTGCTCCAATCCTGCCTTTATCTTGATTTATGGTCTGAAAGTCTTCCAGGTAGATTTTAAACAGAATAAAACCAGAGGTTGAGAAGGGTATCAGTGTTGGGTGAAGGTGATCATGGATGTCACTTTGCTGAGCACAAACCTGCCACTGAGAGAAGCAAACCCAGGCTGGGTGAGGTGAAAAAATGGCCTCTGGAGGCAGAAACAAAATGGGAATGATGGACAGAAATCTTCCCTGCTGAAGAACTTCCTTTAATGAATAGGTTAATTAATAGGTTCAGCCACACATTATTTTTTCCTTCATGTTTTAAAGCTCATATTAATAGAGAGAATCATAAATCCCAGAGTGCTTTGGGTTGGAAGGGGCCTTAAAGCCCATCCTGCTCCATCCCCTGCCATGAGCAGGGACACCTTCCACTAGGCCAGGCAGCTCCAAGGAACATGCTGTTCCTGGCTACTCAATAATATATTTATTCTGATTTCCCCACCACCACTGTTACCCATCCATCTGGGTTTTTTGTTTGGTTTATTTTAATATGAAACTGCCTTACAGGTGTGAGGGCAGCAGATTTAACTACACAACAGAGTGAAAGGTCAGTTTTCCTGGGATTGGGGAACTGCTTCTTAAATATGTTGGGTGGGATCAAAAACCAAATCACCAGACCCAATTCATCCATTTCAACCTCCCAATCATGCGTCTGAAATTCCTGAACCTTCTCAGGGACAGTCCATCCAAACCTGTCCATTCCAAACCAGTCCATCTTAAGAAGGAGCAAAGAACTTCTCCAAGGAAGCCAAGGAAACTTGGGTGTTCTAATATATGAAATTGTTACAGGCAATTAGAGAAACTCCAATTTATCACCTTGCATAATTACCACAGTTCATCTGAATTAATGTGATTTCATGCTTTCTTGAACTTTTGATTTTTTTTTTCCCCCCCACTCTCATCAATGTTTTGTCATTACATAATCCCAAATATAATGGTTGTAATTACTTGGTATTGAAATGTGCAATGAATGTTAAGGCATGAGGAGTAAGAGCTCCTTACAAATTAGCCACGCTCCTGAGGACAAATCAATACAATTCCTCACATTTCCATGGGCCTGTGTCAAATTGTGATAGATCACTTCTGTTCCCTTTTTTAAAATTTTTTCTTTTTTCCTTTTCCTTCTCTGTGTCTCTCATTGCCTGTGATATATTGCGATAGGACAGGTGTTCCTGCAGTGATGCAGCACAACAGGAATTTCCTCACAGGGAAATGGGGTACAAAGGACAAGCTCAGCACTTTTCCAGGGAAGCTCCTGGTTATGATTTGCTGTGAGTATTTCCAGCATCTGTGTTGTCAGCTCACCATTAGTTACCTTCTTTTGCTCTGGCTGTAACAAATGAGGAGCCCTATTTGGGTCTGAATTTGTTGCCTGAATCAGAGAATTTAGGTCTGTTATAATTACAAAAAATAAAAATGAAGTGTATTGAATCTTTTAAATTATCTCCGATTCTGGAAGGCCCCATACTTCCACATTTTGGGTTTGTTTTTTCTTCTCTTATATCAAGGAAGTCCCAAAAAATTTTGGGGTTAAAGCCCTTTTAGCTACAGGCTGTGCCTATCCAGACCACCCCAGACCTCTCCTGGACATCAATCCATGTTTTTTGCTTCCCCTCAGTATTTTTGTACTGAATTGCCTTGTAGGAGATGAGCACCAGTCTCTTGCAGCCTGGATACTATGGAAATATCCTTCTTTCTCCAAATATCTCCCAAAGGAATGGCTTATCTCCTTCCCTACAACTTCCATGCGAAGTAAACTCTCTTTTTCAGCTTTCCAAACTGCACTAAACTTGCTGAACAAACCCTCTGACGGTTCCTTTGTCTTGATAATATTGTCAATACATTAATCTTTTCCCGTTAGCATCTAATCTCAATTTTTTAAATGTTCTAATTGATTTTCTATGAATTCAATGCTGAGATTAAGAGCGGTGTTATCTCTAATTAAGGTGTCTGAAAGCCGCTTAGTATTTCCCATTTCCTGCCTTTTAAATAGTTGGATTTTCTCCTCGGAACACTTGCTGAGTTCTCCTGCTCCACTCGTGAGCCTTTAACATCACAGGTCTGGAAGATTTGGAGCTGAGTCAGCCAGGAGTCAATGCCTAAGCGTCTCCTTTCACCAGCACAGGTTAAAAATCCACTGGAATTCCCACTTTTGTTCTCGTTTCCACCTTAGGGGAACACTGCATCCCGATGTGGGTAAAGGCAAAGCTGCGCCGTCCCCCAAAATTCCCTAATGGAGAGCTGCTCTGTCAAAAAGAGAGGGAAAACCACAATCACTGGGCCCTGTCATTCTCCAGAGCTGTGTAATCATCCAAGGACCTTCATCAACGCTTCCTTATTCAGTTCAATTACTTTGGAGCTTCCAAGGGAAAGGACCTGTAATTTACACTTCAGGATGAACACAGGCCCCGGGTCCTCAATTCAGCTTAAATGATCTGAATGGCCAATCCAGGCACTAATTTTCGAGGTGGGGAACAATAATTCCTGCCACAGTCTGATTGTCTTATTCAATTAAAGGATGAAAATGCCCTTTACAGAGTAATATCAAGCTTCTCTAGAGGAAAGAAGTGGAAGGTCACAATTAAATTAAGGAGGGAGGGTGAGGTGAGGGGGGAAAAAAACCCTGAGCTGGCTTGATTTTTGTTCATGCACCAAGAACCCCAGAGCACAGGAACATATGCTGGGAAGCTGTAGAGCTGGTCTACATCTGGCCTTTGTTATTTTTTTCCCCTGCTTTTACAGAGTTAGCAGCATAAAATATTAAATTTCTCTTCTGAGCTGAGCACAGGACTTGCTCTGAGCAGTAAGTGTTGACACAGCCTTAGGGCTCCTGCCCCAAAGCCCATCTGCAGGCCAGAGGCACAGCTGAGGAGCTGCCCCTCTCCCAGGGAGGGGCACAGGGGGAATATTTCTTTAATATTTTATATTCCTGAACAGTTTTCTCACTTGTCACGGCGCAGTTCATTTGTCACCTGTCATCACCAGAGTCACTTCGCCGTCTGCAGGAGTTTTCTCCAGATTGGAGAGCTCTTAAAGACAGATTTCTCTTCCTGGGCTGAACCTCAAGGGTCGGATTTATCCCTGCCACAACCACACTGACTGCCACGGGAGACAGCCCTGGCTGCTGGGGAAAATGTCCTTTTGCAGGGGGGGTTAATTCTTATCCAAACTCTCTTCTCCTTCATATTTCCCACTGCTCCCACAAAAACCTGGTTTTAACTTCATGGAGATGGTTCAGGAACTTCTCCCTTCCCTCAGACTTTGATTTGGTTGGGGTCATGTAGGAAGGATCTCTTGCATCCCTGCCCTGGGTTCTGATGGGTGAAGTCCCGCTTCAGGCCACTAATTCTTTTTATAATGTTTCTACCAACAAAATAATAATCGAGGCTCGTGATACATACAATAAAAAGTGGCAAGGAAGGGAGGAAAAGTGGCAAGGAAGAGAGGAAAAGTGGCAAGGAAGAGAGAGCTCTCACACAATGCTGACACTGTCTGTGCCTATTTCAGCCCTTCCCAAATTCCTGCCCGGCCCTTTGGAGATCTTGATCCAACATGGAATTAATTCTTGTAGAATTACCCTGAATTACCCCCAGCCCCTTCTTTACCACCTTCATTCTGGCTGCAAAGCCCTCAAAGAATTCCTTCCAATGGGAATTTCAAGATTTACCCGAGTGACTGATGTAGGGGATTTTTGGATGTGAATCTTGTCAGTGGGATTTCAGGTGTAGGTTACATGATTTGTTCCTGCTGTAGCATTTAGAAATGGATATTTACAGCTCAGGGCATTCTCTGTGCCAGATGTGGTTTTCCTGTTGAGAAAAGCAACGCCTGTGACCTCATTCCTTCACTCCATGAAAAGTCCAAATGTTGCACGCTGTTCCTCCTTCTCCAATATCAGCTACAGAATGGACAAGTTTATCTGCTACCTGAAAACATTACACAGGACCAACCTTCACTGCAAAAATAACTGAGCAATTAATTTCGTTATTCTTATTAGGAAAAAAAAGCCAATCATTTATTCCAAATAATTTAGTCTTTTTTTTTCCCTTGCTAAATCTCCACCGTAACTTCTTTTGCCGCACCAAGAAATGAAGGATCTCATGTGAACATCATGGATATTTCACTCAATAATTTATTGGAATCTACATCATCTTGTCTGTAATGAAAGGAGAGCAGATAAAATAGCAAATCACCCAGACTGCAAACATAGACTGGTTTTATCCTTCCCAAGTATTAAATTTTATCAATCAGAATCTATCAGCTCGGGGACCTGTGGAGGCTTTGTTCCCCACCATATCTCAATCACATGTATTGCTTTTCCGATACAACTGGCAATGGGTTGATTGAGGATAAACACTTTTTAAAGGACCTAAAGAAGAGTAAGTAATATAGAACTAAAAGATAATCTTCAAATGCTTCTGTGTTCCCTATTACTACTCTATCTGCCTGGTTCACTGCCTGTAATGCTCTTTACAACCTCTCTGCAATGTAGATCTCTGTTTCAGAGATAAAAAAAACTCCTTTTATAATAAAAGTCTAAGGAACTAACCTGGAATAAAGCAGCTTTAACCAAGTGCTGATAGAGCAGAGCCTTGAGCACAGTGGCTAAGTACTCTGAGAGAGATGCTTAAACCGTTGGAGGGGCAGAAAAGTGGAATTTCTGATGTGCCTGGTCTGTTACAACATAAAATAAACAGGGAATGTTGCTGCCATCAGCTTCAGGATGTGTTTAAAAGGAGAGAGGAGGCTGTGACAGCTCTTGGTGTCAAGAGGCATCACACGGGCTCTGAGAATGCAGGGGAGACTAAAAGAGGCAATGGTGGAGAAAGCAAACCCCCTTCCTTATGGAGATACACCCATATCTTCTGGTTTTAGGATTCCAGGCTGTTCTTTGTGTCTTCAGGAACGTCAGGAGATTTGCATAATCCTATTCTTGTGATATCAGAGCTTTAAAATAGAAGCTCTATTATCACCCTGCCTTGTCCTGTCAGCAGGCAGGTGAAACCCTTCCAGGCTTTCTGCTTCATCACTGCTCAGTGGTGGATCCTGCTTTTCCTGCAGCCTGTGAGAGGCTCTGTGTGCACAGAATTCTGCCAAGAAATGAGCCCTGGGAAGCTCAGTGGGGATAAGGGAAGGTGAGCTGAGCATGGTGAAGGTCTTGCAGCAGTTTTGGTCTTGGAGTGATTAAATTGCATCCCTTTAGAGGGTTTTCTGCACGTGTTCTGCTCAAAGTGGCCGTGAAGGATGTTCAGTGCCCAGTTTGGGGTGGGCAGAGCAGGATAGTGATCCCTTAGAGACCCCTCCCTCTTGGAACCAGCCCAGAGTAGCCCACCAGGTTGGTCAGAGGGCTGGAGCACTTCTCCTGTGAAGACAGCTGGGAGAGTTGGGGCTGTTATTCCTGGAAATGTCACATTCTTCACAACAATGGTTCTCACCAGTTTTTTTCCTGATTTTCTGAGGAAACTCTGTGAAGTAAAGGGGCAGAAAAAGGAAAACATGCCTGAGGCTGCTGGGTCTGCTCCATGGAGAGCCTCCATTAAGCAAAGACCTTGGTGTGGTCTCCTGCCACGGGAACTGCTGCAGAGAGAGCTGGTACAGAGTGTCCATAACAATCAGAAGTGATAAATGAAAGTTCTCTTTCTTTTCACTCCAAGCAGAATTTTGACAAAACACAGGGTTTATTTCCTGTAACTCATTCTCTCAGAACCTGGCCCTCAGCTCCCCACACCGGGGAGGATGGCTGCTGCTGCTGCTGCAGTGATATTGGATTCTACCTGTGCTTAGAACTCCAAAAAAGGCAATTTTGAGCTGTGAGCCTGTTCAGTGACATATGGAAGGGATGACAGCAGCACTTCCATCCTCCAGACAGGATCGATCCACAGCAAGTGCTCCCACTGCACGTTGCATTTTTTCTTCACCCACTGAAGGCAAGATGCAGACGGGGAGGTGTTGCCAGCATCACCAGGAGGGCTGTGCAGACCATGCAAAGGAGGATTTTACAGCTGATTCTCCACACATCTGCAGTTGAGATGTGTTTCTGCATCACAGGAAGGTGTTTCTGCATCACAGGAAGGTCTCCCTGCCTGTGGAAGTTGGGGTTGGAATGAGATGAGCTTTAAGGTCCCTCCCAAACCATTCTGGGATTATAAAGAAGGCCACACTTTTAAGAGAGAGGTGGGGTCGGTGCATTACTCAGCATGAGTAATCCTCAGAATGAGGATAGAGACTGAGAGAATTGGGATTGTTCAGCCTGGAGAGGAGAAGCTTCGGGGTGGCCTCACTGTGGCCTTCCAGAACCTGAAGGGAGCTACAAGAAACATGGAGAGAGACTTTGGAAAGGTCCTGGAGGGACAAGACAAGGGGGAATGGCTTTAAACTGCCAGAGGGCAGGGTTAGATGGGATATTGGGAAGGAATTCCTCCCTGGGAGGGTGGGCAGGCCCTGGCACAGGGTGCCCAGAGCAGCTGTGGCTGCCCCTGGATCCCTGGAAGTGTTCAAGGCCAGGCTGGACACTGGGGCTGGGAGCACCGTGGGACAGTGGAAGGTGACAGAGAGTGGAATGGGATGATTTTTAATGTCCCTTCCAACCAGGCCATTCCATGACTCTCTGTGGACAGAGGCAAGTCTATGGCTTTACCTGATACGTCGCTCAAGGGGAAACGGGAGTTTAGAAAACCAAGTCCAACTTTTGGGGATGTATTTTGTCCTTTTGATGATGACCTTTTCCTGGCGCTGGCAAGCCGAGCTCTTCCTCCTTCCTGCTCCTCATCAGCTGCTCATCCCTGAGTGCCTGTTGAGCACTGAACTGAGCAGTTTAGGCCTCCTTTTGAGGAGGACAGGCACTGCCAGAGCTCATTCCTGCAATCCAACTGCCAGGGAGCCTGATCAGTATTCCAGCCCTCGTGTGCTGTGATGAATTAACAATCAGCTTAAAGACCCAGAGAGCTTTACTCCAGGTGGTAGTTACAACAGCTAGCACACCTTTTAATCAAATACAATTGTTACAGAGGGATTTCTGGACACACACAGCACCACAACACAACCCAGCCAGGAGTGTAGGTGCCATTTAGCCTTAAATTCATGCATGTCCAGACTTTGCAAATTCAGCCTATCTGATCCAAGCCTATTGATTTTTCCATTTTCTGTTTCAAAGCATACACTGCCAGTGGAAAGGGTTATGACATCCCGAGGCTGCTGGATTGCTTTGTGATGTTTCTGTAATTTGTGTGCACTCAAAAGTAAATAACACGATGAAGTAATCAGATGAAAAGTGGGCTTTTCATGCTGGCTGAGCATCTCCCAGCCAGCCCCTCCAACAGGGCTCTGCTAAAGCTCAGCCTGTCACCATCCAGCAAACACTAAATGGGTTTGATTTGGTTTAATGTATTCCTCCCTGAAATGGTTAAATGCTAATGATGGACTGTTATTTTTGTGTTTCGGAATGGCAGAAACTCAGTCCAGGAGGAGTTATTGCCTCTAATTTGTTATTTCAGCAAAACTGTGTCTTCTGTCTCTGACAAAAAGCACGTGGAAGCTCTTGGGAGCTGCAGATTTCATTCCAAGTGCTCCAGCACTGTCACTCTCAGCCACTCTGCTGTGAGCGCATCAGCACTGGCCAAGAGCAGGCAGGGTTGGAAAAATGCTGCTGAGAATAAGCACCAAGCAAAACACTGGAGCACCACTCTGAAAACCGGGAGAACGTGGCTGGAGCCCAAAACCTCCAAGGAGAAATCCTTCCTGGATCTGTAGCATTGTGGGGAACTTTAAAATATGGTGTCTAATTGCTCCACTGTGTGCCCTCCTATGTGGTTCAGGGCAAAGTGACCAATTCTAGGCATGAAATAAGATTGTTGTAACTGTTCCTCGGAATTCCAGGTCTGAGAAAGCTGCAATCAATATGACTTCTGTCATCAAGAGTAAAATAATTTGACTGAGAATCTAGTTTAAGATCCCTAAGCAACAAGATGCTCTTAATAAATACTGAGTTTTCTGGGTTTACACCCTGAATAATTATGATTTAGGTTTGCATTTGATTCTTTTTCATTGTGGAGTCCTTTTTTATTCGAGTTTGTTTAATTGCACTTCTTATTTCTCCTCCATACCCCTTAATGCCTCTGCTAGAGATGTTTTTGAGAACTAAAAGAACAAGTAACAGGCCTGGACAGGCTGTTTCATGCAGCCTGTTACGGGGATTTCCCTCAAGACCAGTTGTTTGCACACAGTTATTTTTGCTTAAAACTGAGGAAATAATTAAAGCAAATCCCCTGTGTGCCTTGGGAGACAGTTCTGGTTGAAGCCATACTGAAGCAGTTTTCCCTAACAGGTTTTTTGTTTGTCTTTTTTTCAAGGCATGAATTGCCTTACACAAAAATGGCCTTAGGAAAAAATTCATCACTGAAAGGGTGGCCAAGCTTTGGAACTGGCTGCTCATGGAAGTGATGGAGCCTCCATCCTTGGAAGTGTTCAAAAAATGAGTAGATGCCGCATTTTGTGATGTGGTTTATGAGCAGGGGGAGATTGGGCAAAGGATGGACTTGGTGATCTCAAAGGTCTTTTCCAGCCCTGTTAATTCTGTGATTTTGTGATTCTATGATTCAAGATGGAAAAGACCTACAAGCTCTGACCTAACACCACCTTATGAGCCACACCGTAGCAATGAGTGCCCCATCCAGTTTTTTTTAAACACATCCAGGGACTTGGACCCCATTCCAATGCCCAACCACTCCTTCTGTGAAGAACTTTTTCCCAATGTCCAACCTCAACTTCCCCTGGTGCAGCTTAAAACTGTGTCCTCTACTGGTTCTGTGACTCTCAGCTGTGTAAAAGCTGAAGGCAAAGCTCTCATGGCCTCATGTCTTCCCTCAAGCTGACTCGGGCCTGCTTTCAAGATGGACTTCCCAAGCCTTTGACTTCCCTTTAGGCTGGCCTAAAGTGTTCCAGGTGACCTTGTGCTGGATGTCAGCACTGCCCTGGAAGGGGAAAAGCCCTGTGGGTGGCAGGCCATGACTCCAGGCTCCAGCCTGGACCAAGACCCAACTCCTGTGTTTGGCTCTGGCTGCACGATCCGAGAGGCCCGACACCAAATCTTTACGACGGCTTCCACCTCAAACAACTCCAGCTCCTGCAAAACACACGTGGGCTGCTCCAAATGTGCTGCTGGCAGGGGAGCAGGAGACGTGCAGGGTTTATAGGGAGCTTTCAAGTTTATTTATGACAAAACAACCCTTGTGCAGGAAGCGGGGCTGCCAAGGGCCTGCCATCCCTGCGTCCCGCTAATGCATTTCCGCGCTCCCTCTCCCTGACGCTGTCTCTCATTTTCAGCTTGTAGCTTTAATAATCTATGCCACTGCCTTCTGTACAATATTCCTCCTGCAGCTTTCCTTTGACAGCTCTGGTTTTAATAGAGGATAAGCACCAAACTCCAGCTGAATCTGAAGACATATTTCTAATCTCGTCCCGCATTTATTTTGCTTCTCGGAGAACTTCCCGTCTCGAACAGAGGAAAAAAAAGTATTTTTCACGTATTAAGTTGACACGGTGAATAGGTTTCTGGAGGTATCATTAATTCAAACTCCAACTCGGAGTTAGTTGCCTTGTAGTGAAGAGACAAATACACATAAACCCTGGTACTTGGATAATAGGTTTGATTCAATTCTTTATCAGGGAGATCGCAATAATATGCCAGGCCTTCCAGTCCAGGGAAGAATCCCATTTTGTGAGGTGTTGAATGAAACTGTCATAACAGCAACGTGCCTGCCTGCCTGGATTTTAAGATATTGCCTGAAGTATTGGTTGAAACAAAGAATTAAATTGGATGGCAACATGAAAATAAGAAACGGGGAAATGTTGACTGTGAAATAAGTGTTTCAAGGTAATTTGTTCCGCTATTCTCATCAGGTCATTATGATGTTTTCCATGTACTGCGGGGTTTTTTTTTCCTATTGTAAGACAACTTAAAACTCCCAGTTCTGCAGAGATGCTGCTAAATTGAAGCATTTTCCTGTAAATTTGTGCTTGTCAGTGTAAATAACAGCCTTTGATTTGTCTGTCCTCTCTCTTCTCCGTGGGGAAGGATGTAAATATCTGTCACCACTACTGGAAAAGTGGTGTAGTGCTTGATTATGGGATAAATTTAGCATTCTGTGGTGCTGTTAGGACTGGAGCAGGCTGAGCTGGGGGCAAAGCAGAACCAGCTCGGGGATCTGCTCACTGCAGGAACTTTGGGCAGGGTTTGGGTGGGGGTATAAAGCTCAAATAAAGAAACTGCTTGATATAAAATGCTGAATAATCACCAGAGCCTTCTTTCTGTCATAGATATTTCTGTTATTTTCCTTTCTCCCCCAGCTTTTTTTTTCCCAATTTTATATTTTTTTATGCCTCATTTGTGCCTTCATTTAAGGATATTCCCTTTCCTTAGGTCTTTTCCCAGTTCCCTCTCTGGCCTGCCTTGGTTCCTTGGGGATTCCAGACTCCATGGACAATTTCGAGGTGGCTGTCTATTCCTGCTCCTTTCTAAAATGGAATTTGTTCTGTCACCAAACAACTTTCACCTCCAAATCTCGGAAAAAAAAAAAATCCCACACAGAAAGTCTGGCTTGAAAAAACGTTTCAACAGAAAAAGTGGTAAAATAATGAATCAAAATTTTATGCTTTTTACATTTGACCAGCTCTGGGAAATCAAAGCTGTTTGAGGAATTCAGGGTAAAACATGATTAAGTGAGGTACCAGTGATACACCTTTTGATCAGCTCTGCTGAAAGAGACTCTGTGAACCAGCCTGACCTCTGATGTCTCCTTTGTGTAACCCCTGTGACACGAGGTTTGCTATGAGAGATGGAACAAGATTAATAATTAATCTGTTTGCTGGTGTCTGAAATAGTGACACGAGCTTGGCTTTAGTCGCATGTTTTATTAATGAGCTTTGAAAACAATTGCTTTTCTCCCAGCAACAGATTGCTCTGAGCTTTAGACTGCAGAAAAAAAAAAAAAAAAAAAAAGGGCTGGAGGGAATATCTGGAGTTTTTTGGTTGTCACTGTTGTTCCCCCCCTCCCCAGGGCATTCACAGAACTCGGTCACTGCATCCAAACCTTGTGAAAAAGGTTGTGAAGTTGTGAAGAAGTGAAATGGGGAGCAAAGATGAAATAAATTTTAAATCATCTCAAGACAGACAACGTGCTCGACCTGAGGGAGCTGAAACATGAAATATTTCAGAGAGTAGCTCACACTTTTACACATTGTGTAAGGAAAAAAGAGTGTTTCTTTGGTAATGTAGAAAAAAAATCAGTGTGCCAATTAGAGGAACAATGGTTTTGTGTCTCAATTAGACCTCATTAGCTACAGAAAACTCAAAGCCCAACTTTTTGCAACAATTCCTCACCCCCCACCTGTAGCTACCTTTGGGATAACAACAAAACCACTGTCCTACAAAGTGAAAACACCTTTATTAAGTGAAGATAATTGTGCTCATCTTCCTTGACCTTTCAATTTCCCGATTTTCATTCTGGCTCCCGAGGGCAGCAGCCATCAGGTGTCTGGTTTTGTTATTAATATTTACTAGGAACATTTTGGTTTCTTTAGGAATAAGCAGTGCTGAAGGAAGTCAAACCTTTTGGACAGAATCCCCCAAAGATCCTTTAATTACCCAATAAATTACAGTCCATGTGCAGAATTATTAGGAAAATAATGCTCTAATAAATATGATCTTCCCAACTTACATGCAAATTGAAGCTTTGCCTTCCTGCTCAGAATTGTTCCGAATGAATTTGTGGCCAAGCACTGGTATGTTCCAATATCCTGATTTTTATGTGGGTTATTGATTGCCAAGCTGCCTCCAACCAACCTGTAGTGATAACTCATGGTAAGATCAATATCTGTGCCATTTTGCTTCCACCTTTGAGGGGAAAAAAATCAAATTATGCTTATAATTTACAGAGCCTATTCATATTTATCTTAAATAGTGTGCTGTAGCATACCTGCAATGGTAAAAATGTAGTTAAATATCACAAAATTAGATCATTTTTCACACACGACTGCTTCTCACATCAATCCTAATGATAGCAATAATGGTATTCTTTGGAAAATCTTTACTTTAGTCACCAGCGTTCACCCAAATGTCCACAAAAAGTAATTATAACTTATTCACACGAGGTTACCCGTTCAGTCAGGAGGGGGGTTTATACCTTGCCTAGAACTACGTTATTTTTTATCATACGAGCGGTACCTCAATGTGCTTTACAGCCCTTGCAAATGATTAATCATGAGTTTGGCAACACAAACGCTTTGGAGATGTAGATCAGGAAGGATTGCACTTCAGAGGGCAGAACAAAAGCTGAGGGAGGAGTTTTTATACAGCAAGTCTGAGACTGACCATTTAACGACGAGAACGCTGCTCTTTTAAATCTTGATTTGTCCCTGTTAGTCCACTAAGCAGAAAATGGATTGTGTCTGCAACATTACCCAGCTGTTTACAGATGTCAGAATACAATTTCTCTTTCAAAGAAAATAACTATCATGTGTTCCAGGAAGGGAATTTTTTGTGGCTTTGCCATTAGTCACGTCAGGGTGGAATTTTCCTTGCTCTCGTGAGGGCCAAAGGAAGGGCTCAGCCACTGAGGCCTGCAAGTTTTGGGTTTGTTAATGTTGATTTTTAGATGGTCAGCAATCCTAAAACTACACAACAGGGTATTTTCTTCTCCTGATTTTATATGAGACCCACCTCCTCAGCCTTTATTGCTTCTGATAAATTTATTGGTTAATTTGATTTTATCAGATTTTATAATTTGATCTCTGGGTGTGATTCCAAGCCCTCCATGGGATGGAAAGTTCATACAAAAATTGCCAGTGGCTCACTTTGGGTTCCTGGCAGTGCCCAAACCAAGGGCAATCATCTCCTTGTCAATTATCTGGAGGATCACAGCATAAAAATCATCCATTTCAATCAAACACTTGTTGTTTTGAAAGATTCCGTGAATCTGTGAATTCACAGAAGAATTCTGTGAGCAGATTCTAACAACATGAAATAATTCCTTTGGGTTGCTCTCTCCCCTTTCATGGATCCATCCGCACTGAAAAATTTGGGTGCAACACTCAACTCTCAGGGATTCTTCCTACAAATTCCAGCTGATTTTTGGTGTTTGTGCACCTCTCCTCGATTCCTTTTTGATATTTGCTTTAGTTGGTCCAGGTTTTGCTGTTGTTTTGGGGTATTAGCATCAACACTTTGCCATATTTCAGGATTTACATACTCTCCAAGTCGTCTTAAGCTTTCCATTTTCTAATCTAAGATATTCTGTTATTTAATTTGCCAGTTCTCTTTAATTTCAGAATCAATCACTGAAATAACTGCTGTCATTACTGCATGGCTCCCAATTAAGACCTCTAATTGTTTTTCCAAACAAATGTGAAGACGTTGGCTTAGTTGCTGCAAATGAATTCTTCACAGTATCCCCGTAATCATTCTAATCACCATGGTACAATGATTATTAAACTTTGCATATAGATCAGGGGTTCAGCTCCTGGTGTGGGCTTTTTCCCTAATTAATATGTTTACATCACTGGAGGAAGCGAATTAATGAATTCATGTGGTAGACAATGATTTAATGACTCTGTGTGTTCTGCAGTGTATTAAATCACAGAAATCTGGGTAATTATTTTAGGGAGTTTTTAACATAAGCCCCTTAAGGCAGAGATCATCTACGTATTTTTCTGAATTTTTTCATGCAACCACTGGAAAATATTTTTCCTCAATTATAGGAAATACATCCTAGATTGTTTTTCTTTCACCAATTGTTTCAGAACCTAAACTTTAAAAAAATATCTTCTATTCAGATGCTGAATTGATCATTTCCCTTGGAGCCCAAGGACTGTGAGTGGGTACATGCTCACACGATTTAATAAATTATCTTTTCAGCGTGCTGCTATAACAAAAATATCAATATTTTTATGACTTCATTGTGCGTTCTGTATTTCTTAGATTATTTGCATTCAAATGGAAATGTCCGGCCAAGCCACCTGAGGCTTTCTTGTAATTGGGAAAAGGATTTGCAAAACTCCCCTTCATGTGCAGCATTTCCAGTGAGGAGGAAAATGGGAATTTGAGAAACTCTTGCCTATGAACAAGACAGCAGAGGGTGAAGGAGTTTTTAATCCCACCCCACTTTAGAGGCAGAATCTGCACTAAGCCAGGGAACAGCATTCCAGGGAACAAGGACGCCAGAGCGGGGCTGCAATTTCTTTGCCAAGGGTGGATTTTTTGGGATTACTGGAAATCATTCTCCAGCTTGATGCAATGATTATGAACATATTTGATGCCATTTGCAATCCTTGTAGACTTTGTGCTCTCTTCCCTCCCTTTCATTTGTGTGTTCCAGTTATCCTCGTGCTGCTTGGCTTTGGATTGGATTGGAATCTCTTTATCTCCTTTTAGAGCAGCACTCGGCCTTGGGCTGAAATATTAAAATGTTGTTCTAACAAGTGCTGCTTATGCTGCCCCTGGATTTATTTATTGGTTCCATTGACTCCTCTCTGAGAAGATTATCGAGGGGAAAACACCCTGGATTTCCAACCTGCATGAAAATGCAGGACTGTGGGATTGCTCTGGATATTGAATGGAAGTGCAGGAAAAGAGAGAACCTGAAACCAAACAAAAAATTTCAAAATATTGCTGGAAACACTGCAGGGTATTCATGGATAGACTGGAAGTAAAAAAATTAAGTAAAATTCATTGAGTTAGTTGGTGATAAACCCTCTGGTGACTATAACCAAAAAAAGCTTAAGTGCCAAAAATGATTAATCTAATTTAAAAAGTTGTGTTTGTTTACCACCAACGTCACACCAGGAAACACCTGGAATAATGTACCTGACATTATAGACAATTTTGACTTTATAAAAAAACCCCATAAGAGATAAAATTATATTTATCAGAACATTTATACGGATTTCTTAATGGTCTCAGAGATGCTTCCATCCATATTTTTGTTCCCAGTGTAATCTGTGTTCTCTGTTACTTCCACAGGGGAAAACTGTGTCTCATTTTTATTACTCAGCCCTTCCACCTACAGCTCCACACAATTCTTGCCCTGTGCTTCTCAGACACACAATATTTTGAGGAGGAGCTGCAAAAAACTCTCACTGCATTCGACAGGTCTATAAGAATAATAGAGTACCCAGTAAAATAAAACTTTTAGGAAAAGCTAAGCATTTTTTTATTATTTCAAGTAAAGGCGTTTATCAGCATATTTCTTGATGCAAAAAAATGCTAAATAGCAAATTAACTCGTATCTAACTTTCTTCCTGTTGGAGTGGTTCTGTATTTCCCAATCAAAGAGAAACCTCCAGCAGCCCTTGCTGTTCTTGACCATCACTCAGCAAAGGAGATGATTAAAATTTCATACTGGGCTCGATTTATCTCAAATTGTTGGAACTTTAAATATATGGCCTCCGTCCTTATCTGACAAAGCCAGCATTAGCTGTGGTGAAATCAAAGGGAAGTGAAAAGCTCCCTGTTCCCTCCGAGTCGTGGTGTAATTGCAGCAGTGATCGTATGATAACTTTTAATTGACCTTGGGACTCCAGGATCCATCCCCAGGTGTTGATTTCATGTTCCTGCAGCCACTGAGGTTTGCAAAAAAAAAAAAAGGAATGGTGGGGGAAAAAAAAACAACCCAGGGAATTTAATTAATAGGTGGGTAGAAAAAAGTGAAAGGTAAAATATAGATATCAAATATAGGATGGAGGAGACTTCCCAACTTTCCTGCCTGGCAGAAGCTGCTGCCTCTGCTCTTTGTGGGTGTGAGGAATCCATGGGGGGATACAAGAGTCCAGGAATTTTCTAGGAAGCTGCTTAAATATGAACCAGAAGGGTGGATGAACCTGGAAAGGTTTGAAATTCATGGCCTGAACCAGTTGATGTTCGTGTTGGGAACAGAGAGAACAAATGGGTTGGGAGATACGTGAGGATTTCTGCCCACAGGAGGAGAAGATGCACCGTGAAAAGGAAATGACAGTTTCTTTCATAAAGGAAATTAAGGGTTCCTTTCACAAAGGAAATTAAAGAAATTAAGGAAATTAAAGAATTAAGGGTTCCTTTCAGAGCACAATGTCTGGGTGCAAATCAAGCCATGAAGCCCAAAAGCCAAGCTGATAACCAGTGCTGGCACTTTCCAGGGAAGACTGTGGTGGGAGCAGTTCAAATCCCTTCAATAAATATTCCCTAAGAATTTGATAGGACATGATTTTCTTTCAAGTTCTGGAATTAATGATTTATTTTTTATATATAAAGTTTTCCTTCACCTCAACCATTACTCTCCCCATTATTTTCTGAAGAAAGCACAATGTCTTTGTTTTGGTTTTTGTTGTTCTTTATTTGTTTGTTTTGGTTTGGTTTTTGTTTTGTTTTCCTCTTGATTCCCAGCTTTTCCTCTTACCCAACTTGGATTTCCAGATCCTTGGGGCAACAGGTTATATTGTAAATGATAAGTCCATAGTTACCAAATAAACAAAAAATCCTCTGTACCAAGGTTTTATTAAGTGACTCTTGTAAGGTTTTGGAGCTGTTTCTCTAAACAAACACTATAAATATGCACATTCAATGCTGGAATTAGAAAAGGGGAAGGATGTTGCTCTTCTGCTTTCCAAGCATTTATTAATGTTTGGAAAGTTTTTATCAAGTACAGATGCTCAGTGCTTCCATTTTCCCCATTTTCCACAGCTGTTCTGCGGATTCAGAATTAATTCTGCATATTTTTTTAATACTTTGGGGACGATTTTCAATTATTTTCTTTTCCTGTGTTAATTTTCTTCACGGCAAAGCAACAAAAACATTTTTAGTTCGTTCCTCAAATTTACTCTGAACTTTGTATATTCCTGCCGTGAGCACTCGGCAGATTTTTGGGGTGTTTATTTCTGGTGGTGCAGTGACTAAAACACAATTCAAAGGGTGACAGCGAGACAGTATTTCCCCAAGGTTGACTTCACCTGTAGTATGGCAGTGGATATCCTTTAGCTGTGCAGTTCAGGAGGATCTCTGCATTTGCTGAGCCCACGGAATAAGTGATATCATATGGCTCTTGGATAAAAATAGGCCCGTGAAGGGTTTCTTCCCCTGTGAAAGAAAAACAATAATTTAAGATTAGATGTCTTTAGCGTGTCCTTCCACATAAAATTGTCCTTCGGAGTCCTTTGCTTTCAGCTGCAAGTTAAGGTCTGCTATTACACTCGGCCCAGAATCCACCTCCAGACATTGGACTATTTAGGAGGGAATATTTCAAGGCTGATTGATAATAAAATCGCAGAGCTCAGGTGCTGCTGATTTATTTTGCAGGTGACAGTGAAGCTTCTTTGCATATTTCCCACGGCAGCTCTTTGGCCAACTGTTAAATGTGCCCATCCAGCTCATCCTTGTGCTGTGGATCAGGACTGGCAGCAGGAAAGGATGGAATTGTGGAATTGTGGAATTGTGGAATTGTGGAATTCTGCTCCCTGGTCACAGCACAGTCTAAGGGAATCACCCACCTCCTTCTCCTCCAACCCTTCCCACCTCTTGAGATATTATTTTTGTACACTTTATGTCTACTTTTTTTGTACTGGCTTGGGTTTAGGATTCTTGATGGGTTTCGTTTTTTGGTGGTTTTTTGCTTGTTTATTGGTGTTTTGGGTTTTTTTTTCCATCTCCTTTTAAAACAGGAGTAGCATTACGTAATCAACCTTTCTTTCATATCCAAAATGAAATGATTGATTGCAAAAGTAAACCAGAACTATTTCTATATTTCATGGTGATCTTTGGGAGAAGACAATTTGTTCAGCAAACCACAAGGGCAAGGCAGAGCAGCTCTCTGGGATGGTGGCTGGGTGTTTGAAGACTTTTTTCACTGTCTCTATGATTGACCCATTGACTTGTCTTTTCTTTGGGAGGAATTTCCTTCACTTCTGGGTTCATTTCCTCAGTCCTTCTCGTTACCTTCCCAGAACTGGCAGGGAGAAGTTGTTCTGAAGCCACAAAATGACCCGGGGATCATCATTCTGCATTTTAAATCCCTGTACCTGCCTGGGCCAGTGGTGAACTGCCTGATGTACATAAAACCCACTACTTCACCTCATAAAAATGTAAATATTTTGGTAAACCTGGGATTAATTTCCTTTTTTTTTTCCTAAATGGAAATTAGACTCATTTGTCATTGGCAGACTATTGAATATTTTCATTTTCTATCCCCTTCCCATGTCCTTAATGCAGCAGGCCCTTAATGTGTAGAATAAGGACACGATATTTTCCAGCTCCTTTCCAGTGGACATGTCACAACCCCTGTCACAAAAACACTGCCCGTGAATTTTAGCAAAGGCAGCTTCTTGCTGTTGTTTTGTTTTCTCTTTAATATCCTTTCCTCGCTGGCTGATCTGCAGGAGAGAATAACATCAAATTTGTGAGAAATGATGTGCACTCTCAGAGCCAATGGTGTCCTAGGAGTCCATCTCTTATTTATAGAAAAGGTCAGGCTGGTCGTTTCTAATTTCCTGATGCATCCTTTTGTGTTTCCTATAGAGAATGGCCATATATTTCTTCTCCATCCTCCAGGTTCAATACAACCCCCATTATTTCTCCAGAGATACACATGACAAATGCATTTTCCTGGGGCTGTTTGCTTTTGTTAAGATTTAAATAGTTCAGATTTTTTTTTAAAAAAAAATCGATTGGAATATGAATATTTGATTAAATGTATCATTTTTATAGATAAAAATAATGTGTGAATCCTCAGTGTGGTGCCTGAAAGTAAATAGAAACTCTTGTTATGGAATGGTTGATAAGAAGTTAAAATGTATTTCTTTATGATGCCAAATCAGTTTGATCTCCATAAAGACCATAATTATACCAGCCTGAATTCAAAGCTAAAGCAGGGAAATGAATCATCATTCCTTCACTCATTACATGATATTGTCTTCAGCCAATGCAGGGATTAGCACAGTGCTAATGGAAGAGGAGGAACCCTGGTTTTTCCAGAATTATGGAAGAACAGGGGGTGTCCCAGTGCTTCCCAGTCACTGCTTTATGGGCAGTGGGTGGATATGTCACACCCTGACATTCCTGTCCAATGGAGTTAAAGAGGTTTTACTCAGCCATAACAAATATTTCAATATTTATTCTCTGCCTCATCCAGACGGGGAGAAAGAGGAACAAATCTGGAGTTTGCACTTAATCAACTTAATTTCCTGGCAAATCCTGCTCCCTGATGTTTCCTGGTTCTGACTCTGGTTGGCTCCGTGTTCAGCTCCCTGTGAGGGCTCTGCCCAGCTGGAAATGCCAAGGAGAACATCCCAAGAGCAGTTTAGGCTGGCCCAGGCCCAGTATGGATAACTCAGTAGGCCAATACTCTAAATTGGCTGACTTTTATCCCTTTCCTACACAGATCTTCCTTCCCATTGGAATGTTTTTGCAAATTGGAGTTGGAATTGCTATTACTCCAAGCTGCTCAGTGATAATTGAAGATAAAATCTGTTTGGTGAAACTTAGAGTGCCCCAGAAACATCTTGATCTATTCGCAGGGAAAGAGTTTAGGTTTGCCTGGGAGAATCAGCTCCGAGGAGCCAAACTCCAGAGGATTCACTGCTCCAGGAATGGGGAATTCTGGTGGACTGAGAGCACAGAGAAACTGTGGCTGCCCCATCCCTTGAAGTGTCCAAGGCCAGGATGGACAAAATTTGGAGCAACCTGGAATAGATCCTTACAAAAGATCATAAGGAGAAGCTCCTAAATGCAAAACTGCCATAATTCACATAAGCAAACCAGATAAGGAGGAATTTATCCAGGCTATTAAGTTCCAGGAAGGCTGTAAATTCCAGGGGTAGTGAGTTTCTAATGAATCTTTCTTAATGTGCCTTAGATAGAGCTTCATATCTGATCCAAAACATTAATATGACTTTATGGGCCAAAGCTGACACCTGATTAAGAGGCGTCTTTTAAATCAGTGTGATAGTAAAACACCTGTCAGCTCCAGCAAAAGGGATGGGACAGGTGAATTAGACCCTTCCCCCTTCTAATGACAGCAGAAAAATTATGAAAAATCCAACTTAATCAAAATCTGTTTAATTTTTCAGCTGAAGGTATGGGTAATTTTTAATTGGAAGATGGGGATTTTTATGGGCCCCACAGATTTTTAAATGGCATTGAGTGTTTCCCTGCAAAGAGCACTGGGGTTTTTGATTGAATCTTGTCAGAAGCAGAATCAAATGATTATTTCCCACCTCAAAGGCCTGGACCAGGGGATTCAAGGACTTTAAAAGGAGCCTGGCAGATGGAAAACAAGAGGTAATGGATGAGACACTGCTTGGTACCACCTGAAGTAACACACATCCCTTCAAGGAGTCGGATTTTTACACTTGGAGGGAAGATGGGGAAGATGAAGGAGAAAAAACCATCCATGAAAATGTTCTGTGGAAAGAAAAAGGACTTGTTAGGAGACAGAGGATTCCCTCTGTCCCTCCCAGTGCCACCCAGCTCCTTGAGAGTGAAGCATCTACACACGGAAAGGCAGATTAGATCTTATAGGTTTGAGCAGGAAGAAGCAACGTCAGACCTGTAGGATTTTCCCAAAGGACCTTCAACTTTCATGTGTTTTCTCCCTTCAGATGCTGCCGTGCAGAGCTCCAGAGGCACAGGGCTCCTTTCAAGTCTCAGCTTCTATGGAAAGAGTCAAATTGGGAGCACTGGTGGAATTCCACGGTGTCTCTGTTAGCAGACACCAAACCAGGGAGACAATTATCTCCCTGTGATGTTGGGAGAGGGGGAAGCAGTGATGAGGCACACGAGGGGAAGCCCTGGCACTGCTGAAGTCAGAAAAACTCTCAGTAATGATGGGGAATTTGGCACTCAAGGCCAGGTTTATGAACAAAACTGTCTTTAAAATGACAGCCAAGAGCACAAGGCTTCCCTTTGACAGAATCATGGATTCATTGCAGCTGGAAAAGACTTCCAAAGCAACAAATCCATCCATCCCAGCACCACCACCACTCAACCATGTCCTCGAGCGCCACATCCACACTTTCTTGGGATACTTCCACTGCTGGTGATGCCACCACTGCCCTGGACAGCCTGTTCCAATCCTTCAGAACCCTTTCCACAAAGACATTTTCTCCAATATCCAATCTAAACCTCCCCTGTCTCAACTTGAGGCCATTCCATCTGGGAGACAGCGGGAAAATCGTGCGATTTCCTTGAGATTTGTAAAATAAGGAAGGCAAGCAGATGAAAGGAGGTCCAGCTGGAATCTGGCATTTCCCAGCAGATGGAACTCCAAGTGTCCTTTCCTTTGTCCCCTCTTCCCCTGTGTGATGGATGGAAGATGCCTGTGGCTCACTCAGAGAACCCCGCTCTTGATTTGGGTTTGGAGATACAACTTTTATTTAATCGGGGCTCCTCCAGCCCTAAACAGCACGGAAATTTGAAATGTTTTCAGTGAGTTGGTTCTGCATCCTGTCAATGGTATTCCTGGAGAAATGAGTCGAATATTCCAGGTTCTTTTCCTGTTATTCAAACAGGATTTCTGTGGTGGGGCAGCTAGGCTGGGCTGAGGTCGATGTGGCAATCAACATGCTCAGGTTATGGACTCACTGCACATTTCCCTCGGGTGTGAAAACAAACAATCAAGCTATAAAATACGGATTTAATTCCTAATACAACTGTTATTGTCAGAACCTAGCACAGAAAATTAGGGTGTAATATATCACAGGTGATAATTAAGGAAGTATTATGCAAAAACTGTCATAGCCATGAGAATTTATGAGCCTTTTTCAATTAAATATAAATAGTGACAAAAGATTTTGTCGAAATGTGATACTCCCAACATTTTTTGAAGAGTTCTATAATAACCAGGATTGCTTCAAAGCTTTCTAGGAATATATTTGGGTAGCAGTGAATTTAGTATCCATCTAACAGATACACACATTCTAATCCCAAAATAATTGAGGATGGATCCCTAAATGCCAAAATATGATGTTTTCTCCTGATATCACCCCAAGTGCCGCAATCAAACCTCAGATTTACAGGATACTGTGCTCCATAGAAACCCCCAAATATTCCCTAAAGATTCCAGACCAGGAGTTCAAGTTGCAGAGAAGGAAAATTGCTCCTAATGGATGGGGTTGTGGAGAGCATGCAGTGGAGCTGCACTGATTTAAGCTTTCAATGAGAGATGAGCACAGATTTATGAACAATTCATTGCGGGGATGTGTGGAGCAGTGCTCCAGGAGAGGGGCTATAAATACACAATGTGTCACCTGTATTAATAATGGAATATTTTACTGAAAAAATAAACAAACGTGTGAGCAACAGGGCTGAAATTCCTACCTGGGCCTGACTCTTTCTGGCTTTATGAAAAGATTTCCCGAGGACTTTGTGCTATTGTGGGGGATGCAGACAAGTGAAATCAGAGGTGAAAATCACCTTTTCATTAGCGTGGGTGATTTGTTTCATGTCATGAACTTGGGCATGTCCTTCAGATGGAGAGCTCTCGTGGAACAGACATCTAATTACGGAGACAAATATCCCTGATGAAGTTGGAGGGATGTGCCCTGATAAAGTTGGAGGGATGTGCCTCTCTGATGGATACCAATCCTGACGTGGCCCCTTCTCAACGAAATTTCATCCGGTTTTTGTGTTACCAGGCAAGATGAATAAATAATAATGAACCTTTTCCAATCTAGTGCTCGGGCATTTTGTTCACTGTAATTTCAGTTCTAAGGGAGCCCCAGATTCGATGACAGATTCTGTTTGCTGCATTGTACTCCTGTAATATTCATTTGGCACTGCTGCCAAACTGACTGAAGGACTAATTCAATAATTTATGCTACAGGAAAAGATAACAGCTATATCATTTAATATCCTGCCACTTAAATAAAGCCAGCACTTTGGTTTTTTCCCTAACTTTTCTCTGTTTAAAATGTAACTGTGCTTTGCTCTTTTAGAGGACGGGGAGTAATTAAGCTCAGATGACTTTTGTCATTGGAATATTGTGTGATGGCTCCCAAATTTCATTGATAGATGCCCTGTCAATGCCTTATTAATGTGAGGGAATGAAACATTGACTTGAACGAGCACATAAAAACATGAGAAAGTGCAGTTCTGCTTATACAGAGAACGAGGAAAAAAAAATAAAGAATTTGGGGAAATTTGAGACCCATTTGAGTCTTTACAACCCTTCACTCCCACCAACTGACTCTGGATAAAGAGGGGGACAAAGGAGAGTTGCTGCTCTCGAAGATCCAGCCGCTGGAATGGGGAGAAATCATGGAAAAGGCTCGTTTGCAAATAGTTTGGACTTACTAAAGCAAGCAGTGACTCATCTTTGTTTCCAGAGGCCACACTTGGTAATTCCCACTTATGCTCGACAGGAAAATTGTTGTAATGCGAAGTTGTAGTTTGGTTCTGCAGCATTGAGAGTCCCAGACCTTGTAGAAATCCAGATACAATCTCCATTCTACAGCACAGTAATGCAGGTGGGTGTTTAAGCTGCTTGTACAAGTTATTTAAATTTGGTTTATTTATTTTGAATAGCTGGAACAAAATGGCTCCTTCGCAGATGCTTGTTTTTCTCACTAGGGCTTAAGGAAGAGGCATGAATTAAACCAGTCAGGAATTAGCTGTAAGACCCTGACATCAGCAATGATTTTATATGGAGATAACGAAGTTTATATCCTGGGATAACACTTTAGAAATAATTGAGATCGTGAAGATAATAGAAAAACATGTGCGGAGACCATTTATTTTTGTAGCCCAAATTACTGCCACGGCAAAAATTCCTCAGGACACAGAAAGATCTGATATAGAAATTTCAGGCTGCCACCTACTTCTTGCTTTCAGATGATTGATAGCTCAGGAAGAAAATCTTGGGATATAAATCATCTCAAGCAATGATCCAGGCAAGATTAAAAAACTCTTTATTTTCTTACATATAATTGAAGAGGAATGCAAGGGATATTTAAAACGTTTTAAACCTAAGGCAGGTCCTGATTTAAATTAGATTATTCAGGCAGGATATTATCAAAATATTTATCGTATTGACTGACTGATTTGCACACATTTGTCACCACAGTACTGGCATCCATTTGAAGGACCAAAGCTAAATCTGGAACTTAAACTTTTAGAAAAAAAAATGGTTTTAAGCAAAAATCAGGTTGCAAAATTGACAATTGGCTAGTGAAGCTCTGCCTGAGATAGATCAGACCTCGTGTGGCTTTGTCATGGCTGTTTGGATAAAATGAATTTTCCTGGCCAGCAGCACCTGTAGATGTGCCTCATCTTGAGAATATTTATGTTTAATTCTTATTTTGGCATCCTGGCAAAAAAACCCACCAAAAAACAAAAAAAACCCCAAACAAAGCAACAACAACAACAGCAACAACAACAAATGTCAACTATCATGAGCAGCAGAAGGGAAATAGAGATTTAAACACCAAAATGTGGCTGGGATTTCACCGGACATGGTTTTATCCTTTGACTTCTCCTGCATTCCAGAAACCTGCAGAAAACAGGGAGGTGCAATCACTCCCCAGGAAAAGGCAGCATCATCCTCTGCTGTGGAAAATATCAGCCAAGGAAAAATATAATTAGCATTGTATATTCTGTTATTGTATCTAGCACGCTGAAAGCTCCCAGGCACTTTCCAAACAAATAGAATAAACAGAGATGAATGGAACTGAACTCCGCTAAATATCATCAATGAGGATCTGCTTTATTACTGGCAATTAAGAAGGGAAAGTCAAAACACAAGCTCTCATTATCACTCATTGATTAAAACCCAGTCAGAACATTGCAGTCCCAACCAGCCCACCGCTCTGCTCGTTCCGCATTTCAGCACAGAAAGCAGCACAATACTTCAGAAATAATTAGGAACACAGAGTCAGTGATCAGCCCTAATGTTCCCCAATAAAATTGCCAAGGCAAATGATTATGGATCAGCCAAAAGACACTATTTGAAGGCGTCATCTTTTGTGGCTGTTTAATATCTTCAGGATGATTTTTTTTTTTTCCTGGGCAAACTCAAATGAAGTTAAAATTCTTCCAGTAATGGCACCCTGGAATCCAGCAGAAGCCACAAGCATAACTTTGCAAATGCCCTTTTTTTTTTGGGAAATGACTAAATGACTGCCAGCCATCGAGTTGCTCAGGCAATTTTTGTCTCCACTTTCTATTTTAAAGGAGCTAATATCAACATTTCTGATGTAGAGCAAGCTGGGAATGTCTCGCTGTCAAAATTACTGTGCTTTTCCATTCAAGGAAAAATGACCTTTATCTGATGTTTTCTCCAAAAAAACAAAAAGTAAAAAAGAATTGACAGCACAAACAACAAAACAAAACCGAGCTGAAAGGAGGGGGGAAATGCAGTCTGATAGGGCTGCACTGAAATCCTGCCTTGGAGCAGAGATGGAAAGGGAAGGGATGAGCAGGAAGGGCTGCCAGCCAGGGACATGTGAGGTGGAAATGTTGCTGGCCACGTCAGCAGCCTGAAAATGCAGGGAAAATTGGAAATTATCCCATTTAGGCACGGCCTTTCCTCTCCTCATGCTGATGTTTGGCTGATGCTGTTTTACACCACAACGACACAGACTCTGAGCTTCAGAAGGCTGAAAATGACTCTTTTATTTTTGGGATGTGTCTCCCTTTTATACTATTTTACACAGACCAATTTGATTGGTGACACAAAAACAAACCTCTTCACTCACATTGGTCAGAGCAGAGGGACATCAAGAAGAAGTCCCTCCTAGGGAAAGGAATGAAAACAAAGTGCAGTTTACAAAAACATTTCCCTTGTTTACAGAAAATTCCCTGGGAAAAAGATTTCAGCAAACCAAAACATCTCAGGCACAAAACCAGGGCTACAGGGCCCAGCAGGAAGGGCTGCCAGCCAGGGACATGGGAGGTGGAAATGTTGCTCTCTACACTTTGGTTTACACACTTGCCCATTATTTCACTTCAACTCCCTGGTTTTTAAGAAGCTCTAAAAAATTAATTTATTTCTTTTTCCCCACATGGAAACATTCAGAAAGGACACGAGTGAGTCCAGGTTTAGGACTTCTCAGTCCATTGAGTTCTCTGTGATTTTGTAGAATTTTGCTGCTTGGGTTGGAAACAGAAATAAAATTCTGACAATCTGCAGTGAGAATGGCTTGATGGGAGCTTTAGCACCGGGCCAATAATGAAATGCAGGGAAAACATTTCATATCTATTACTTTGGGGTGATTTTTCTCTAATCCAAAAATCACAAAACCGCCGTAATTCTGCAGAAATCTCGCATACTTGGCTGGCATATTTTCCCCAGCTCTAGTAGGAACTGATAACAGGCTGCTGAATTACTGCTTAATAAACCACTAAATGAGTGCCATCCAAGATAACGGGGCATTAAATGACGGCTATTCAGGGGAAAAGTAGAAGTGCAGAGAGAAATGCAAGAGGACTCTCTGCATAGAGGGAAATTGGATCAGTCATCTCATCTCTGCCAGTGGTGGAATTCCAACTGCAGCAGACTGGGGGAAAAGGAAAAAAAAAAAAGAATGAAAAAAAGGAAGTGTTTTGATGCCAAAGAAAGGAGGACACTCGATGTAGGGGCTGGTTCTTGTTGCTTGAGCTGGGACAGACTGTTTAAATTGTGGGGGTAATGTGAGCAGTGAAAGGTAACAAATGCAAAGACAAAATGAAAGGAAATGCAAAGATGAAATCCAAAAAGTGAAAACGATATCATACAGATGAGATTATAAATCAAAATAAATCAAGAGATGTAGAGGTGGTGGAGAATTTCAGGATGAGAAGACAAAAGGGCAAGTGTTGAATTCAGGCTGGCTCAGAGAATCATTGAGCACAGAATGGTTTGGGCTGGAAGGGGCCCCAATTCCATCCAGTCCTACCTCCCTTCCACTATCCCAGGATGCTCCAAGCCCTGTCCAACCTGGCCTTGGGCACTTCCAGGGATGGGCAGCCAGCACTTCCCTTTTCCCCAGATTTCCACAGGATTTCAAAGTAGAAATCCTGTCCTTCCCTAAGGATTAAACCCTGATCACAGCAGGGAGGTGTGTGAGGAGCTGCCCCGCTCCTGCCATCCATCACATCCCATCCTGCTGCCATCCATCTCCAGCAGAACTTGTCCCACAAGGCTGGGGACACATTTGCTTGACTTGTGGCCATTGGGAAATTGTCTCCTCCTGACTGATGGTTGCCGTGCCCACGGTGCAGCTTCACCAGCAGAGTTATGACAAACCTGCCCAAGGCCGTATTTCTGGGGAATGACATAATCAATGATGGATTCAGCTCTAATTCCAGGAGATTCAGACTGCAGAGCTTTAAAGCAAAGAGAGGAGGGTGTTCCATGTTCCCTCTCCTCAGTAATTGCATCCGACTGGATTTACAGCACGTCCTATTTCACCACGTTTCATTTTCTGCATGTTGGTGTTTTCACATCCCCAATATCTTGGAAAATATGCAGGCATCTGGGTAAAATGTCACTGCAATACAATAAATGTTTGTTTCGTTGTTTTGACTTGCAGTGGACATCCACCTTTGGGCTGACAACAATTCTCTTGGTCCCAATTTCTCCTATAAATTAGTTGTGTATATGCACGAGCATTTTACACATATTAAACTGGGATAGAAATCTTGATTCGGGTTTGTTTTCCTGAAAGTTTGCATGAATTTCTGTTAATCATGTGGTCCAGATTTTTATCCAAAACTCTTAACCCAAGTTATTTCAAGGTACAAAATGTGAATCAGGCTGGATTCTGCTCATAGGGCTTTATTCTTTCCATACAAATTCTAGGTGCTCACCTTTCTTAATCTGTAATTTTTTAATTTTTTTTTTTTAATTAAGAACTTGGGCATTTCTCTGGGAAGGAGAGGTTTAATAATACGTAGATATTTCTGCTCTCTAAATCTCGCTGTGCACTCTTAGTTTTATGTGATTATTCTTAGATTCTCTGAAGAAAAGACATTGTTGTTCCCTGCCAGTGAGCACTGAAAGTCAGCGGCATCACTGGCAATAAAACCATGTTAATTTGCAGTCAGGCTGGTGGGATATTAATGAGGTTTACCTTTCTTTAAGGCAAATTTGTGGAGTACATGTGCAGCACCATTTTAATTGCAGCACCGCACATAATTTTGTGTATCTCCAACTTATCTCCTGGAGAGGCTGGGGGTTAATTGAGTGAATAAAATAAATGTAGACTAATTAGGAGATGACAAGTTATAGCTGATAAGGTCACTTGTCAGGCAAATATGAATTCAATATCTATTGCATAAATGGTTACATTTTCTCTGGCCTAGAGCAAACTATTTGTGTTTTGCAAACTCACAAATGTGCAAGGAAGACACAGAGAAAAGTCTTTTATTTCTACCATATGCAGTGTAAATCAGAATAAATCTAAATAGAAACAGCAGTTGGAGGTATCACATTATATTCTGATTTAAGTTGCATTAGACCATCAGTGATTTTAGTAGCTTTAGACTAATATGACTGAAAAAAGAATCTGATTAATGCTCAATAAGTTACTAGAGATTAACCTCTACGATTCTGTTGACATTGTATTGATACCCTTGTTTTTATAAGCTGTAGGAAAAGTAATAAATCATCAAAAACTATTTGGCATAAGTGTATGAAGTGAGACAATGTTAGAGGATGAAGAAATTGCATTCCATAAATCACACTGGGGCTGGGGGGAAAGGCCTCCTGAGCACGGGAGACAAAGTTTGGATAGATTTTACTCCAAAGTGCTCTAAATTTTCCAGGGTGAGCTCAGGGCACTGGGATGGAGACAATCCCGAGGTTTGGAAGGGAGGAGCGGCAGCCTGGGTACAAACAAAACAAATCCCAGTCTGGCCAAGGGCACCCAGCAATTCCACAGAGGAAAAGCCAACCCCCAGGGACAACGTGCTCTGGTTTTCTAAGCGGTTTCTGTTTTCCCACACAATTCTCCCAAATGATAACGAGCTTTGCATTTGCTTTTGTGGAAATCTGGTAGTAAACAACCCACCCAGACTGGAGATCAATGCCCAGAAATAACCTCCTATGGAAAGAACCTTCCATTGGCTTGAGAATGATGCTGGAGTGATGCCTGAATCGCTGCCTGCCTCAGAGCTTTCCTCCCTGGGATGCAGGGATGCTATTGGAAATGTCCCAGGCCAGGCTGGGCAGGGGTTGGAGCAACCTGGGATAGTGGAAGGTGTCCCTGTCCATGGCAGGTAGTGGCTCTGGAGTTTTTAGATCCGTCCCAACCCAAACCATTCCATCACTCTGTGAATCCACGACAAAAGAAAGGTGAAGCTGCTGCGTGTGTGCACAGGTTTGTTGGCAGAACAGCTCCAGCACAAATATCTGCACCTTTTTTACACCTTTTGTGCACTGCCCTAAAATGGCTGCAGAAAGAATTGCACAGAAATAAACCCTTTTTCTTCTGCTTTTTCCTCAAACTGCTGCAATGTTCAGGATATGTCAGAGGTTCTGTCACTCCTGCTAATGCCTGACACACACCAGGAAGCCCCCTGGCCATTAATGTGAGTTTTCACTCCTGGCTCAAGCATGATCTTTGTGTGTCTCCTGTTTGTCTGGCAGCCAAAGTGAGCAAAGTTCCCAGGCAAATAACAAAGCCATGTTGCTTCTTCAGAGGAAATATTACCCCAGCCAACAGCATGACAGATCTGATCTCACAGAGGTTCTGTGTAGAGAAGACAATTTAAAGCCACAGCGATTTCCTCGCTGATACCTTGAAGAGTTGGGATTTTTCAGTCATCTTTCACTTCTCCCTCAGAACCCTCCTCCTCCTGTTGTGTTTGGGAGCATTGAGGACAATGATTCTGTTTCTAAGGAGCTCCAGGGCTGCGGTGAAAGGTGCATTTGTCATTACAAATATCTTTGTCCATGAGAACTTTTCATTCCCACCAAGAGCAGCTCCCACCACGGCAAAGCTCAAAGGAGTTTGATTAAAAGATCTGATTTCTAAGTCGAAATGAATGAGTTACAGGTAATTAGAGCAGGCTGAGAAGCAGGACAATGATGTTTGGAGCTAAACAATGTCACACACAGTGCCTTAATTAGCAGCAAAAGTGATTTAGCAAAGTAATATTGTAATTCCAATCCAATTGCTACAAATTATTAATAACAATAAGCGTGGAATAACCAAGATCCACTAACGATGAGATGCAATATCTGTCACAGGAAAACATAGGGCCCCTTTAATAATGAGATTGTAATTAGAATAGAACAATAAAGCAGATATTAATATTGAACATAGGACAAAATACTGGCTACGCTATGCGGAAGGGGGAAAAGTGCTATCACTAAAATTCTACAAGGGTCTAAATATCAAATATATCTAAATAAAGTTGTTCAATTTTCCTCCTGCTGCAAACCAGGTGGGATTTTAGGCAGTGTCTGATCCATAGGAAAAGAATTGGCACCTCTGGGTGGACTTGGCACACAAGGGGAAGCAGAGAGGAAATGGGGGCTGCAGATCCCCTCTGTGCCCGAACTCTGCCTCCACACCCAAAGTTTGCCCTCTAGTTCCCCTCTCACCTCCTGCAGGAGAAGCCTTGGAGAGCCTTATCTGCCTTTGGATGTTAATTGTGATAACTGTGCCAGCAAGCACAGCAATTACTGACATGAATCCTCACATGGTGCACGTGGGGGTTGTTCCTCCAGTTCCTGAAACTCTGTGATTCCGTGACAATTAAACGTTGCTTTTAATTTTTCTTAAGAGTTTAATCCTAAATATGAATGGTGTAATAGAGAAAAGGGGTGTGAAAAAGCAAACGTGAGGTAAATAAAAAGAATCCATTCACAATATTATTGGCTGGCTCAGGGCTGTAGCTCAGTCTCCGGGGAAATACGTGGCTGGCCTGTGATGTTGATTGTTTTTGGAGCTAAAACTGGGAGAAATGTGGGATCTGAACATCACGAGAGCAATGAAAGGAGTGCTTTCCACACGGCCCAGCTGTGACAGCTTCGGTCAGAGCAGCTCAGAGCCATCCCAGACACCCCCATCCATCCAGGCCTCACGCACGGCCCCACAGGCCCAATCCATCCCCGTTTCCCTCACACTGGCCCAGAGCTGCTTTCCCAGCCACACTCCACAAAGCAATTTTTTTGTGGCAATCACAAGATTTCCCCTCGCAGATTGGGATGAAAAAACGCCTCCCAAGCCCAAGAGGTTTATTTTTGTAATGTAGGCACTACAGCCACGGCCTAAATCATCCTGAGGGGCTGGAAATGACTCTGGGAGCTCAAACCCTCTGACAACCACATTGTCTGTTCCAGGCAAGCACCAACCATAATAATAATAATAATAGTAATACATTTTAAAAAAGAAGCTTTTTGTGTGTTAATTTTTTTTTTTGTTGCCAAGAGGCCAGAGGAGAAAACACCGATTTTTGAACCCCTCCCAGCTGGAGTGGGATCTTGGCAGCAAGATTTCCTCAGGAATGTCAAATAGCTGTGAACGCAACGAATTCCAAAAAGTTTTCAGTGTTAATTCCTGCTCAACAAAAAACATGCACACATAAACAGCAATCAATAGGCGCTAAATGAAAAAGAAGTAGCAAATCAATAACCCCCTGACGTTTTATTTTCCAGTTTCTCCAAACAATGGGAGGGATGACCAGCCTGTGATTACGTGGATGTCACAGATATTGGTGCAGCACTTAAAAGTTTGTGGGCAAGGTCTTCACCCGTGTCAGGGTTTTCATGTCAAAATAAAGGAGAGTTATTTTTTTTAGTTTTTGTATTGTTTTGTTGGGGTTTTTTAGGTTTTTTTGGGGTTTATTTTGGTTTTTTTTGGTTGGTAGGTTGGGATTTTTTGGGGGTTATTTTTGGTTTTTTTCTTTTGCATTTCCAAGGTCTGATTCCTGGGAGAAACCAGTATTTTTTTTTCTCATTTCTGCTAGTAAAAAATTAGACTTCATCTTGGTTTCTCTCTGTTTCATGTAGAATGTAGGTTATCCTGTATTTCAACCCAAACCGTTCAGTGATTCCATGATTTTATGGCCATCATTCTCTCCATAATAAAATCTCAGGTTTCAAGTGTCAGGTCTTTAATTGAGGCATTGGTTGTGGACATAAGAAGGAAGTGGATTTGTCTCTTAAACTTAAAAAAATCCATGTTGGTAACTTTGAAATGGGGAATCTCAAATTTCAGCTTCTGTGAGCAACCTGTGCCAGGGCCTCGACCCTTTTTAGGGAACAATTTGTCTCTAAAATCTGATCTAAACCTACTCTTGGTTCAAGCAATTACTTAAACCCAGCAATTTTCCTTGAAGACTTTTGTGCTTCAATAAACTGTTTCAGTAATATATTATTGTGCCTTCATAACTTTAATTTCTTTATACTTAAATTTGCCATTGTTGACAATAGAAAATGCTCAAAATATTTGAAGTGTTTAATCACCTGCTAATTTCAACTTCTTGGCAGTGATAATAAAGTAAAATTGAATTGTCTTTGAAGCTGTTGCAACAAAAAAAAGTGAAAAAAAAAATTAATGACTTCTAAAGTACCAGGATGTTATTTTACAAAGTTAATGAGCCTTTTGTGCTGGGAGATGAAATGGTTTGATATGAAACAGGAAGAAATCATGTAAAATTTAAATAAAAGGGGGAAAAATAATGTAAAGCAACTAATTGAAAAGATTGGGAAGCAATAATTATTTAAACCAGCATAAAAATAGGCAAGGCCTTTCAGACTAGAGAATTTAGAGACTAGAGCCATGTAGAAAACATAAAACTCTGGTGAATTCACACCCATGAGTTCCAGCATCTCCCCCTCGCTCCAGGAACCATAAATAACATTTCCCTGACAGAGAAATCAATGCTGGCTCCAATCTCAAAGTGCACCCTCAAAGCAGCACCTGAGCCCTCACCTCTTCTCCACCACAGGTCCCTGCACTCAGGGAAATTCCAAAAAAAGCGTTTTTCTGGGAGGTGAAGCACAGTGATGGAGATTCTGCTGTGGAGTGAGTCCAGCCCGTGGTGTGGAGTATTAAACAGAATTCCCTGTCTCCAGGTTTGGGGTGGTGTGGAGTCCTTGGGAAATATGAGAGTGGTGGTCAGGGCAAACACTGGGGTGGGTTTGTGTCTGTCTGCTGGAAAGCTTCAACCCCTCTCACACTCCCTAAATGCAATAGAATAATCTAATAACAATGTAATAAATGTACCATTGCATCTTCAGGGCATGAGGTTCCCTTTCTTCCTGGCTTTGTTGCACCAGGAGATGATTGTTGCTGTTCACTGACGTTGGGGGATGAGCTGAACCCCCTGGCACCTCACAGCATGGAAACAAAATCTTCAAACCTCACTGCTCCCTCACCTGGGAAGGCCATTGCATGTCCTACCACAGCCTTGCAGGTCAGAAATCCAGATTTTTATTTCCCAAGACCCTTAAAAACTCCACGCTGTCTGAGGGACACCTAATTATTGCCAGCGCCTGACTCATCAGCAGATCTCCAAATGCCTCTGGTTGTTCGGGGAAGCCTGAACATTTCCAGGCTGGACTAGTTCATCTCCACATTTTGCTGTTAGAAATAGCAAAGATGTCACTTGTCTTAAAATATATGGTCTGCTGTTCCATCCCTAAAGGTGCTGTTATGCCAACAATAAATCTGCGAGACACTGCAGGCAGAATGTGGGATGTGATGTATTCAATATTCATCCTGCTGTGACCCAGAGGAGGATCAGGACACTTTACATCAGGAAATGTCTCTCTCTAATTTAACAGTTGCAAAATGATGGGCCAAAAAATCCAGCCCGGGAGGTTGTGGCTGCATCTTCGATTGATTTGGAGGCGAGAAGCCAAAAAGGGCTGTGTAAAAATACAGTTGATGCCTCATTTCCAAAATGCAGGTCAGACTGGAATATTTCTGCTGCCCACAGCCTGATGGAATTCACTGCCATTCTGCTTTTTCCTTGGCTTTAATCCTGGAAATCCCCCTTGCTTCCAGGGTGGGGCCAGGGCCATCAGCAGGACAGTCACAAAGGTCACCTCGCCTTGAATGAGTTTATTTTATGGGAAGAAGCCACCAGGAATCGGGTCAAAGAGGTGCCACTTCCCTTTAGGAACAGGAGGGACACAGGAAATTTGAATCAGCTGTCCAGGAGGAAGACAGAGACTTGAAATAATCAAAAGGTAATTCCTTATCGAGAGAAGAGAGAATGGAGGGACCAGAGAGAGAGAGAGAGAGAGGTGAGGAAATTTCCTCCAGCCTGATGGAGAACCTGACCTCACATCCACACCCAAAGAACAGCCTCAGGTGCTTCTGCTGGACACTTAGGACGGAAATATGATATTAAAGATGAAAATAAAATTTTCCCTCATTAAGATATCCGTGGCAAGCTACCTTGCACGACAACTCCAGAGGAAGCAGCACAATCCAGGAGCAGCCATAGGAGGTAAAAATGAGAGAGTTTTGGTGTGAAGAGACAATTATTTTATTTTATTGAACACTTTGGACAGGTTCTGTTCATTTCAACTTCCCCAAATCCTGCCTACATCTTTAATCCACAAACTGAAGGCTCTTTCTTAACATATTCCTATCGAATAATGTTTAAATTTCGACGATGTCAGGAGATGCTTGTTGTACATCCCCATAGCAAGTACACGGAATTCAAAGTAATGATCTCTGAGTTTATCTTCATCACCCTTCTTGCCTCTGGTGCTCTGCTTAGATCAGATTATCTCATTTAAATAGCAATGGGTTATGGAAAAAGAAAAAAGTCTAATCTCGCTGTGTCACTGTGCATGCATTACTTTATTTTATTTTGTCCCCTAAGGCACTGCAAGAAAACCCTAAAGACCCTCGTTGAGACACATAAAAAAGCTCTGCTGGAAAATAAGAGTTGGAGGGAACATTATTCTTTCCACGATTTTTGCCTCTAAAGAGAATACAGAGGACAGCTGGATTTTTGAGTAATTGAATTGCCATTTGTGGGGGGGGTAATAATACCCAGCTCTTCTGTACAGCACATTTAATCCTGAGATTTTAAATTAATTTATGAGTCCCAATCATTTTCACTCTCCATGTCAGGTAGAAGCGAGGTAGAAACAAGGAGGAAATGAGTGACCAATGCCATCCAACACCCTGAATTTCCTCTCCATCCCCAGCCCACAAAACTGCTCTGCTCAGCATCGGGGCTGCTTCCTCATCCTCCCACTCATTTCCATTATTCCTGAATTGATGTGAGCCTTCCATGTGATAAATCAGAGAAGTTTTGCCATAAGTGCAGTTTGACTGTTACCATCAGGCATATTTCAGAACGTCATGGAGCGAAAATCAGCGGAGCTCTGCTGAAATCAATGGAGTTAATTTACACCCAGGCATAAATTAACTTATCCCACTGAAGTCAGTGGGAGCTTTTGCTGTTCCTTTAATTAAGGAACAGGACAAAAGTGCCATTGTGAGCTACTCCTGGTGCCTGGGAATATGGAACATTTACATTTTTAGCTATTTTTAAGTCTTGAAAAGCTGAACATGTTCATCTAGAAGTGAGCTCCCAGTACCTTTTAACTCAGGTTTAAAGCCCGGGACTGGGCTTGTTAAAGATGATCCTCTGGCAAGAATGATGAAGATATGACAAAAAGTTTCAAAAATGAAAGCCTGAGGGGAAAAAAAAAGTTAAAAGGGAGAGAAAAGTTTCTTTTTTGGAGATACAAATCATGGATGTAAGAATATATTGTCCCTCACTCAGCTGTGCTGCTCCTCCAGTGATTCAGATTCCAGAGCCACCATCAATTTCCCCAACAAATCAAGGAATTACAGGAGAATCCTGTGCTTTCAAAGACTGCTACAAGTGCTTTACTCAGAGTAGTAAGGAAGGGAATGATCTCTGAGAGGTACCCAAGAGCCCTGAATGGGGCAGTGGGGAATTAAGGTGAAGATTTGGGTCCTAAACACGTGGTTGTTGAGATTAGTTCAGCAAAGCTGGGCTTAAATAAGCGACTGCTCACTTGAAATATTTTATATATCACAGTAGTTTATACATTCCAAGGTTTTTTAGTGGCTAACATGCTGGTTGTTTGTTACTGAAATAGCAACTTTGTATTGATTTAACAGAAAGCCTGATCCTGAGATTTACATTTTACTTTTTTTTTTTTTTTATCCTGAGGTTTACATTTCACGTTTAGATAAAACAGCATCAAGTTTCATTTAAAATGTGTTTTAAAATGCTACTGAAGTCTGCCCTCTGCTCTGTTTCTTCACTTCAAACAGCTGCTGACTCATGCACTACATAATTAATTTAAGTATCATTTGAGGTTACTTTAATACAATTTCCTTGTAAGTACATGAGTAATATCCTGGCTATTTAGAGTTCAATACATTAATTGGAGACAAAAGTCAGTTGTCATGGTTTCTATCACAGCCAATTGTGAAGGGTCAGTCCATCCCCAAATTCATTATAACCTCAAAGAGTTCAGTTCCCATTCAGTGCCTGTTTGGAGACTGTAATGAGCCACATGAGTTAATCCCATTTTTATGGCTTTATGAAGCAGGATTGTCAAGTTATATGCTTTTAATTAGAAGAAAGGTTCAGGGAAGGAATGAACTCGGAATACCAAACCCTCACTGTGAGCAATGCCCAGCCAGGCAGAAAAGAACATTTTACCTCACAATATGTTACAAACTGTTGATATTTTAATTAAGCACAAGGGATATTCAAGAAGGAGAAGGGGGGGGGATGCATTCCTGCTTCCTCCAGCCACACTTTGTCCTCTGATCCCCACCTGAGGAGGGTCAGGATGCCCAGGGTGGGAGGATGAGGGTCCATCATCCCTCCAGCAGGAGGCAAAGCAGGAATGTTTCCATTTGCTTTGGGTTTTAAGCAAGATTTTCTTTCCTCTTTCTGTATTTATATTGATAGTCCTTATGGTTCTCACCCATTTTTTGGACTTCATAAATAAATACTTTAATTTGCCTTTCAGTTCACTGTGGTTTAAAGACACTTCACTCATATGGAAGCACTTGAAGGGTGTGACGTGAAATGTGGAATCAAAACCATTAATTCAGTGCTCCCAGACTGGTCTGGTTTTCAATCCAGCTTCATTTGCTGATATTGTGGCCAAGAAATGTTTTCATGATGTTGTCACCCAAGTAACAATTGTTTTTTCCTTCTCACTGTTACAGCTTGGATTATTTTTTAAAGCTATTACCCGGATTCCAGCTTTCTTATAATCCTGAAACGTGTTTTCCTGGTTCAAAGGCAGCACCTGGAGTTGTTTAAAATTAAAGCTTCTCCTAATGAAAAGCTCCTCAGTCACTTGTTCATACAAAAAAGGGCTGTTAATTTTGGTAATTGCTTCTCCTTTCTCCAAGAATTATGACACTGATAGAGATTTATCAATCACAAACACTAATAGTGGAACATTTTACCTGTGCTGCAGCTCATGAATGGCAGCAGACTTATTAGTTTCCATAGCAACACCATCTCCACTTTCCAAGGTCAAAAATTCCTCCCATCCAATCAGTGGAAGAAAGTAAAGTGTGTCTTCCTGTGACTACCTGGATGTTCTGCAAAAACAGGAAGAGATATTGGGCAATTAAAGCACAGACTCCAAGAAAACTCCCCAAATTTCCCCAGGCAAAATCACGTTCTACTGTACATTTTGGAGACTCAGACACTACAAATGCCATAGGATGGGATCATGTTAAAATAATTCCATAAGGACACAAAGTTGGAACGGAAATCACAGGAAATGTTGGGGTTCCTCCCATCCACTCCACACAGAAATCTCTTGGAGGGGAGGGAGTTTCTCCAAATAGGAAAGAAAAATCTGCCTGTGGTCCCTGTGCCAGACAGTGCTGGGATGGGAGAAAAGGTGTTTGAGAAAATGGGCTTTTCCCAATTCCTTAATCTTCATCAAACTAAGACATTTCTTGTTCCATCACATCCATCCCTGTCCATGGAGCCAGGCTGGGAGAGCTGGGGGTGCTCACCTGGAGAGAAGCTCCAGGGAGAGCTCAGAGCCCCTGGCAGGGCCTGAAGGGGCTCCAGGAGAGCTGGAGAGGGACTGGGGACAAGGCCTGGAGGGACAGGACACAGGGAATGGATCCCACTGTCCCAGGGCAGGGCTGGAGGGGAGATTGGGAAGGAATTGTTCCCTGGGCAGGTGGGGAAGGTTTGAGATGGAATTCCCAGAGCAGCTGTGGCTGCCCCTGTATCCCTGGCAGTGCCCAAGGCCAGGTTGGACATTGGGACGGGGAGCAGCCTGGGACAGTGGCAGTTGTCCTTGCCCATGGCAGGGGTGGGAATGGATCTTTAAGGTCCCTCCCAACCCAAACCAGTCTGGGATTCCACACTGGGCTGGTTCTGATCTCAGCCGGGATCCTCTGGTGAATGTGCTGCAACCTGAGCAGATCCTGAGGCAAAACGATTGATCTCCCACGGGAGGAGAAGGGATCACGATGCCACACACACCCCAAGGAAAAAGAAAAAAAACCACCTTTTGTCTGTGAAGTTTTATCCTTCAGAAACGAACCATCAGCCCGTAAGGATTTACATAACAATTTCCTCTAATTTCCTTTGACATTTCAGTCAACAGAGGATGAATTAAGCCAGGAAAAAAATATCTGTTTGGCCTCTACTCCCCAAGGGCAAACGAGAGATTTACTGGTGGGGATCAGTTCACAAAGCAGCTGAAACCAGGAATCACTTAATAAAATGAGTTTACAAAATTGTAAAATCACTCCAAACCTTTTAAGTGCTGAAAATTTTCCACTGACAAATTACAATTATGAGCCACACTTATGGATCCATATTCTCTTCTCACTTGCCTCATTTTTTCACAGCACTGTGAAAAGATCTCATCCAGGGTTGCCCTGAAACTTATTGCTGATAGGAGTGAGAGAGATGTTTTTTAGAAAATGAAGAAATCCAGATCTTCTGGAAGCCATCCCACTCCTCAAGAAGACTGAATTTTGTTAATATTTTCTATAAACTTCACCTAAAAATTGCAGGTGGTCTCTCAAATACCCGAGGAATGATCAAAAATTGATTAACTTCTAAGTTTTACAAAAAAAAAGGATGGAAAAACCCCAGAGTTTCTTTTAGCCTTTCATGATGTCCTACTTCGCACACAGCTGTGGTCTGCTGAAGAACATTTGCAAAATTTATAAGTGTTTGAAAGGAAAAGGATTAAAAAGTACTCAATCATAATTCTGTCGAAGCAGAAACAGAGGAGGATGAGCTGGGTTGTACCTTTTTATATCGACCCTGCCCCAAACAGCAGTAACTGCTCCTAAATACCCTCAATCCATATTTCTTTTATTTTTTAATGCTTTTGGGCGCTCTTTTAGAGCACCTGCCTCCAGTGCAGGTTCCACTCCAACCCCTCCTTTAAGCCACCTGTCGATACTGAAGGCAGGCATTGATTATTTCTGCTCCAGTGGAAAACCTGGTGTTTTTCCTTATTGAATCACATCATATTTATTTCACACCCTTTCTCCTGCTCGTCAATATTTGTCTCGAAGCTCGTGTACATATCTGTGATATCTGAGACAAAAAAAAAAGAAGAAACACGCTTGAAATTTGTTTTCCCTTGTCCTTCCTGAACAGAATACATCCCTTCCGATCAAAAAATGTAAGTTAAGATTTTAATTAATTACTTAGATGCCATCTAATTCCTCCTGTATTAATTTTGTGACTTTACCTGTCCCAATTTTAGCCCTTTTTTTTTTTCCCTGGAGGAGGGAGAAGATTCCCCAGGCACCCAGGACCTGAGTGTGCAGCAGCACCACGGGGTGAGGAGGCTCAAATTGCCCATTTGCTGACAAAGCGTCCCGGCGGATGCCGAATTGGCTGTTAGCAGATAACGACCAGCGTTTGTCTGCAATTTATCCCCTTGTGCTGAAGTTATCACCCTGAGTTTTGCACGTTCCCACGTGTTTCCCTTGGCGTTTCTATCTGGATTCACCTCCTGTACTCGGCGTTTTTCTGTGGTTGTTTTCTTGGACAAGGAGCACTCCCCAGTGCTGGTCCCACCAAACTCCTTTTCCTCAAGATCTCTCAAATATATCCAGAGTCTGGTCCTTCCACATTGGGCGTGGGAGTTATTTAGTGCAGAAATCCCTCCTGAAGGTGCAAGGGTTGCCAGAGGAAATTGGGAATGGATTTAGACCATCCAGAGTTACTCACGTACTTCCTGATATTCCAAATAACAAAGATTCCAAACAAAAAAATATTCCAAACAAAA
Source organism: Cyanoderma ruficeps (assembly GCA_008694505.1). Taxonomy (NCBI): domain Eukaryota; kingdom Metazoa; phylum Chordata; class Aves; order Passeriformes; family Timaliidae; genus Cyanoderma; species Cyanoderma ruficeps. Next base: position 10,555,627 of record VZDJ01000056.1, on the reverse strand, counting down.
AATAACCAATAAAAGACAAATAACTGGCCAAACCCTGCCTTTTCCAAGAGGACAGATCCTTTTTTTTTTTTGCAAGGAAACATCCTTTTGAAACCCTCCCTGCTTTCTATTTTCCTCTCGTTGGGTTCTGGACAAGTCTTTTGGAACCCTGAAACGAGAACCTGCAGCTGCCAATATCCAGAATATGCAACCTAAACTCTTTGTATTCATGCAAGGTATTGATCAGTCCTCAGGACTGCAATTCTTCTGCTGCAAGGGCTGCAAATTATGGGGCATTACTGTAAATACACAGACACACACACACATATTTCCTTTAAGTTACCCAACTGTTTTACTCCCTTCCCTTTGACAAACACAAGGACCGAACTGGCGAGCAGACACTTAATAATTTTTACAACATCTTTCCAACAGCAGCTTCCATGGGATTATTTACTGTCAAGCTAAATCAAGAATAAATGAAAAAACTGAAATATTTATAGCATAAGAAAAATCTGGTTCGGACCAGAAATCCCAGACTGGCGTTAAATCAAGAAATGTAACAAGATAAATTCTGCCATCACACCCTTTGTTTTCTGGATGTGCTGCTATCACTTATTCTAATTGTTATGCCACAGTTTGAGCGGAGAGACGGATGGAAAACAAAATATGTTAAATATGATCATGGGGGAAACATTACATTTCCCCCTAAAAATCCTGATTGCGTGTCCATTTGTCAGCAGGGTGTAATTTATACAAATATGTTTGTTGCAGAAGTAGGCAACATCATTTTTTTGTTGTTTTCCCATTAGAGAAAACAAGTCCATGGGAGAGAACTCAGTCCTCAGGCACTTTATATCTGTCCTTTTTCACTTTTTATCTGTGTGGGGAGGAGAGATATCTGCTCCTGAGACACCCAAATGTGTGGGACTTACAGGAGGTGAATAAATGGAAAAAGGTGGGTAAAATACCCAGGTCAGCAATGGCTCTGTGTGGATGAGCTGTGCAGCACCTTACAGGAGTAATATCATTACACAAAACTATTGCTGCCATCAAACGTTCCCTCCTGGACATCTGGGATGTTGAAAATTCCAATCTAAAAGTGGGATTTGGGTGTTGACTTGGCACTTAGCACACGGAGGGAAGGACCATTCTGGTGTGTGGCTGAAGGTTGCATTTGTACAGTTGTTTTCCTTGGAATTTAGAAGGGGATAGGCTGTGGTTTAATCTGTTAATTAAAATAATCTGACCTATATTTAGCACAATAAGCTAAGTGCCAATATCTTGTTCTTTACTGAGCCCAACCCGGTGCTGAGGCTTTGGTTTTCAAGACCCTGAATTTCTACAACCACTTATTTTTTGAGTAACAAAACATTTCCAAGGCCAAATCTGTGACAAAAGACAGAAATCTCTCGTGGTGACATCTGAATTTTCATGAGAATAGGCCCCATTTCCCACTTCTGCCACAATTTTCTGTTAGGTTTTCTGAAAGCAAAAGTTGGTTCAGGTGGTGATGTGACACTGAACTGGGGTAAAACCTGTCAGGCCCTGGGAATGATGAGATTTTGCTCTCAGCTAAATTCCAGCAAATTGACATTTTTACCCATGGCAAAATGTAACCGTGTTTGCAGAAAGAGCACCTTTCTTGACCTGGTGGAAGACAAAATGTTCAACAACAGGGATTTGGGGCCAAATTCCCCAGTGGTGCTGGTGGAGGAACTTCAGGACTGGTTTATTGGTGTAACCACCTGTAGAATGAGATCTGGATGGGAGAAGAAAGGGATGGAAATGTGGAGAGAAAGGCTCTAATCCAGGGAGTGCACGCACAGCCTTTTTTATTCTGCAGCCTCAGCTTGCCCTCCCACCAGCTTCCACACGTCTATATCATCTTTTGAATTTGGCCTTCCACGCTTTTGTATTCCTCCTGTGCCAGGAAAGAAGCCGAGCCTGTCCCGGCTGGGCCTGCATTCCTGGCACACCATTGCTCCTGATCTCTCTGTTGTCTCCTGAGCACCTGATTCCAAGGCACCCAATGTGAATTTTCTCATGAATGCCAATGATATACGGCCACATTTTTCTTTTCGAACTTTTTTTTTCATCCCTGAGGCGCTTTCTGCACTCAAACTATTTTCCACGTATCCGTAACTGAGTGAATAGCAAACACTTGCAGCTACCAAGAGCAGGAGCCGCCGGTTTTCCAGGCCCCAGGAAGATTTACGTATGCTGTTGGAGTGCTTACTGCTTATTTAGAATTATTGAACCGTATTTTGAGGGAGAAAATCACCCCGTGCTATTTAACAAAGGTTTCCGATACTGATCACTCCCGTTTTTTCCTCTTTCACAAAAGGACTTGGATTTTCATTTGACTTTCACTCCTGACTGCTATTGCTTACTTTTCCTAGGGAATCTGAAAACAGTTGTGGCTCGTTTGCAATTCAAATCCAGCGCATGAAGCCTTCGGGGAGGGTTTAAATCTTGTGTTTTCGAAACATTTCCCTAGGTCCGAGCAAACAGCTTGTCACGTTTCAGGTGACATGGAGATCCTACCTGGTGGGACATTACAGAGGCTTTTGTTGTCTTGAACTCCCCAAATTAAAGCATGGAGGAGAAATGGGATGGGCTTTGTTCCCGGTGAGGCCTCACTCACTGTCCCAGATGGATTCACCAGCATTGAAATGCCCCTGGCACAGGGAATTTTTGGATACCCATCCCTGGAAGTGCCCAAGGCCAGGTTGGAGCAGCCTGGGACAGTGGAAGGTGTCCAGGGGTGGGACAGGATGGGCTTTAAAGTCTCTCCCAACCCAAACCATTCCATGATTCCAAGCATCCTTGTAAGGATTCATACGTTCTTTAACACAAGACGCAGCAGGATTTAAATATATTTTAAATTATTTTGATTTTTTTCCCCGTGTTTTTATTTTCACAGCAGCAATCAGGGAGCTTAAAGCAGGATGGTGAAAAAGAGAAACCTTCCTCTGCCCTCAGTGCACTGCAGAATGTCCATGTGCTCCAGGATCCCACTGGAATTGATGGAAAGGTCTCTGGGTGATCCACTCTCCCATTAATTCATTTTTTCATGAGTATCTGAACGGGTTCAGTGCAGAGGCCAAACCCTGTGTGGCCATTCCCAGCTGTAAACGTCCCTGTCTCTACAGGCAAGAGCCAATGAGAGAATTGGCTGTATTTTACCCAAATAGACTGAAAGACAGAAACCCCAGTGGGTTTTGCTGTTGAGAAATCAGCATTAAAATGTTTTTCACCAGCAAAGTGCTTAAATGACAATAAATATAACAGATAATAACCCAATCCCAGCCCTCGTGCTGAACCCAGGCGCAGTTACCTCATGCAACCACATTTGGAGCTGGATTTTGACACCTTTTTTTTTTTAATTTCTACATTATGCAATGCCAATAATCAGCTTGAAAGGGCTGATTGCTCGTTTTTGGCCTAAAACACTGCAGCTCTCATTTTAATCCCTAAATATGTGGGAATGGACCTGCAACACCTCCGTGAAATCTGTCCTGGAAGTGTTGGTGGGATGAAAACATCAGTTCAGCCCTCAGAGATCTGTGGGGACTACAGAAGAGAATGTTTTCCATGTGAATCGGAATTTATTTTCATCATAAAGGTAATTTCCAACAAGAAGATTTAATACAGTCTGCAGCAATTTTTGAGCAAACATTGGGATGGGAAAAGTCTGATAAAAACTCTTCCCAGGCTTGGCTGAAGTGGAAGTGTGGATCAATTTTCAATCCAATACATTATGAAAATACAGTTTTTGAAAGTGTCAAGTTTACCCAATCTGACAATATCACTTTTAAACCAATTATCACATTTCTTTTAACACGTTCACAAGCACTAAAGCTGCAGATCTTGATGGCGCCCAAACACTGGGACTGAAGAACACACATTGTTCTTCCCAGGTGAAAAGTTTAGTATCTACTTCATATCTATGAGCAAAAGCTCAAGAAAACCTCCTTCCAAGCATTATCAGTGTAATAACGATAAAAAAAAATTGATTCTCTTTCAACTGAAGTCAGCAGCAAAATTCCCATTTCTTCAGCAAAAAAGAGGATCAAAATTAGAATATCATCAAAAGACAGTGAGGAGGTTTCTTCAAAGATACGGAGGTTAATAAAGGAATTGTTGATAAACTTTTACAATGATATCTTGAAGACTTCATCTCTTTCAAGATGTCACGCAGCAGTTGTTTCTCTGTGAGCCTGATATCCCAGCAATGCTTTCATTTGTGCCACCCTGAAGCCTCTTATTGCGTGTTTGCAGTTTAATCTCCTGCTTCTTCACATTCATTATCCCAGATCTTTTTATTAAAATCCATATTAAAGGCATTGTGATATCTTTATGGGGCTCTCCTTTCAAATAAAACAGTATCTTCAGTATTTATTATTTTTGCTGCTGCACTTAAACATCTGGCCTTCCAGCTGGTGGCCTTCACAACACCTTAAAAAAAAAATAAAGGCAACACCTTGAAAACAACAACAAAAAAGGCAATTTCTTCGCCCACTGAACACAGAGAACTCACCAAACCACCAAACTTTCTTCCCAAAGGGAATGTGGAGTCGAGTAAAATTGGACTTCTGGAGTTGGATGATGCTCTTTTGAACCAAGAGGTTCAAGACTTGGACAAACACCTACAGAAAGGGGCCAGGGCACCCACCTGCCACTCCTGCCTCAGAAATTTCTGGATCAAGGGTTAAGATTTGCATAAAAACAACCCCCCAAAAAAATAGAAGTGAAACCGAAGATAATTTTAGACGAGAACCTGGAAATCTGCCAGATTATTAACAACTGGCTTTCAGCCTGTCAGGAAGTATTAATAGTACCATGAAAGGAAATTATGAACTGTAGATTTCCCCCGAGAGCTGTCAGGAAATATTTGGATTTTTTAAGAGCCCCTATACTGCAGTGCAGCAATAAATAGAGCAGCCAGGACTAGTTCTGGGCTGACCTGGGTGGCCACAGATTTAAACCATGAATAGGTGAAAATCCTAACCCATATAAATAGGAACGAGCAAGGCTGCAGTTCCAGGGTGACTTTAAGATTAGCTGGACCATCCATGACCATCATTTTTTTTTTTTTGCCCAAGATGAAGCCTGTAATCATTTTATTTGCATTTGTGCGTGCAGGGGTGTCAGGAGGGAAAGTCAATTTCAAGGCTTATTGTTTAACAAGTGAATGATTCAGTGTGAAATGAGGGTCGTTCCCTTCCTCCTTGGTGATGCTCGCTGCTATCGTTTAGAACCTCTTGGATAATGAGGGAAAGGGAGAAAATAATCAGTTGGTTTCTGGATGAAATTGGACTTAATTCAGCATAATCTATGTATTTTAAGAAAGGGAGTAGAGCCAAGTGGAACAACCAGTGCAGCAAACAGATCACTTTAATATCCAGACAGGCTTCAAGATGATCTGGAGGTGGGAAGAGGAATACAAATGGTTTTCCTCTTCTGCTGGAGCTCAGGAGCTGGATGCTGGTGGAATGCAGGAGAGGAAGAGGAGGAAGCCCTTTAAACAACAGCCAAAATAAAAAGAAAAGCCAGAGTTCCTAAAAGATTCCTCATGGAAAATCCCGAAGGGTTTGGGTGATGCAAGAGGGAGCAGCAGAGGGATCCCCCCAGGTAAAGGGGATAAAAACACTGAGGCTGCTGCTCCACACCAGCCAAGCCAGGGAGGAGGAAGGACAGGGACTGGAAATTGGGAAATCTTCCCTGCCAGGAGTGAACTGCTGAGTAAAACTGAGAGTCTGCTGCTCTCAATTAAAATTATTGATTTACTCGGGTTTAATGAATATAAATTGCCATGTCTCTCTTTACCAATTTTAACACAAACCACTGTTATGATTTTGAGAAGATGGCTGTGTTTCCAGTCAGGGAATAACTCATAGATTTATTTTTTTGTATTTAAATTGGCAGTCTGAGAAGAAAACTTGATTATGAGCTGCGTATTTGAGTCTATTGGAGAAGAACATGTCAATGTGAGCTAAATAGAAGTGCAACTTCAGAGATTCATTTTATTACAGAGAAGGTTTTAGTGCATTTAAAACAAGAGTTATCTAGTTTTCCCCTTTTACATATTAAACATGTTTTTATTTTTGCTGCAAGTTCCGTATGAACATCAAAATTCCCTCAAGGTCACTTCAAAGCCAGTTCACACGACATAGATCAATTGTATCAAGTTGCTTGAAAATCACAATGTAATCCCAGGTCTGAAATGAATTGATTTGTGATTATTTGTTGTTTATTAATTAATTTCTTCTGCAGTTCACGCTCTTTCCTAGAACTCATGTATGAGCTGTTTTTACCAGTGGGTAAAAGAAGAAGATAGGGAGAAACATTAATCCATTTTATGACTTTAATTACTATTAGAGTCCTGCTTTGCACCCGGCAGATGATTTGTTAGAAATTGATTTTATTCCTGGATAATTGCCCTGCACTCCAAACAAGTCACACATGCAGGGATTGATGCATTTGCATCTGCTGGATAAGCAGCAGACAATTCCTCCAAACTCAGAACAGGTTAGGAAAGCAAAATGTTAGCTGGAATAGTAATCAGGATTTAGGAATGTTTTTCCTTCCTGGGCACTCGAAAGAACTTGAACTCGCTCTTCTGGAGGTGCTCTGGGTTTCTACCAGGTAAACAGGGTTGGCTACTCCAGGGTGAGAGTAGGAAAACTTTGACCTCCATGGAAAAATGCAGATTTGCACCAGCTGAGAACCAGGACCAAATATATTTAAAAGAAGAACTTTTTAAATTTATCTGTTTTATGATAAAAAGTATAATTTTACTTAGAGTCTCCTAATATACAGAGAGATATATTTAGGATGCACTTATTTATGTAGGCAGTTATTTAAAATAAATCAATTCTAAAATTCAAAAACGTGAAGGGCCGTGAAAGGCCAGGACTGGATATAAATATTTAACAAGAGATTTTTCCTGCCAGGGCATTTTTTAATTTTTTTTTTTTCCCAGAGGCAGAACTTCCTTTTCATTTCTGCTTTGTTTCCTCGTCCATTAAACTGGACACTGAGATCCAACAGGACTTTCACCTGTTTCCTTTCAACATCAACTCTCCAAGGAGCCTCTTTTATCCCCTTCCATTCAGCGCTTTCATTTCCACTCCCTTTATGCACCAAAATGTGTTGTTGGGATGGCAGAGAATAATTGAGAGGAGACAATGGCGAATGATCTGTTCTAATACAGAGAAGAAAAAGTGAATTAAACTCTGCTGGCTCACCCAAGGCCGCTCTGAGGAGCATTTGCTTGGCAAAGTCCTGATTTTGTTGATTAAGTGCCCAAATTACAACAGGCCGCCGGGGAATTATTCCCATCACCACCACGGTCCTGAGCACCCAGGAAAAAACTCAACATTTAACCAGAGAAATGCGCAGAGTGAAAAATCCTGAGGGTTTGAATGTTGTTATTGTGCCAATTAAAGGGAGCTGGTGAAAATTGACCTTCATGTTTAGCTTGTTCTCCTTTCCCTTTTCATCCCCCTGCTCTGTATTTCCCATCCCATGTTTATATCCTGTTTCCATGGAATTCCCAAGCAGTTCCTGCACCCCTAATCCATCCCTGGCTGTGTTTTTGTGGTGGCGCAAAAAGTGAAATTTCTCAGGTTTTGTTCCTGCATCAAAGTGTTGGTTGTCAACTCTTACAGTTCAGCAGAATTTAAGAATATCAAAATCTGTCTTTCCACAGCAAAGGGGATCTTTCCTCATCCTCTTATCATTCCTTTTTCCTTTATCAAAAGCAACTTTTGCCCTTTGGAGTCTCTATTAAAGCACATGATTTCACCAAACCTCTTAACAAAGGTTGTCCTTTGTTTTAAGCCAAAACCACTACATTTAGAACATGAAAAAAAAATCTGTCCCAAGAAATCCATGAGTGCATTCATTATCAAGGAATCATATTTTCATTTTCCATATCATTAAAATCAAAACAAGTCAACATCCCAAATTTCCCCTTCATTTTTAGAGGTGCCCAAGATAAATTGCCTTCAAAACAGAGGCTGGTGATTTAACACTGCTAATATTCCAGAAAAAAATAAAGATTTGTTCAAGGAAAACATTGGATTTCAGGGTTCCTTGGAATTTAAGCTCTCTGCTTCAGGGTCTATCTAATGCCAGGTTTGTGGAGTGGCTGCTCCACAGCAGAAGTTGCTAATTAAGATGTTTTCAGGTGCATTCCTTGTTATAGGATCACTCTCATATCGACTGCAAAAGATGGATTCAGGTGTTTTGCTGAATTTGGGCTACATATTAAAAGGAAAAAAAAAAATAAACCCTTTGAAATAGTTTGATTGGCAAACCTGAAGAGTGAAACCCCCATGGCTACATCTTTCCTTCCCCTCAGGTGAGTGTTTCTGTGGGACAAGGGTCTAAAGCATTAAATAATGACGTTTCCTTTTCAAGTCTTTCTCTAAACACTCAGGAAGTTGTGCTGGTTTTGCCCCATTTCAGGAAGGTTCAGACCAGTTCAACACCAACATTGACCAGTTTCACACCAACACTGACACCAGTTCAGAGCCACCTTTGGAGCCTTTCCAACCCCAACCTGGTGCTTCCCCAGGAATATCAAATCCATCCCAGCTTCATTTTCAGCCTCACAGCCCTGCAAAGCTGCTCCATCAACGAGTTTCCACACATTTCCTTGGATCTGCAGTGCTAAAACCTCAAAATAGAGTTTGGTCTCTCTTGGGCTTGAAAGTGCTTCTGGTTTTGGGGAAGAGACTGTGAGGAGGATCCCGAAGTGAAGGGTCTGCACTTTGTCAGGCTCATCACACCCTCCCCGGAGCTCTGCTCTCAATAATGCAGATTGTTTCCTGGCCTACTGCAGCTCTTCCCCAACTTCTTGTCATCCCCGTGCCTGATTGTGCTCATAAATTCCTCTAATGACTCCTGCTGGTGTCACTGTGTGTCACTCTGAGCCTGGGCTCGCTCTCCCTCGCAGCCCAGGCTCTGTTACCGGTTCAGGAAAGTTTAGGAGATTGAATGGAGATGATAAGGAGGAGATGGCCCCTCTTTTCAGTCTTAAAAACATCTGTTTGCTGGTGCTGATCTGAATAATGGACTATTTCTCTTTCTCCCTTGACACATAAAACAATGTTGTTACCTCGCAGTGACACAAATCCATTTTTTTTCACCGGTGCTATGCTAAGAGCAACACACAGATTATTTCTATTCCTCTCTCGGTCTGTTTCTCTCACAAAAATCTGTCATCCTTTAAGGGAAACAGCAAGTTTGGGGTCTGAAGGGATCCACTATCCTATTAAAGAAAGAGAAGCCTTTTGCTTTTCTTTCTTTTATAGGCAAATCAGTCCCCACATCACCACACATTTCAGCCCCTGTGCCCAGGCAAATCCCACAGCCACAACTGCACCGTGGGGACGGGAAATCCCCCAGGAATTAATGGTGCCAGTAAGCAGCGTGCAAGGGCTGATCCAGTCCTGGGAAAGGGAAACACATCCCACTGATTTCAGCAAGATTTAGATCAGCTTTCCCAAGGCTTGGAGCTCCACTTATGAGACAGCCTCAAATGGGTTTTTACTCTGTGTGTATCTCCAGGTCAGTGCACTCATACCTCAAGCAGGACCTACTAAGTAAAAGCTCCTTTTATGCTTGTGTGTCTGGCCCAAAAAAACCACAAAAAAACCAAACCACAAAAAAAAAAAAACCATAAAAAGAAAGGTAGTTTGTTCTCTGAAGTTTTGCTCTTTTGCTTTGAAATTACACTGGGAAAAATGATGTTGTGTACAGGCCAAAGGAGATTGCAAAGAAAAAATCTGTATTAGAGAAAGAATGTCTTAGTCATAAGCACCAGGCATTGCAGTGAATTTCCTCACTGGGGTGGGGATCATTCTTCCTGAGAGCTTTTCCAGCCCCCCTGATCCAAATCCCCAAAGCCATGCTGATCTCTGTTTGAGCAGCCTCCAGGTGCTGCTCAGACTTCCATCCCTTCCCTCCATCACTCACATCCAGCAGGAAATTCCTGCCAGGAAATAAACAGAGTGTGCAACTACACCTGAACATCTCTTCTATGCTCATCCCCTGTCCCAAGCTTTATGTCCTCATCATGTTCTCGGGTTATTTTTTATTATATTATCTGATGTTATCAACTGTGACATCCGTGTGGCCAACCTGGGAAGCCACGGGCTTGATGGAAATAAAAGTTGTCCCTTCAAGAAAATTCCAGGCAGTTTGTTTCTGTTTCCTTTGGTCTCATTAGGCTGCCACCACAAGATAAATGGGTTGGGTTAAGAGTAATTTAGTTTATGGCACAATAGGTATGAAAGGTTATTCCTTCTTATGCCCTCCTCACATAAAACCTCCTTTAAAAAAAAAACACAAAGTCTTTATGTCTCAATAAACAGAAGCCACAGAGAAATTGTGTAACAAATTACATATTGGATAACCATCTATAAAATTTTATCGGCTTATGAGGTTTGCATTGATTTGAATTTTACCCAAAGCATTACTGCTCCTCCAAAACACTGAAATAAAAGCAAACCAAAAACATCCGTTATGGGTTTTTTTTTTAACAGAAACATCTCTGAAGAATGGAAATTCCTGGGGACATTCCAGAGATCCCCTTGTCCCTTCCCTGCGTGTGACTCAGGAGAGATCAGCTCTTCCTTCCCCTCTCCCAGAGTGTTCCAAGCCCTGCCCAGCCTGGGGTTAGTGCAGAGTTAGGCAGAGCTCAGAGCAAAGCCAGAGTTTAACCCAAAGCTCTGGGGGCTGGTTTTGGTGCAGCAGCATCTCCTGAGACCTCCCTGGAGGCATCTCCTGCACCTTTTGTTGGCTGTCCATGGCCAGCCCGGGCAGGTTTGGGCACAGCAGGTGGGGAGTGACAGAAATTTGCACTAAGAGGAGAAACAACCCCCTCAAATGGCCCCAAACTCGAGTGTGGCAGCACTAGGAGTGACCTGAGCACCCCCCTGGCACCCTCCTGCATTTCTGCAGAGCGAGGTCAATTTTCAGTCTCTCATGCCAGGCCTGAATAGATTTTAGCTTTGTTTCTGATTAGTTTTACACTTATTTTAGTGCCTCTTTTTTTATTTTGCATTTAATAGCTGCATAGCCCATTACAAACGCTTTGTTCCCTGTCTCACCCTTCATCCCAGCTCATTTATTCCGAGCCTGAGCTGGGATCAAGCACAAGGAATGGGACTGCAGGGAAGGTTTGGGGTGGACCTGGTATTTCTCAGTCTGAAAGCTTTTTAGCCTGCTGGCAGCTGCTAACTTTTTCCCAAGGAAAAAATTCTCAAGGAAAGTTTCTTCTCAAAACAATCTTGGCAAACAACTCTCCTTTCTCAAAACAATCTTTCTCCAGGTGGTGTTTTGCTGATGCTGTTCTACACCACAACGACACAGACTGTTTCAGAAGGCTGAAAACAACTCTTTTATTTTTGGGATGTGTTGCTTTTTGATACTATTTTACACAGACCAATCTGATTAGTGACAAAAAGACAATTTTTTTAAATCCCGTTGGTCAGACCAGAGGGACATCAAGAAGAAATCCCTCCTAGGGAAAGGAACGAAAAAGTTACAACTACAAAAACATCTCTCCTGTTTACAGAAAATTCCCTGGGAAAAGAATTTCAGAAAAGCAAAACACCTCAGGCACAGAACCAGGGCTACATTTTGCTGTTTCTCTGGTTTAACCCATGGGATCAGAGAGGTGTTGTTCCTATTCACCAACCATGTTCAGTCTATATCGGAACACCTTATAAAAAGTAGTAAGAATTAGAAAATAAAGCTTTTTTTCTATGCTCTTTGCCTTCTGAATTATTTGGAGTGTTTCTTTCGTGTCCTACATCGACAGTTTGGTGCTCACGGGTCACCTTTGCCCCGCTCCGTCCATCACCAAGGCACAGAGGGCAAAATGTTGGTGCCTCACCTGCCAACAGGTGAGCAAATGATGCTGCTCCAAACTGCTCTGCAAGTCACAGGATGCTGGAATGGTTTGGGTGGGAAGGGATTTTAAAGTTCTTCTCCTTGCACCCCTGCCATGGGCAGGGACACCTTCCACTGTCCCAGGTGCTCCAAGCCCCATCCAACCTGGCTTGGGATAGAATAATGCTAATTAACACCAGTAATTACTGATTGTTTGTGCCTCATCTCCTTGCTTTAAGGGTCAGGAGTTTTTATTGCAGGTCTCTGTACAGCACAACTGCAGGACTTCTACTTTATGAAGTTCTTCTACTTTCAATATATATACACATACATTTGTATAAATTCAGTCAAATATAAAACTCTGAATTCATCCACAAATCCATCCCAGGGCCTTTTTCTGGATGAAACCTTCCTGCTCCTGGCTATGGGAAGGGTCAGTGGGACTTTTTGCAAGGCCATGGAAAGACAGGACAAGGGGGGATGGCTTAAGCTGAAGGAGGACAGGGTTGGATGGGATGTTGGGGAGAAATTCCTCCCTGTGATGGTGCTGAGGCCCTGGCACAGGGTGCCCAGAGCAGCTGTGGCCGCCCCTGGATCCCTGGCAGTGCCCAAGGCTGGACATTGAGGTTTGGAGCAGCCTGGGAGGTGTCCCTGCCATGGCAGGGGAGGCACTGGATGATCCCCAAGCTTCCTCCCGCTCTGTGATCTCTGATTTTATGATCTCACAAACACTTCCTCACCTGCTTCTTATTCTCCCAAAGCATCTCTTTTGCCTCTGTGGATTCCAGTGAGAGGTTTTATGAGTTACTTGTGGTTCAATGAGCCCAACAGGGCCCCCTGGTTACTCAGAGCTGGGGCTTTATTTTTGGGTATTGCTGCTGCTTCCCCGGCTGCTCAACCCACCCCCTCAGCGTCCTCCAACAAAGCAGTTTCCTGCTAATTCCTTTCAGGGCTTAGCTGGATTTGGAATCAATCTTGCTGAGAAAGTCAGCCAGACAAAGAGGTAAAATCGTGACAGGCTTAGTCACTTTTATTTTGCCGGAATCGGTGAGAAAGGTGCTTTTTTTCCCCCCCTCAGTTCTTGCAATTCAAACGTAACTTTTATTCTGCTAATTTTTGACAGGAGTTTGATTTCGGGGATGTCTCACCTATGTCTTCCAAATCAATCCCCTGAATCCCTAACCCGAAGTTTAATATCATCCATTATTCAACACCTTGGGTAAGACTAACTTGAAAATGAGTAATCTCTGATTAAAGCTGAGCAATTAATGCTGACACACCTCAAGTGCAGAATAATTCCAAACAGCACACCCCACAGCTTCCCTCAGAGCAACCCAAACTACCTCTGAAGTCTCTTGTTAATCAAGATTTCTCTAAGATCCTGTGGTAGATCCTGGCTCACCTCAATGGGTATTTTTGCATTAAAGTGAATAAAATCTTTTTCCTGCAAATTTGACTCCACACTCTTCTTCCACTGAGCTTTGCCCACTTGGCTCTGTCATTTTTATCACTCTTCAATTTCCCATATCAATCATTCCATGGCTGCTGCTCCCTGTGGTGCCCAGCACCAACAACAGCCTCACCATGGAAGGGGTTTGGACACACTGGAGTTTCCATTCTCCTTGAGGTGTTTTTTTTGGGCTGCTTTTGGACAAATCTTTCACTTTGGCAACCTTCTCATTCTTTGTAGCTTTGTCAATCTGTGTTTTACTTGGAAATATTGCATTTGCTACAGCCTAAAGTGGTCATTATTGTTCAGCTGAGTTCACCACTGTTCTCCTTTCCCTCCCCGGCTGCTTTCCCAGGTTATCCAGCATGTCCAGGCTCACTCATCCCTGCTTGCACTGCATACAGCACAGTTATGCCTCTTCCCCCAAGCTCCTCAGAGGAGTATTTAGGTTAAGAACAGTTTATTCCTGGCTGGAACTGCAGCAATTGTGAGCAGGTTCCTAAGGCAGGATTCTCCTTGGCTTCAGGCAGTGGAGGGAGAACGGAGTGTTGTTAACCCAGGCTGGGCGTGTCCCACTTTAGGGACAGAAAGAGAGCAGGCCAGAAGCATCGTGAAGGGGAACAAACTCTCAACTTTATTTACAATCTAACTGCTTTATACATTTGTACAGAGGTCCAGAGATTGGCTACACAGCTCGCCACCTCTCAACCTGGATGGTGGACATCACCATCAATCATTTCTTCTCTCAGAGGAGAAGAATGCAAACATTCTAAGAATAGACATTATTTACGTGAAGGTTGCATGAGAAAGTTCTACAGAAAGACAAAAGACAGAAAACTCAGGGCGACAGCTGAGGTGATGCCTCAGGTGGGATCAGACCTGGAGAGGGGCAGCAGAGGGGGATGGAGCAGCTCTGGCACCACGGCAAGGACAGACCTGCAGCGCTGAGCCAGGTTTGGGCCATGGCAGCAGCACAGGGGGTGATAATCCTATTCACAGGCAGCAAAAACATGGAAAAGTGGCCAAATGGTGCATTAAACCTCCATCTCTGTGCCCAGCACACAGGGAACAGCAAGGGCTGTGTGGGACCTGAGCAGGAGAGTGCTGGGGACACGTCTGGGACTACTCAGGGAGCCCCCCCTGGGCATTTCACACAATCCCAGGATCCCTGAGCTTGGAAAAGCCCTCTGAGAGCATCAAGTCCAAGCTGTGCCCAGTCCCCACCTTGTCCCCAGCCCAGAGCACTGAGTGTCACCTCCAGGAATTCCTTGGGCACCTCCAGGGCTGAGGGCTGCACCTCCTCACCCTTCCTCACCACACCTCACACCTGGGACAGGTGCTTTTCCTGGGAATGTTAGCACAGGCACCAGCCTGACTTCATCCTGCCCAAAAGCTGCTTGGTGCTTAAACAGCAACCCCAAATATTTAGAATACATTCAGCTCTAGGAGAATTCTGTCCTTAAAAAAAGGAGTCTGTTTGTTTATTTTTACATAAAGTTTTTCAGAGGATCACGGAACGCTTTGGATTGGAAAAGACCATAAAAATAATCTTGTCCCAGCCCCCTTCCACTAGCCCAGGCTTTTGCAAAGGAATTCATGAAGAACTGCTCCTATTTCAATGATGTAGGAAACAAAGATTTTCCTTGTAAAGAGAAGATCCCTCTGACAATCCTTTCCCCTGTGGCTCTGCCCTCACAGACAGGTGGGAATGCAGCTGCCCGGGCATTAGAGTTTTATACCAAATATTGGCATTTATTTGGATTTTTGGGGTGGGAAAACTGAGCCAGGACTGAAAACACAAACCTAACTCATGGATTGGGTGGAATAGAGGAGCCAGAGTGTGTTCAGGGAAGAAATTAGACCCGCACCTCCAGTGGGTTTGGAGTCACACAGGAAAGGAGAGGCTTAAATATGATATTTATAGCTTTTAGCTTTGTGTGATAGCTCCAGAAAGGGCTGGGTGACCTCTGTGGAGAGGCTGCGGCGACGTGTCACCACTAATGATATCAGTGCTGAGGGAAAGGTGGCAGTTTAAGTGACTTTAACAGGGGTAAAACCTCTAACCCGCTGTGCAGCCCAAGTGCTCCCGCTCAACCACCAGACAAAACGATTTCTGGGAGAGAAATTCCCTCGCTGGGGCCTGCAGAGCTTCCCTGCCATTGCCAGCTGAAGGAAAACAAACCCGTTTGGGGCTAAGTGGGTGAATTAAGGGAATTGCCAGAATGGCATCAGTGTGAGGAGAGGCTGGATGCTGCAGTGCAGGGACAAGTGACAGTGCCACGGGTAAAACCGTCCCCAGCTGCCACCAGCCAGGGTTATCCCACCCTAAAGCACCAGGAGCAGCTGGAACAGGGGCTGCCAGCTGACAGATCAGAGCACGAGGCGGTCACAGGTGTGGGTGCCCAGTGTGGCTCTGTGCTGGTTCCATGGAGAATTTGGGGTTTGCTTTTCTTTCCTTGGCTCAAGGACAAACTCCTTGGGAGCTGCAACACCCTGGGGAAGACAGGGATCCACAGATCCACTGCCCAGCAGCCCAAATCCTGTCCTGGCTGAGGGTTTTCAGCTGAGGGGTGGGATACTGGGTTGTCCATGTGACACAGCTCTCTCATTTAGCTGATAAAAATCTACCCCTTATCTGGCTTCCCTTACAAATGGAGACAGCACAATTTCCGGGGAGGTTTGCTCTGGTCCCGCTGGTTTTGTAATTTCATGGTAGGATTATCAGAAACTGCTGGAAGAGATGGAGTTGCAGAAACTTCTGTGCTTTTAATCCCCGTTCCCCTCACCAAAGGCACCGTTTGTGTTCTGCACACACCAAAATCGCTGAGGGAATGTCTGGGAGAAATGGATTTAAATGGCTGAAGTGCCAAGCACTTTGTGATCCAGGCAGAGCCATTCCTGATGTCCTGACCTTACAATGGAGCAAGCCGTGGGATGTGGTGAAACCTCAAACACACACACAAGGAAAAAGGTGTGCTTGAAGCAGAAATAATCACTAAATGTCTGAAAATGCATTCATTTCAGTGACAAACTTGGTGCAGAACTTCATCCCAGCCAGGTTCTGCATTCCCAGTGTGAATCTCAGGGATGGGAATTAAAATCAGGTGCTGCTCACAGGTAAACACTTGATATTTAGGGGATCCTTGTTTTCCAGCCTGTCTTCCCCCATTTAATAGGAGACAAGTTTAATAAGAGAATTTTAATAAAATATCCCTTGCAGGCATCACCACTAAGAGGGATTTGGGATCCTCATGCTTTGGTTGCAGCCATGGGAGAGCTGGATTCATTACCAAATATAAAGCAATTATATTTTTTTTTCCTGAAAAATCTTATTTTAAAAAAATGGATCTTATTGGTGATCACATCAGGGTACCCTGAAGAGAAATAAGGATTTATTGTAGGGAATGTAGGCAGAATGTTTTTATTTGTTTGAGCTGCCTCTGGTGGGAGCTGGGATCAGAACCCTGGGAGGGTTTTTGTGCACCTGGGTCACTTGTGTTTGGCTACAGCCAATAAAACCAGTTATTGGGAAACCAATTACACCCCTTTCCATATCATTATGTTGTGTAAAGAGCAAGGACAGAACACGGCTTCTCTCATCTTTCTGATGTTTTCCATCTCTTTTAACAAGAGCTTTACAGCAGATGCTGTCAGGAATTTTAATAAAACAAACTGCCTCTCTGACTCACTTGGTCTGTTCCTTCTGGTCTTTATAGGCTAAAAATACATCTGAGGGTCTGAGTGAGGAAATAATTCCTCTCCCCAGCTCCTTTCTCCCCATCCCTCTCTCTCCGTGGCTCCCCTGAGCACTGCGGGTTCTGGAGTTTTAACTCTTGCAGGAGGCCCAGAACGCAAAGACCCCCCAAAAAGAAATTAAGAGATGAGATTGTAGAACAGTGAAATTTCTTGGGTTGGGAGGGACCTTAAAGCTCATCTCATCCCCTGGGCAGGGACACCTTCCACTGTCCCAGGCTGCTCCAACCTGGCCTTGGACACTTCCAGGGACCCAGGGGCAGTCACAGCTGCTCTGGGAATTCCATTCCAGGGCCTTCTCGCCCTCACATCCACAAATTCCTTCCCAAAATCCCACCCATCCCTGCCCTGGGACAATGGGAAGCCATTCCCTTTGTCCTGTCCCTCCTGTTCCCTGTTTCCTGTTCCCTGTGTCCTTGTCCCCAGCCCTTCTCCAGCTCTCCTGGAGCCTCCCCAGCCCCTGGGAGGGGCTGCCTGTCTGCAATAAAACAGATCAATCATTTTTTCAGTGCCCAAAAAACGTGCCAAGAAGCCCCAGTGCCCTCAGGAGTAGAAGCAGTAGGAAGTGCTGACCAGCTGCTCCTCACCCACCAGGAAAAGCCACGGCTGGGGCTTCTTGGAGGAGAGGAGACAGAGCTGAGAGCAGAAAGGGATGGAAAAAATTCCAGCTTTTCCTCACTGCTTCTCCTCCAGCCCCTGAAACTTGATAAGTTCAAGCCCCACGAGGATTTTTTTGTGCAAAAAAATATCTTGCTGGCTCTTTGCTCCGTGCTGACCTGGTGTGTTTAGCACTTTCCCAGCTCCAGGTCGGGTTTCCACACCTCTGATGCTCTGTCTCACACCCGTGTGTGGGTTTTTTTTCCTCCAAAAGGTGGAGAAATGTTAAGTACAAAGTGCCCCGAGCTCTTTGGATTGGGGTTGTTCTTGTTTGCCGTGATGAGGGCACTTGAAGGTGCTTTGTTCTCTTTTTAAGGTGTTTTTTCCTTGCATGTTCTGCATGTGTGGAAATCCTTTGTGTAAATAAGAGATTCGTGGAGCCGGATTGTTTTTGGATGCAAATACGGTCCCCAGATCACCTAAATTCTTTTGTGTCTGGGGGGTTTTTGTGTCCCAGGGATGTTTTTTACCACTCGAGGAGTTGCAGCTGTAAAACTGTGCCTGAATTTCTTTGTGTCTTCACTTCTGGAGAGATTCTCTCCTGCACACACGAGCCTACCAACTTGCCCAAGCACAGAGGTATGGCCAGCTCTGAGTGCAGCCTTTGGGAAGAATAAATGGGGTTTTGGGCCAGACTTTGCTGGTTTTCCTCCTCTGCAAGAGCCTTCCCTTGCTCCAGAGACAGGGTGAGAGGCTGGGGACAAGCAAGGCGTCATCAAGATGATTTTTATGTCTCTTTCTCCCTGAGGAAGGTGAGCAGAGGCCAATCAGTGGCAATTTCCTGCAATTAACTCAGTTTTTAACAGAAGGAATATTGTAGTAACATGCAGCTAACATAGTTTTGGGAGAGGGAATACAAATTTGTATCCTTTCTTTCATAGACCTGATCTATTCCCATATACTCACAAAATATCTTGTAATGAAAATTCACAGCTCAAACACAAACAGTGCTTTGGGCCACCCAGCTTTGTGTTTTAAGGCCCCTTGGGGACACTGGCACCTTGTTCTGTGAGGGAAATACTCGCTTCAGTGGCAAGAAATTAATTTTAGGGTGGCTTATTATGCACCACAAACCCTTTTAATAGCGGCCATAAAGCTGGAAGCAAAGGAAAAGAGACATGGCTCCTGCTTGATTTAAAGCACTTAAGTTGTTATGGATTATTTATAATTTTATCCTCAGCATGGAAGGTAAAACTTGTAATCCATGGCCAGCAGTACCTCACCAGCCTCTGAAACCCACGGCTGCAAACATTGGGGGATTTTCTTTTTCTTTTTCTTTTTTTTTTTTTTTAACACGATAAAATGTGATCTATGGTTGTTGCTAACTTCATCGAGGTACTGATTTGGGACTTTTTAGCGTCATAAAACCTGTGAAGCAGAGACTTGTGGAATGTGAAACACTGACACGGTGCCTCTGGAGCACCGCAGGCAAAGCTGGCTGATGGAGGTGGGTTATTTGTGGGGATGCAGTGCCTGGAATTACAAACACTGCAGGGCTCGGTGCCACGCACGGAAAAATTCTCTGAACTTTCAGAACTTTGTGCGGAAGTCACAGGTCTCCCCTCTCCTCGGGGGAGAGGAATAAAAGGGGAGGTGGAAATGCCGCTTCAGAGGAGTAAATATTTGGGTTTCAACTCACAATATTTATCTGTAGTGCTGATAAAAGGAGAAGTAACTGTTATTTACGGAGTGTTTGCATCCTGCTTGATCATTCAGCTCCATGAGTGCTGCAGGAAATTGTCGGCTTGGAGCATCCTGCTCATGCAAAAGCTGCTGGGGGAGCCCCTTTCCACAGGCAACGACTGCCTGAATCCAAGGATTCACCACAAACGCACCATGGGAATACCTGATTTACCAGAAAGTTCTAGTCAGGCAATTCTGGAAGCGCAGACTTCCCGAACTTTTGATAAAGAATCCTGTCCTCTAAAGCCGTGTCATGCAGTGTAAATAAATAAAAATCCAAAGGAACCCTCCTGCAGGTTTTTGGCTGCAGACCCAAAGTTCAGCACAGCCTGTGAACTCGCTTTACATTTTCCACTGATGATTCAAACAAGCAACAGGGAAAAAAAAACTTTCTCTAGGACTCACCTACATTTCCCTGCAGATTTATTTTTATTGCTTTCCCCACCTTCAGCTGGCAGAAATGAGGTTAGGCTCTCATTACCCACTTCAGCTCTTAATATGCTGCAGAAAAGTCGTCTGGAAGTGGCAGAACGAGCACTGTCATGCTCTGTGCTGCCCGCTCCACTGCAGCGCGGAGCTGTGACAGCCTCAGCCATGTACCTGTGGTGCCTGTGGCCAGCACAGCCTGGGCTCTCACCCACCAAAAATCCACCCTGCACCTCCTTTCCCTGCCCAGAACGCACGCACGTTTGGACCATCAGCCATTTCCAGACACACTCAGAAGAAACAAAGCAGCGGGATTTAATTTTTTTTTTTTTACCCCCCTTCTCTCCCCCCTTTATGCAAATGAAAACGAGCAGAGGAAGGATAAAAGCCCAGCCCGGCAAAAGGCAGCTCCCCATCCACACTGCAGCATCCAGGGCAGCTCTGTACTTACAGCTCCGAGCAGGGAGATGTCTCAGGGTTCCCCACAGTTTCCTGCAAGACTCTCAGCCAGGCAGAGCGTTCAGCGAGGCAGAACGGAGCCGTGTTGGAAGGTCTGTGCAGCTGGGAGATAATGGAACTGTTTTCCCAGCTGGGACCACGAGCCTTTTTTTATCCGCTGAGCGTTGCGTGTCTCTTCCCTCCCCGGTGCTGAGCGGGAATTGCGCTGCCTTTCCCCCCGCGCTGCTCCGGCTAGGACCCGCACAATTAGTGCCTCAATCAGATAAACAGCTCCTACAGCCCGTGCATCTCCCTGCCTGCAAATTTGGGATGTGTAAAAACGAGCTCTGCCGGGCTCATCCTTCAAGAAAGCTGAGCGAGCGAAAGCGCAGCTGTCAGAGCGGAGCGTGAAAGATTAAATGTGCTCTCGCTGTTTCCTCTCGTACAAATATCAGCTCCTGTCAGGTAATCACAAACCTCTCTCCTCAAAAACTGGGTCACTACACGGGATTAGGTTTAGAACAGCAGTGGGGATGGTTTTGTTTGGTCCTGGTCCCCACAGTTGTGTCCTGAGCTCGGTCAGGTTCACCAGCTCATCCCTTGAGCCACATCCCAGCACGGAGTGACCTCTTCCAACACTTCAAACTGCCCCTTCCTATCCTTCGTATTCAACAATTTAAAAAAAAAAAATGAAGTGGAGATTTGTTTGTTTAAAGTAGCACAGATGTAAATTCTGATTGAACTTCAAACCTCCTTGGATTTCCATTTTCCCTCTTGGGACTGCACCAGCAGAGAAAAGGCAGAGTCAGGCAGGGGAGAGTCCTTCCCTTGGTGAGAAAAGTTACTGGAATTCATCACTGGATCCTGGAATGGTTTGGGTTGGAAGGACCTTAAAGCCCATCCAGTGCCAGTCCTGCCATGGCAGGGACACCTCCCACTGTCCCAGGCTGCTCCAACCTGGCCTTGGACACTGCCGGGGATCCAGGGGCAGCCACAGCTGCTCTGGGAATTCCATCCCAGCCAGGAATTCCATCCCAATCTCCCATCCAGCCCTGCCTTCTGTCAGCTCAAAGCCATTCCCTGTGTCCCTCCATTCCTTGTCCCCAGTCCCTCCCCAGCTCTCCTGGAGACTTCTCAGATGACACTGGAAACACCTCAGCTGTCCTGGTCTGCTCCTGGCTTGGGAAATGGGGACAGCAAGAGGTGGCAGCTCCTGGAATGTCCCCACAGGTGCCACCAGCCCCTGCCAGCCCCATTCAGGATCTCTCTGAGCCTCCTCCTGATTAACATAAACAATTTTGCACTTCCATCCTTGTGAGCTCCTCAAATGAGCTTTGCCGACAATTAATTAAGCCTTGCAGCACCTTCTAAAGGAGATAGGCATTATAATTAGCAGCTCCATTTTTAATTAGGAATAAAATTTAAAATGGAATTTTAGGTATTTCCTCATTAATTTTTTTTAATAATTATGGGGCTTCTTCTAAGTGGTATCAAGAGTAAATAGATGAAAAGTTGCTTGCAACAGATTAAGCCAAGCTTCTTGTAGCCAATTTTAAAAGTTTATTAAAAATTTTGCCTTTTCTATGTCAAAATAAATATTTCCTTACGCATTTCTTGCCTAACAAGACTGGGAGCAGAATTTTTCACTTGCTGAGGAAATTAATGCTGTTAAAATTTTTCAATTTCCAACCGAGAATGTAAAAAAAAAAAAAAAATTTAGAAATGTCGCTTCAAAAATTAAATTGTTCACTTGGAGATTCCTGTGGAGCCAGGCTGGGAGAGCTGGGGGTGCTCACCTGGAGAGGAGAAGCTCCAGGGAGAGCTCAGAGCCCCTGGCAGGGCCTAAAGGGGCTCCAGGAGAGCTGGAGAGGGACTGGGGACAAGGCCTGCAGGGACAGGACACAGGGAATGGCACTGGATGGGATTTAAGGTCCCTCCCAACCCAAACCTTCCCACGGTCTCTTTTCTTCCATTCAACAAAGACTACAACACTTCAGTGGGTGAAGTTTGAACTTCTGAACATCTGAATTTTCTTTTTGTTGGAACTTGTTAAGCTCTGATTTAGATTTTTCCGAACTATCTTATACTCTATTAAAGATTCCGCCCATATCTTTGAGAAATGACACAGAAAGTGGTGATAAATTTGAATATTAAAGCAGCCTTTTCCTAGAGGTCAGGATAAAACATTTGCGTGTTACCCAAAGGTTGTGGCTTTGCCCGGTAACCTGTCAAAACAAAAATTCGTTGAGATCAACATTCCTTTGTCAAATATTTTGGCTTTTGAATAATTGTGATATTCTATCAANCAACAAACAAACAAACAAACAAAACCACATTTAAAATAAATCTAAGAAACAAAACCAAAGCTAACATCGATGATTTAAAATAAATAAATTTTTTTAAAAATTTAAAAAACCAAACTCTCTTGGCTTTCCAGCTGTCGGAAACCCCTTAAACAAAACTTTTCCAGCTTTAAGGAAGGGCTGCTCCTCTTGGAGTTTTGACAGTGTCAGAGCACAAACAGCTCCTGCAAACTGAGGCAACCTCAGCAGCCCGGGATGGGCCTCCTGTCACCTCAAGAGTTGTCTCTGCAGTGACAAAAGCTCCCCTGTCTCAGGATGAAGTGCACCATGTCCTTGTGTAGCTTTCAGGACGCTGTCGCAGGCTAAAAATACCTGGGAGATAGGATCTGGTCTATAAAGCAGACAGGAGAGCATCAGGAGCACGGGCTGGGGGACAGGAGGGAATTGGAAGTTGAGCCAAGGTGTCTCTTGCACAAGCTCGGGCTGGGAGGCGCTTTCTCCTCTGTTTGCTCGGTGAAATTGGAGATGCCTTGGGGTGATACTCGCGGGGTTTTGTCACTGCGCCTTCAGGAGCTTTCCAGCTCCCTCTGTCAGCTCTTCTCTCTCTCCTTTAGACAGAGGAGATAAAGGCAGGATGTCTTTATCAAGTTTTTAACTGAATTAGATCAAGGACTGACATGGTCTGAAGTCTCCACCGTGCACAAGCATCGGCTCGCTCAAGGGCAAATCCCTGCAGCCACAAAGACAAAATTTAAAGCCCAGAGATGAGGGGTTTTTTAAAACAAAGGGATATGATCCCATCCCATGAGGTGCTTTACTCAGTCAGTGCCACCTTCTGCTCTGACATCCATCCATTAACCCACTTAATTGCAATTTGGTGTTGACTCCATGCAGAGGGTTTTGGTCACTCTAAAATTCTCTAAATCACAGAACTGCAGAATGCTTTGGCTTGGAAGGGACCTAAAAGATCATTTCATTCCAGCCCCCTGCCATGGGCAGGAGCAACTTCACCTACTCCAGGTTGCTCATCTTTATGAATCCAGGGCACTGCTCAAATAAGATTGAATTAATTACTTTTAAAGTGCTAATTCAGTACACGTTTCCCAAATTATTGGCTTCACTCCCCCTCAATCCTGTTAGAGACATTCCAAAGCAAATTTCAATGTAATTTTTCATGAATGCAACCCTGCGATTGTTTTTCAATGCAGAGGTGATGTAATTTCAGATTCAGGGAGTTACACCACCTTTGTCTTGTGAATATTCCTTGAAGTCTCGTCAGAGACTGATATTGGAAACCTGAGAGCAAAAATCCATCATAATTCACTTGCACTGTAAGAATTAAAATGTACCGCGAAGTAAAATCGAGCTGCTGGACAGGCTGGGTGGATGAACAGCACAGGCATTGGGGAATGCTCTGCTCTTGCATAAAGGAGGCCTTGAAACCCCACAAAAATGGATTATTGCACTCTGAATTCCCCAAAGAGTTTTCTGCTGGAGCAGAGACACCAAGAAAACCAAACCAAACCAACCTGAATTCTTGATGACTTCTGGGCGAGTGACCACCACGAGGAAGGGAGGTGGTACAACCACTCCGGCAGTGAAGCTCCAGAAAAAGGATCCTTCCCTTTGGATGCTTTTCCAAAATGCAGCCTTCCAGAAAAAGGAATTTGCTCTGCAGGAAATGTTCGCAATTTTTTCCTTTTTGTGTAAATAATTTTTAAATATTATTTTTAAATCCTTATTTTGCTCTTACTCTGCAGCTGGGGAGAGGACTAGGTGCCTTCTCTGTGTGTTTCAGCACTGTGAGTTATATTGAAGAGTATTAATACAGAAAAAAATAATGTCAATTATAGGAAATACACTTCCATATAGAACAGCTGTTTCTTCTGTAGTTTTTGCAGATTTTATTTTACTTTGGACACACGCACGTGACGGAGACACGACGCTGAAAGAAAGAGACCTGCAGGTTTAGCAGGTAAGTGTTCAAACAGATTTTCTGCTGAGTGCAAAAAAGACACAATTCAAAGTATAAAGAGTATTGGTCTTCTTTTCCACACCTGACCCATCAAAGAACCAGAATTAGGCGACTTTATCCCTTGTTTGTATTCCACAAAGCTCTTTCCTCTGCCTGAACTTCAGGCTTCGTCTCCACGTGGTTTGTCCAGGGCTCCATTTCAGAGTTACGGACAACCCCAGTCAGAGGCTCTGCTTTGATAACGAGGGGATTAATTAGCTCCCAGCTCCAGAAATAAACCAGAAAACAAACCCTCTGAACTGCTGCCTCTGTAACCCCCCCTCCAAAGATGATTAAAGAGGGAAAGAAGCAGCTCAGGGATGTTGTTAGTGCCGTGCTAAAGTGCCCCCATTGATCTCGTCTCTGGAATAAACGCCAAGGTTTAGTGGGTGTTAATCCTTGCAAAATGTGCAGCTTATTAATGATCCCCCCAGCAAAGGTGACCTCTGGAGCCGGCAATGATGCTCTGAGAGGAGCCTGGATAGTTCCTCTGCTTCCAGCTGCTCTGCTGCCACAGAAAAAACATGTTCTTGGGGTGGGGAATGCTCTGATCAATAGCTGGGGGTTTATCTGCAAAGGGATTGGAAGCTCTTTAACACCAGAACAGCCCCGGCTGGAAATGACTGGACAAGGAAATTCAAAAACTAAAGGCAAAAAGAGGTATGAAGGTGTTTAGTGGAGTTATTTTTGCTGCTGCTGGTGGTGTTGTTGGATGTGGTTTGTGTTTTGAAGCGCAATCACTGCTGAACAGCCTTTGCTCTCCAGACAATCACAGTGGCCTGAGTGAGACTTTCTAATGGCTTTGTGGCTAATCCTGCCGGCATCTTCTACTCATAAAATGTGGGGAGCTCGCTTATCCCTCTGCTTCTTCAGGGGTTTTGTGTGAGATGAGGGTTTGTGCTTTTATTTTTACGCCCTTGTCTCTTTTGCTATTTTTTAAATTTGTTTTCTAAAGAAAAAAAGCCATCTGAGAAAACACCAGCTGTGCCTTTCCAGATTCCCGGGGTTGTGTTCGTGCCTGTACCTTCCTGGATGCGAAAAATCTGATAAGTGGCTGACATTTTGCATTGATTTTCCTCAAGGGAGGCAAAACTTGGAGCGGGGAGCCTGGGAATTGCAGTGGCCCTTCCATGACTTCCCCTCCCAGTCGTGCTGAATGGTCACTGGATCAATGTCCACCATCTGTGCCCCGTGGAGGAGGAGACCACAAAGGCATCGCTGCCTGCAAGCCCAGGGCACCAGATGTCACCTAATGGGTGTCAGCTGCCAGCAGCCACTCAGCTGTGACAGGGAGGGCTCAGAAACCCAGAGCGGAACAGAAAAATGCACAAACCCTCTCTGCAGCTCTGGTTTCGCGCTTGAGATGTTTTGGTTTTTCTGAAATTCTTTTCCCAAGGATTTTTTTCTGTAAACAAGATATATGTTTTTGTAACTGTAACTTTGCTTTCATTCTTTTCCCTAGGAGGGACTTCTTCTTGATGTCCCTCTGCTCTGAGTAAAAAAGTTTGTCTTTGTTTCGCCAATCAAATTGGTCTCTGTGTAAAATAGTATAAAAAAGAAACACATCCCAAAAATTAAAAAAAGTCATTTTCAGCCTTCTGAAGTCGAAATTTGTGTTGTTGTGGTCTACAACAGTGTCACCCTGTCCTTTCACAGAAACTGGTGGAGCTACAATCCAAGTCAATCCTTTCCAGAGTGGCTTTCTGTTATGTGACACTTGGCAGAGGGGACAGAGTGAGAGGGAACAGCCTCAGCCTGGGCCAGGGGAGGCTCAAGTTGGACAGCAGCAGGAATTTCCCCATGGAAAGGGTGCTCAGGAATTGGAACTGCCCAGGGAGGTTTGGATCCCCATCCCTGGAGGTGTCACCTGGACGTGACACTCAGAGCTCTGGGCTGGGCACAGGGTGGGGATTGGTCACAGCTTGGACTCGATGATCTCAGAGGGATTTTCCAAGCTCGGTGATTTTTGGATTCTGTAGCTACACTTGATCAGGTAAATGTCTAAGTGTCATAGTTAATGGTAAGGCATTAAGAATTAAACTCCATAAATGCTGCATCATAGGCACAGTTCTCACAGAGACAGATAAAAAAGTGGATTAAAACCAGCAAATATGTTCAATTTCCTCTATGATTCTTGCATCCTTTAAAGACTTGTGCCTCACTGCTCAGTACATTTCAGCCCTGCAAGAAAATGCTGGGTGTAAGCTTCAAAAAAATCCATCTTGATCTAAAAGAAGGAAAGGGAAAATATGGATATTTCATCAGGAGCTGTAGGGACAGGACAAGGAGAATGGCTTCAAACTGAGAGAGAGGAGGTCCCGATGGGATATTGGGAGGAAATTGTTCTTCATGAGGGTGACGAGGCCCTGGGATGGAATTCCCAGGGCAGCTGTGGCTGCCCCTGGATCCCTGGCAGTGCCCAAGGCCAGGTTGGACATTGGGGCTGGAGCAGCCTGGGACAGTGGGAGGTGTCCCTGCCATGGCAGGGGTGGCACTGGGTGGGATTTAAGGTCCCTCCCAACCCACACTAGTCTGGGATTTTGTGATAACGGCTTTAGAAAAATGATACAAAAACCCTTCGAGTGCTGTTGCTCCCTCCTGGTTCCTTCATTTCCAGCCAGGGGTTAATGTCAGTGGGATCACACCCGTGGCAGAGGGAATTTCACCAGCTCCTCTTCCAGCCGCTCTCCCCAGGGCTCACCAGGATGATCTCTGAGCGTCTCTGCCTTCATCACCCCTTGGTCTGGCTGGAAAAATGAACAGCCCAGTGTCTGTGGTGTAACAGTGGCTGCGCTACCCGCCCTTCTTTTAGGGAACCAGTACATAAAACCCACTTATTAAAAACGTATACATGAGAAGAGTGAGTGGAATTTTATAGATCAGGTTTTACTGCAGAAAATGTAGTTATTTGGGGCTCACAAAAGCTGTAAAGCTGCACCTAGGTTTTTACAGCACCCAGCCAGCTTACATGAATTAAAACATAACATTTTCCTGCATCCTTCTTTGGATTATGTTTGAGGACATTTTTCATTCGGGTTATTATTATTATTTTTTTTTAAATTTCCAATGGGAAGCAGAAAATATTCCTCTTCCAGCTGTAGATAGAATTAATGAGGAATATAATATTCAGACAGGGATCGTCTGTATGAAGTCACTGGCTGGGTGCTCTGTACAGAAATATCCTCGTGTTTTGACACACTGATTTCTTGTTCTCTGACAGGGCTATAATTTGCTCTAAGAATTGTTTCACTCGTTTCCCAAATATTTTTCATGCTGCGTTGGGAAGAAATAATTGAATTTGGTAAAGTTATACCAACTTTGATGAGGCTGGAAAAAGGAGCTCTCTTTATGTAATCCCATCAACTTCCTCCTCGAAGATCAGCTTAATTAAAACTCCACTCTCTTAAAACAGACCATTGCTTGTGATTGTAATGAAGTTGAATGAAAACTAACGAAAATTAGCAAATGCAGGTCGGTTTTTGTATCTCACAGGATGATTTTGTGTTGCTGTTGCCTTGTGGAGCTGTAATAAGAGGGGCTGTACCCAAGGCTCAGCCTGGCTTTGTGTTTTAATGCCCAATATATTTCAGGGGTGCATAAAACCCTGCAAGGATAAACCTTGCAAAGGAGGCAGCTCAGTGTGAGGCAAAACTCAGCTCAGGAAGGGTTTTATTTGCTCAGAATCTTCCCAAAATGCTGGGGAAACCTACAGGAGGTTTGCTCTGGGTGCTCCTTGTCCTGTTTGGAGATGTTTACGGGGCTGATATCAATAGGTAACAAACCTGACAGAAAACAGCTTCACTGGAGTCAGATACTCTCATATTTTTTCACAGAATCACAGGACCATTAAGGCTGGAAAAGACCTCTGAGACCACCAAGTCCAACCTTTGCCCAAACACCACCGTCCCCACTAAACCACATCACCAGGAGTATTTTTAGAACGTACTTTTACACAGCTTTAGGACCCACTTTTAAAGTGAATATTTCAGAATCTGGTTTTCATGCCCTCCTTAAAAGGAGAGTATTTAGCCCATTCAATTTAGCTCTTCCCCAGCCAGTTCCCAGCAGTTTAACACCCCACCTCTCTTCCCATAACACAGCCATCACTTCTAGGGAGAGTCCTCTCCACTGTCCAAATCTCTGTGCATCTTTCACCCATGCAAGGGATTTTATCAGACTATTAAAAACAAATTATGCAGGCTTTGTGCCACACAATCACATCTCTGCTTGTTAAGCATTTAGTGCCAAGTGATCAAACCCCCTAAATGTCAGCAAGGTCAGAGCTTGGTTGTGTTTCCTGCATAAAAGAAAAGCTTGGCTGATGTGCATTTTCCTGCGCTGGAACGCACTGGATAAAACAATTATGCGAAACATTCCCTTGGAAATTGTGGTGCTCCTTCCATCAGTTTGCAGTTTCAATTATTGGGTAAAAAAATGTGTGAGGAGAGGTTGGACCTGATGATCTTGGTCCTTTCAGACCTTAATGGTTCTATTCAATGAGGGACATTTTATAGGATATTTTTTTTATTCCTAAATTTAGACCTTTCCTTTTGGTTCCAGCATTGAGCACTGAAATCCAAAGGAATCCCTGTCCTCTGCCTTCAGCCCATGACACTGCTATTCTGAAAAGCTGCTCCCCACATTTCTGCCTGATTTAATGAAATTTTACTTCTTGGGGAAGTCAGCCCTGCACCTGGTCTATTAAAAAAAAAATTTGTAACTTCAACCTGAAATGTTGAAGAGTCCCTTGATGGGGTTTGGAGCACCCTGGGATAGTGGAAGATGTCCCTGCCCATGTGGGGCCAAACCACGGGCAGCACTGCTGGCTCTGTCCTGCCAGAGGTGCTGGGTGCTGTTGTCAGCCCTGGAAAATCCCTTGGCCCTCAGGGATCATCCTTTGGGATCATCCCTTGGGATCATGGCGCTGCTGGAGAGCCGCCAGCTCTGCCCCTTGGTGACCTCTGTCAGCGAAACAAGAACTGCCACAGTATCCCCCAGTGCCCAGGACTCCATCTTACTTCTGTCACTGACAAATCTGATGAATTCAGAGGTTTCAAGGTCAAAATACTGAATAAAAATCCGAACTCTGAGCCTCACACGCTGCCCAGGATTTTCCAGTCTCGGAGCGGGAGCCTGTCGGGATCGTGGGTAAAGCTGTGGTCTTAGGGAGGTCAAGACTACTTGTGAAATGTTGATTAAAAGAGTTGATTAGCTGGCTGATTAGCTGTGAGGTTTAGATGTGGATTATATTTAAGGATCGGCAGCAGTTAAGGGAAATTTATGGCACGTCCTGAGCGCCTCAGTCACAGCAGCTAATGATATTTTAGCCATAAAACCCTCCTTTCAGGTGATAGTCCTCACCATTAGAACAAAAGTAGAATCAAAGGATTTAAGACTCTTTCTTCTTGGTTTACAATCTTCAGTTCTTTTTTTCCCCTCTGGAAGCCTTAAAAAGAACTGCAGGAAATATAAATTTTAGGAAAGGAACTCAAGCTCCAGTTTGAATCCCAATGAAATTACTGAGAGCAATCCACCGGCTTTATCCATGAATACATCCAAACACACCTTGTAAGTGATATTTATCTTCACAATACACCCCTGAAATGGGAATCTTCCAATTTTACAGGGAAAACTTGGCCCTTCCAGGGGGAAAGACTCAGGATCTGAATCTTTAGGAGGCTTTTTATCCCAAAATATCCAGGGCAAAGTGCAACCAGGCAATGAAGCACCAACATTCAACCACCTCTGGAATGTTCTCCCACGGTGGTTTGGCAGAGCCACAGTCACAACCTGTAATTCACTGATTTCTGAGCCCACTGATTATTTCCCCCTCTAAAGACCAAGAGATGTTTAAAATACCCCAAAATATTGACCAGAACACCAGAGTGAAAGTTAAAGGAGGTTACCAGTAAACAAAACCTATTGTTTGATTTAGGTAAATCCAGTTTTCACTCTGGCAAAGCATCACTTCCCTCTCGATAATGTCAAATAAGGTATCAGCACATCAAAATGTCT
Source organism: Cyanoderma ruficeps (assembly GCA_008694505.1). NCBI lineage: Eukaryota > Metazoa > Chordata > Aves > Passeriformes > Timaliidae > Cyanoderma > Cyanoderma ruficeps. Next base: position 10,525,002 of record VZDJ01000056.1, on the reverse strand, counting down.
GTTGCCTTGGAATAACCATTTATTAGTGCAAATGGTGCACAATGCTAATTTAGAGGACCCCTGGTAGGCAAAAATCCCATTTCAATTCTTTTATTGCAAATCTAAATTTCCCTTTTTAGTGTTGCAGGATGGTATGACTTTGTCACTCGCAGCTGAGGGTTGTGGGATGCACCAGGGGCTGAATTCTTCTGTATTTGACATTATAAATGCCACCTAGATTTGTTTCTTTTTATTTTATTTTATTTTTACTATTATTCTATTTCTGCTATAGGTATTTTTCTACCTGCATAATTCATGGATTTAAATAGAATTACATGAACATTTTTGCAATAGCACTTAATCCCCTCTATACCTTAAAGGAGATATTTGATCTTGAGAAGGATTTGTTTCTTGAGACAACTAGAGCGGTGTTTAATTATTTCTGTTTAAAATCAAGCAAACTTCATAGACAACATTTTTTTTAATGTTAACCTCGGTGGATTTGCTTTTAATAGCATAAAAGAAGTGTGGCTAATGATAAGACTCTTAAATTCTTCTATTTTAATCCTTTTCTGACCTTCTTGTCTTCTGTAGTTTTTGGTACCTGCACCCAAAAGAAAAAGTTTCCTCCCTTTCTTCTTCTGTAATGCTGCAAAATCCGCAAATTAAAGTGATTTTGATCCGTAATCTCCCAGGTATTCCTGCTTCTGTTTCCGTTCGTGTTGGAAATATTGGAATGTTTGAAGATCCAGCCTGGTTTGTGTTGCATGACAGGCAAGACTTTATGCAAGACCACAGTTTACCCATCACCTCCCACATGCAGTTATGGTTTAAAAATCCCCAAATTCATTGGGCAGCTTCAGGCATGAATTAGGCCTGAGAGAAGCTGATTTCTGCCCTCACAACTGAACACTCACCTTGGAAAATGAGGAGTTCATGGGGTGCTCTCAGTGAAATCCCAGCTCTGGGACACTGTAGGCAAAGTCTCTTGCTGTGCATATTTAAGTTGAAATTGTCTCTTTGCGGTGGAAAAAAAACAACAAAACAAACCCTCCTCATTTATTATTGGTTGTGGGATCATAATGACATGAAATGTTTTGAAAATCTTGCCTCCTGCCTTTTAAAATAGGTAATAAATGCCAATGTAGTGATCCCAGGCACCACAACTTTTTAAAGTACATGTGGGAACAAAGCCAGTATAAAGTGATTTAGGATTGATTCACTATAACACTTTATTTGTAAAAAAAAAAAAAAAAANAAAAAAAAAAAAAAAAAAAATTATTAACTCATTTTTATGTCATTCCCAGCCATTAAAACATAAACAGGCATAATGCACTCCAAAAATCCAATTCTTGAGGACCTCAAAAACAGCTTCTTTCCCTCTGTTTACTCATTTTTATTCAGAAAAACTGCCAAAAAATGTATGCAGAGAGACCGAAAAAAAGTACTCAAAGGCATCAAAAAAAGTATCCAAAGACACCCAAAAAAAAGCATTCAAAGACACCAAAGAAGGTATTCAAAGGCACCAAAAACAAAAAAATAAAATCGGTAGCATTGTATTTCAAACAAAAGCAGAAAACAAACCCAGGCTCCTGCTTCCACCCCTCGTTTGTTTTGCTTTGGCTCTTTCAACGCGCCCTCTCCTGAGGGGAGGGAAAAATCCATATTGTCCAATTGTCTTTCCATTAAAATCTGCAACAAACTCCTACAGCTTTATAGAGCAGCGAGCTCCAGGCTGGAGCTGTCCGGGTATCGATCAGAACGTGCCGTGTCTTTTCCCCACCTTGGGAATCTCCCGTCGCTTCCCCATCCCTGAGCGGGGAGGAGATTGCTGCTTTTTGTCTGCGTAATTGCTCTGAAGATTTAGGGGTAGATTTTAATCTCAGAAGGGCAATCTATCCCGGAGAATCTCAGGAAAAGGAGGGGGGGAAAGTGTGGCTGATGGATACACAGGGAGCGTCGCAGCGGTGTTTTCTGTGGAACAAACAAGGCGTGACATGGACCTGAGATTAGGACCTGGCAGTCATGAAGTTGAGATGGAGAACCCTACAAAGAGCTCTCAGTTCCACTGCCAGTGGTCAAAATCTGTCATATGATAATCTCAACAATGCTGTGATTATATTTATTTGGGGATCTTTAAGAATTTTCGCATCCAAGTCCAGGTTTTACCTTTATTCCTTCCCCCCAAAATGTGAAATTACTTCTGCTTCCTGAAACAGCATTTTAATCACAGAGCCCCTATCTGGAGTTACAATTACATTGTTTTTATATATTTTTATTTCTATTTTTTTACCATTTCCTTCGATTTAGCCATGGTCTGGTGGTGTGGCGGAAGGTGTCTCTGCCCATGGCAGGGAGTTGGGATGAGATGGGCTTTAAGTTCCTTCCCACCCTTCATATGAGTTTGTGAAATAGCAATGGTAGAATAAAGTCCTTAAAATGATAATTGTGACTCCTCAGGAACAGGACATCTGCCCTCCCCACACCCACAGTTTAGAAAGTTCAAAAACTTTGAAGTCCCCAGAAGGATTTGTGAGCCTGCATTTGAATTTTCACTTTCAGGCCAATTTTTTTTTTTTCTTTTTTGCTCTTACAATCATTCTACGGAAACAAAAAAAAAAGTCCACTGCTTTTTTTGGCATAATTGTTATGATCTATTCTCTAAATACTTTGTCTTTTCCATTGATTATCCATGCAATCCATGGGTAATTCACTCCTGATGCCCTGACTGGGCTGAGGTGAAATCCCTTGGAGACAATCAAAGTTGTGGTTCTCGACTGCAATGGAGCATCATTTACATTTTCCCCCCTCTAAACCTTGGTGTGGCCTGTAGGAAGTTGTTATTTCAGCTGGAATTTCAGCCCCAGCTTTGGAATTAGTCAAGGATGACACTGCTGTCCTCATGTTTTGGCATCTTCTCTATTGTATTATTTGCCTTGAAGCCTCTCTGTATTCCTATCTGTAATATAATTATCATTAACGTGGATAAAGCAGAGACAACAGCTGCAGTTGAGGCCCTTTTTGGCAACTGTCAGTGCTCCCCAGAAGGCCACCAAATATTCCACCTCTGGGGCCATGCTCTGACCTTGAGGGATCCACCAGCAACATCACCAACATCCCGGAATCCCAGAGTGGCTTGGGTTGGAAAGGAAACTAAAGATGATCTAATATAAAGGATATTAAACATCTAATGGGCAGGGACACCTTCCACTGTCCCAGGCTGCTCCAAGCCCATCCAACCTGCCTTTGGACACTTCCAGGGATCCAGGGGCAGCCACAGCTTCTCTGGGAATTCCATTCCACACCCTCGCCACCCTCACAGGGGGGAATTTCGTGCAAATATCAAACCTCTTTTGGTCTGAACCCATTCTCCTGGGTCTCACCCCTCCAGTTCCTGCTGCAGAGTCCCTCCTTGGCTTCCCTGTGGTGCCTTCAGACCCTGTGAGGTTCCTGTGAGGTTTCCGTGAGGTCTCTGTGGGAATACACATGACAGAGAGTAAGACAGACTTAATTAGCATGGCTGGTTTGATAACCAGGGTGCCATGGCAGGAACAAACAGAACTCTGGGATTACAGAAGATGGGATTAAACCTGTTCCCGGGAAGAGGAGAGATTCAGTCAGCCCCCTACGAGAAAGATGTTGTAAAATGCATAAATTGTTTGTATGATCTTTTACCCTAATTATTGCAGTGGGAATTATTAACCTTCCTGGGATGGCATATAAGCTTTTGGAAAACCTGAGTAAAATGGAATTCTGATCACTGAATCAGTCTTCCCATCTCTCCTCAGTCGTCAGTAGTCTCCACAGAACCTTCCCCAGGCTGAACATCCCCATTTCCCTCAGCCTTTCTCCATGTGGAAGGTTCTTCAGTCCCCCTGGACTTTAGGACTCCAGCGCTTGGTCCTGTGCCAAATTCCCCTGTGATGTCACATTGCGCCTAAAACTGGGAATCTAATGAAGAACTCCAGATTTTCTCCAGCCCACAACGTTAACAAGCCTGAAGAAAACTGATAAAACACTCTGGCTGTTCCGTAAGGAACGCTGAAGCTTTTTCTTCCCCCCAGTTGTTGCCACTGAAGTCGCAGCGTGTTTGAAGATCTGAAAGTTTCCTTTTGAGGCCAAAGTCTCCTCCTTGTTCTTCCCCTCACGCTGCGCTGACGTGTTTTCATCAGCTACATCGTGTTACCTCTTCTGCATTAAAGCCTCATCACAGCCTCGGAGTCTGCAGTTACCAGCTACAAACAGAAAGATTTCTCCCTGTGAGACCAGAGCATTCCTCAAGCAATTTTCCACCTTTATGCAGGGTTTTGTTTCATCAGGGTTGATTTTTTTTATTTTTATTTTTATTTTTTCCCCTCCGTGTTGTTCCTTACCATCTGCCTGGCAATTAAACTGTTTAAGAGCACCCACATCAAAGAAGGGCCCTGGTTCTCTACAAATAGACCTCTCTGCTGCACTGCAGAAGTGACAAAAATAATCCACCCCGTTCCATCGTTTGTAATGATGAAATTTAAAAAAAAAATTCCCTGGTATTTTTTTATTGACTTGCCAAAAAGAACCCCAAAAACTCCAAACAAACAAACAAAACAAAACAAAAAAACCCAACCAAAAAAAACCCCCACAACCCAAAAAACCAAACGACCAGAAAAAAGGGCACATTAAATATGTCTAAATTAAGCAATTCTTCACTGGAGAAAATCTGGCCAGCAATATCTTTATTCTTTATAGGTCTTTCCATGAAAACACAAATGGTATTATAAAATTAATGGTGACTTCTTGTGTTTTTTTCAATTTTTTTTTTCAATTCGTTGCCTCTCTTAGAACCACGATGATGAGATCCCATCCCTCCATTACATTTAAAGTTATTTTTTTCAGGGAAAAAAAAGCTAATTGTGGTCTGAATGTTATTTCGAGTGTTTGGGGTTTCTGGAGCGTGGAGAACAGGAAGCTTTGGAGGAAGAGGTGGGAGACAAGGGTTGAAGAGCAAACTTAANTAATTCGCGGTAACGTTTCCGTGCCCAGGTGGGCGATTGCTCGCGGTGACCTCCCTGAACAGCCCGAAACCACGCTGAGAAAATGGGATTTCCTCTTGTCTTCCTCGCTGACCTCTGCTGTCAGCTCAGGAAGAAAGCAAATTAATCAGAGCGTGTTTGCTTTGTTCGCGGAGTAATGTTTTCTTCCTCACGTGCTGCGGTGTTTTATTTGGGCAGCTAATGGGCCAGTTTATTAAGGCAAAAAGCCGGGAATTTTGCAGAAGTTTCTCTCCTTAGAGCCTGATGAGGGGCCTGAAGTAGCACAGAGGCACAGCCCAGCGGGTTCTTAACCTGATATTCCATTCTCATCCCCCAAGGATTTCACATCCGCTCTGTCTGTAGGCTGGTCCTAAGCTGGGGCTGAGCTGGGCCCAGAGAGGCAAACCCCAAACCCTTTGCTGCCCCATGTTTGCCCCGGAGTGAGTGACAACACCATTTCCTCCCACTCTGAGATTTGCTTGGGAGCTTTAACCTCCCTTTTTGTCTCTAATTTAAATTCCCCTGGCTGCATTCACACACGGCTCTCCAGAATTTGCCCTGATTTATCCAAAAGAGCCAAGGAATTATCTTCCCACAGTGGCTTTTTTTTTTCCTGGCCAGCAATTAAAATTTCTGCCGTCCTGCGAAGGCAAGTGCAGGGGCCTTTTGACCCTGAGAGCAAAACTTCAGCCTTAGAAGTCATTTCAAACTCTCTCACCTCCTAGACATTTATTTCTTCTCTACGTTTCAAAAACCTCAGCTCTCTTCTGCACCCCCAGGTGTGGAATCAGTGCTCAGCAAAGCCCCATCCCTCTCTCTCTGCTCCTGGGATTGATCCATCCAGGCTCTCCTTGATGGAAATCGCTTTTTTTTCTCCCTGTGCAGTGGCTGAGCAGAGATCAAGGTATGGAAATCCAGCACGTGGTGTTGGGATGGATTTATCCAGTTTTAATTCAGCTTCTGGGGGTGGTCCCTCACTGCCTCAGCCAGCTGGAATCACAATTTCTGGGGATTTCACTCGGTGATTTTTGTCTTTCTATGGACATTTGACTCCTAGGTGCCACCAGAAGGCTCATCAACTCTAGAGCAATTAAAACAGAGGATTTTATCACCAGCTTTGCCTCGTTACACTTCTCCCTCTTTGCTTTCATTCCAGTGATTGCAAGGAACCAAATTTCAATTAATTGTCAAATTTTGAGAGAATTAGGCTGAGTGTTTTCAAAGTGATGTCAGGGCTGTGGCAATCACTTTGTTGCTGCCTGGTGTTGTCTCAGAAGCTTCCCCGAGATGCAACTTTCATGCAAATGCAGGAGCTGGTGTTTGAAGAGCTCTGGGGAGGCTCAGATCAGAGGTGTTGTCTCTGGGCTCTTCTCATCTCACGTCACTTCACAGCGAATTTTTTGCACACGTTATTTACCTTCGGATTTCTCCTTTTCACTCCGGGGCTGATCCAAAGCTTGTGTCAGGCGGTAGAACAAATTGTGTCAGGTCAAAAAATTTCTGTTGATTTCAGAGGAACTTCTCTCCACCTGGAGGGAAAGGAGTCAGATTTTCAGTCATTTCCATTCCTGGAAATGTTGGTGATTGTTTCCCTGTCCCATCACCCTGCCAGGCTGACCCATAGTGAGTTATCCTCCCTCCTCTACTGAGTTCTCCTCTTATGAAACCCTCTTACCCCCCTATGGGGGACTTATAAAGAGACATGTGTTAATTGGGAGAGGTTTAATTAGCAAAAAGAAAGATATCGTAGCCTTTGTACTAATAATATTAATGATATTCTCATTTGAAATCAATGGGGCTGAAATCTGTGGAGCTGAAAGGGTGGAAGGAAGAGCAGGATTTCCACCTCTGCTGCCTGTGATACATTCAAGTGTATCAGGTGAATTTCCATCTCTCATTCCACCAAGTTTTACAAAATTATAAGTGAAGGTCGTCAGGATGAGGGCAGGAAGTTTAGCAGTTCTGAATAACGTAAATGAATTCATATTTTTAAATGACATTATGGCTGGAAATCACGTAGCATCGCTATGGCCCAATGCTGGACTCATCACGTTCTTGTCAAGAGGGAAGGAACCAAGTTTCTCTTCAGAGGAGCCCTCCAGGGCTGCATTTATTACAGGACAGCAGAATGGAGCTGAAAGCATAAAACTGTGAGCAAACCTGGAAATTCACCCCTAAAAAACCTTCTTAGAGGGAATATTCAGAGTGGGCTCTGTGGTGCCTCTGTGTTACTGTCTGAAATTTACACTTTAATGGGCAGGTGTTAATGAGCAACAGCCAAAACCTGAGCTGGTCTCTCAAGAACTGCCTCAGAAATAAAAAGTCTTTTCACCTAAACAGAGTAAAAAACCTTAAATTCTGGCTGTATGTGGGGCTGCAGCCCGTGTGGGGAAGAATAAACCCAGTACAGGAAGCTGAACAGATTTGAACAATGCAGGAACCAGGAGGGGTCAGGAGTGCTGGAGGCCACAATTCTGCTGAATTTGTCAATGAATTGACTGATTCAGTTTTTATCAGGGAAACTCAGAACAAGATCTGAGGGAGCCAGCAGGGAAGACCAGGAGGGACAGGACAAGGGGAATGGCTTCTACTGGCAGAGGGCAAGGATGGGTGGGATATTGGGGAGGAATTGATGCCTGAAGTTTTACCTTTCCTGTATTTGAGGTTCTGTGCTGCCCAGGGGTGCAGCTCTGAGCTCACAGTCAGTGTCACTCAGCTCTGCACACAGCAGGGACACAAAACAAATCCTTCTCCTGCCCCACACCAAGGACAACTTTCAGCCCCAACAGCACAAACAAGGGTGGGCTGGAGGGAGGGACAAGAAGGATGGGACCTCACAGCCTGGAGCTGGAATTGGACAATTCAACCCCAAGATGCAAATGGACCAAAACTTATCAAAGTGTGAGACCTGGTGACCGTTTGTCCATTTTGTGACCATTTTGGGTCCACCTTGGGTGTAGCCCTGGCCAGGCTCTTGTCCTGCCCAAGGTGGATCCTAAAGACCTTTTAATAAATCTCTACTTTATTCTCCAGCTGTGTCCAGTGTCTGTTCCAGCTCAGCCTTCCCAAGGCATCAGAATTGTTCCCTGGGAGGGTGGGGAGGGGCTGGGCTGGAATTCCCAGAGCAGCTGTGGCTGCCCCTGGATCCCAGGAAGTGTCCAAGGCCAAGTAGGGGTCTGGAGCAGCCTGGACAGTGGAAGGTGTCCCTACCCATGGCAGGAGGTGGAATGGGACAAACTTTAAGGTCCTTCCAACCCATTCCATGGTCCTGTGATTTATCACTTATCAGAGCCATGCAGGTTGTGTTGTTTTGACTTTTCTTTCAAGGTTAATTTTGACTCTGAACATATAAAGGTCGTTTTCACACAACTCTTTTAAAAATGAACCGCTGCAAATCCCAAATACACGTGGCTCCAGCAGAGCCTGAGCAGGCAGAGCAACAGCCACAATTCATCACGAAAAGCAGGTGTGAAAGGGAGAGTAAAACTATAATCAAAATGAAAAATGGCCAGGGTTTGTTAGGAAAATTGTTATCACTAATATAATGAAAATATTGTATTTTTATGCACATTTTTAGGTGGGTTCTTCTGATTCCCTCTTAAGTAATCTCAATTTTCAGGATACCCCAGTCTGTAGCAATAACAGACATTATATATCTTCCATCTATGCAGTCTCTGTAAAGATTCTCAAGAGATTCATCAACTTTACCACCTATAGATGTATGATATAGAAACGAATCCTATACAAATTACATATCCCTGGGGAATCACCCATCACACCCCAGGAAAAAAAAAAAAAATCCCTGCCTTTCCATTCAAGAAGAAATTCCCGAAAGTAAAAAACCTGCGGGAGTGAAGGGTTAATAAATTCCATTTCGCTGCCGAGTCAGAAAACAAGATTGCAGGCAGGGCTGTGAGTGCAGAGCTGTCTCCCTCCCCTGATAAGGGAATAAACAAGGTGATTTCGGCACGACTAATTGTCAGAGATAAGCGGCAAATGTCAGGCGGGGAGGTGAATCCGCCGCTGACACCGGGAACATGTTAAACACCTTTACCTGCCTGAGCTCGGCGAGATCCGAGCGCGGAGATTAAGCCTCGTTTGCCTGGCCGAGAGCTGCGGGTTCGGATTGTTTCTAAAACACTCCCAAGCCAGGAACGCGCTTCAATAATGGCCCGAAAAAAAAAGGCAGGTTCAATACCCTTCTCCCCAGGGTTTGCATGTTTGGGAAGAAGCCTTTTCCCAGCTCCAGAATAAATCAGAGGGCTGTGTAAATAAAGCCTCCACAAAAGTATGTTTGCTGTCATTAGCCAAACCACTCGTTGTTGCAAGTATTCCTAAGTATTCCTTGGAGAACCATTTTCACCCCAGCCTCGGAAACGTGTTTGTGCTCCACGAGCCTTCCACAAGCACTTATTAAAGTCAACTATCCAAGGAGTTAAGTGGAGCCTATTTATAAAAATAGAATCTGGGAGTTAAATGCCATTAGTCGTTTTGAAAGTATTGATAGAGCCTCTTATCAGAATGATTAGAGATATTCATTATCCAGGCATTACTTATCCATGGGATTGAGGGATGGAGCGGGATTCCTGCTGCTCTGCTCTGCTCAGGAAAGCATTTGCTGTTCTATGAAATTTGTCAGCTTTTGATTTCACATATTCCCAGTGTGTTGAATGCAGGAAAAGCAACCCCAGGTATGGCTGTTCCATTTGGGACAGTCAGGAATCCCAGGATCATGGAGGTTGGAGAAGATCCAATGGCACGTCCAGGAATTCCTTGACACCTCCAGGGATGGGCACTCCAAACCATCCCGGGCAGCCCCTGCCAAGGCCTGACCACCCTCTCCATGGAGAAATTCTCCCTGAATTTCAGAATTCAGAAATTCTTCCTGAATTTCTCCATGGAAAGGCAGGAGAAGCACTGCATTTGCCTTCACCCTATTTGCACAAAGTGAGGTCGAAACATTGTAAATGATCAATGGGCGAACCTAAAATAATTCCGATTTTTAATGACGTTTCTGACTATTCCAAAGCCAACTGCTGTCAGGCAGGGAGGGAAAGGAGCATTTTCCCAGGCAGAGCTCTTCCTCAAATGCAATTAGAAGTAGTGGAAGGTTAAAATAAAAGTTATAAGAGAGCACAGCACAGCAGGACCGGGAGGAGCAGGGCAGCAAACAGCAATTCCCTCCGGACTATGAAATGAAAAAGGCTTACTAATTCATAAACTAAAGGTGTCTGAGCTTTAAAAGAGAGAACTTGTGGGACCACAGCTTCGATTTTTCCATTTTATTAACCATATGATGTGCTGTAGGCATGTAATTTCGTGAGTTTGGAATTCACTCACTTGCTCAACTCTGTCTTACAATCCCTGCCAGCACCTTGAAAAAAGAGCATTTCACAGCAGCAATATCCACTGGCAGAGGCTCCCAGCTGGGGGGGGGAAATCCATTTCATGTTCTGCAGGGCTGGCAGGGAGGAGAAGAATGAGGGAGCAGGGAAAGGGAAAAGGAGGAAAAGCAGATTTTTCAAAACTGTACTGATTATCTTTTTCTTTCTAAAGAGGTATTTTGTTGTTGTTGTTGTTATCATTATTATTATTATTGCTATTATTTTACTGTGTTGTTACAAGAGCAGCATCCTGCCGTGATGCTGAAGTAGCTGAGTGAGGGGCTCTCCCTTCATGTGCACCTTCTGTATCCTGAGAATAGGATTTGGAAGAAAAAAACCCAAAAAAACCTAAAGAAAACAACGCATGGAATATAGGAAGTGTTGTTATCACCTTTCCCCAGGCAGAGGCACAGAAATGAGTGCAGGGAGAAGAGAGGAGAAAGTGAGAGCAGCACGGATCAACTCCACTCTGCTTGGTCAGAGTCTGGATTCTTTCCCGATGACAACTCCAAAAGGACAAAATTTGATTTCCAGGAGGGTGAAGGATTATTCTTTACCTGTCAGGTGATTAAATCCTCCCATAATCATCAATGCCACAGAGCAGGATCTTGCCAAGTACATCCTTAGCCTGGCCAGCTGTGCTGTTAATGTTCTTTATATTCCTTGAGAGTGGCAGCATCAGAAACAAGGGATTTTTCCCTTCTGCTTGAACCCTGGTTAATTTTTAACCCTGGCTTTCAGACAGGCCATGGGATGAACTGATAAAGTGCTTTAATTGTTTGAATCCTGCTCTCTGATTTGTGCCTGAGCCATCACTGTGGAATGATGTGTTCAGGAATTGTTTTGCTCCGGGTATGACTGGGAAGAGCTACAGGTGAGACCTGGGTTCTTCCTCAGCAGGTGATTTATGGAGCCTTCCGGCCAAAGTGGTGTGAGCAGTAAAAAGCAGTTCTCTGGGGAAGAGTAAAGCCAGAGCAGGGGACTGGGGAATCGAAAGACACAGTAAAGAAAGATTATTTCACTTAATTACTCTCCTCAGTGCGAGGCCTGGCTCCCTCCACTGATGGCACGGAGAGGGACACACACACACAGAGCAGCTGCTGGGCCCTGGGGATGTGCCTTTCAAAAACGTGCAGACACAGCTCATCCCAGGACCTGTGAGAATTCCCAAAGCTCCTCATTTATCTCGGCATCCAGATGGTCACCTGAACCACGGAAAACCCCCCGAAGTGCCGCAGGGAATGGTCCCACAGCGGGGAGCCTGCACCGCCGGGCATTTACCACGGAATGGGGAACAAATTTGGAGAAAATGTCTTTGGGAAGTTGTTACTCCAAGGCTGGTGCCTTTGGGAAAGGTGTCCTCATGGGAATTGTCAAGGCTCAATGCACAAAGGAATGGGATGAGCTCTGCACTTGGACCTGTTCCAAAGTGCATCTCCTTCACCAGAACAGGACCTCGGGGTTTAAACTCTGTCCCAAAAGATGAAACACCCTCATTCTCAGCCCTTCACACCTCATTATCTGCTCTCGTGGGGTTAGTTCTGGCTTAAGGACTTGCTCCATAAGGAAGGAGTTGCCGTGAGGATAATTGCCTGGCTGATCACAGAATCCCAGAATGGTTTGTCAGTTTGGTCCATCAATTTTGGTTTGATCCAAAATCCCTTTGGATTTTAAGGGACCATAAAGCCCCTCTCACCCCACCCTCAGGCAGGGACACCTTCCAGCATCCCAGCTTGCTCCAAACCCTGTCCAACCTGGCCTTGGATTTACAGTTTTCTTGGATTTACAGTTTTCATTTTGGAAAGAATCAATGGAAAGCCTCGGACAAAGCGTCCAAAGGCAGCACAGTTTAGACAGCAAGTTAAATAATTGCATTGCCAATTAGAAATATTTTTTAAAGCATTTTCGTGCATTGTCTTGCCTGATTAAACTTTGCTGTGACATTTCAAACTGCTAATGTGTGCTGCTTGTAAAAGTTTGCCAGTTAAATGGAAATTGAGACCTTCAGGCTGAATTGTAACTAATTATTCCAAATATTGCTATTAGTAGGCGAGAGCAAATGATATGAAAATGACAACGTGGCTCAGATGTCTAAATTTTTGTGCTGCACAAGTGGAGCTCTCAGAGATTTCCGTGCACGTGAATTCCTGGTGCTCGATATTGCTGGATAAACTGTAATTCCATCCAGGAGATTTTGCAGGAATAACGTTCCTCTTGCTGATAGCAGAGCAGCAATAAACCCCACATATTCCAGGTGCTCAGATTTGACACGTAACATCCACTTGGTCAATAAAGGGTGAGTTTTACGAGTTCTGCTGGACTATGGAGAGAGGGGAAAAAAAAATCTTCATCCTGATTTTATGGGACTGGATCAGCCTTTAAGTACCAGCAAAGCTCCTTGCAAGGGTGACCCTAAAAACTTCAGATCAGGGTATGGAAAAAGCATTTTCACCTCGAGGAGCAGCTGTAACTTTAATGTAACTTTAAAGCAGCTCTATAGAGATGGATTTATACTATTTCAGACTCGACCTTGAGAGTGTACATAATCTTCAGCCCTTATTTTCACTCTGTGAACCACAGTCACCTTTCCAGTGGCCAACAAATTCAAGGCCCAGTGGCTTTGAAAAGGGAAAGCTGCAGAAATTGGTCTGAAGTCACCAAACATCAAAACTTGGTGAGATTTAACTGAGTTTAGAAAGAAAAAAAATACTGAAGAAATAACAATCCTAAAGCTTTTGACATTTCTAATTCCACCCTCTAGAAAGACAATCCCTGAAACCATTTTGAAATGCTCCCGAAAATATTTAATGAACTGTGAACTCTTCTGTTACGGAGTTTAGAAATTCATCCCTTTTTAGCTTTCCTTAGTTCACATGGATTTTATTCCATGTATATCTAAAAGGGAACAGGGATTTCTGCACCAAGACACGACCCAATATTTATGTGCCAACAGCAAAGGCAGGCTAAGTCTAATTACAAGAGAAATTTGAGTGATTTCCATACCCTAATGGCAAATCCTTGCTTTTTGCAGTGTTGCAAAGCTGATGGAGAAAATGAACTGCCATAATCCAATTACATCTCAGGAGCTGTCTGGTGATTTTAGAAAAACAACATTTACTAATCTGTTAAGTAAGTCACTGATACGATAAAAATTATGCTTAATATGATAAGACTTCACTTTGCATTAAATCACGATCACATCTGGGAATTCCAGTCCCAGTAACACTCTCCAGGAGCTCTGTGGTTTAAAATGACTTTAGGTTCAGGAAAACAAGAGATGCTGAATGATTTTACAGCCGTTTCAGTGCAGCAGCATTAAGGGTTTCAGTCCAAACCCAGTGAAAAGTGACGTGAGGAGCAGGATGGGATCCAGCTGACCCAGTTCCAGGATGATGAGCATGAGAAGGTGGCACTCAGAGCTGGAAGCTCCTCTCTGGACAGCCCTTGACCTTCAGCTCAACTTCCCCTGTAAACAGGGATGAATCCCTTAAAAAGACAAATTTTTGGTTTGAACAGAACAGATCTGAGTTTTCCTTGAAATGTGGAAAGTTTTTACAGCCAGGAGCCGGTGTGATGATGTCAGGATATTAAGAGGCAGTTTCTGCTGGTGTTTCCCACACCTGACCAATGTCCTGTGCTATGGGCCACGAGTTTGCTGTGGTGACATGGCCAACTTTCTCCCTGTGGAGATGCAGGAATTCATTTCCTTCCCATCCGTAGGCTTTTACTTCCACGTTTGCTCTTTGACAAGAAGCTGGCACAGGATGCTTTGGAAAGAAGTAGATGTCTGGAACATGCCAATTTGGGCTGTTAGGCACTCCATCTTCATTCATAATCATTAACGAGGTGGCTCTAAACCCAGATGCACCGAGCTTCGCGTCTCTTTTAAAAATTTCCAGCTAAATATGCTCTAAATATATGCCTGTCTTTCTATTAAAGCACAAAAAGATAAAATTGTATCATTAGAGACTGGCTGCTTCTGCCATCCCTAGCAATGACCAGCTTTTAGAATCCATCTCCATTTTTTGCATCAATTAACTTCTCTAACTAATCAGGCACTCGGTGAAAGCAAGCTCCTTTTTATCCACTTGGGTTAAAGTGGATAATGTCCCATGATCCCTCATTTGCACAATCTGAGGTGGGTGAGAACCTCTCTCTGCCGTTCATTATTTGGTATAATGCCCCTACTTTTTCCGTCTCCAAAGTGAACAGCTTTGCTTTTGCAAATTCCTGATTCCCATCATCACACCAAAGTCGTTTCCATAACGAAACCAGAAATACCAGCAAGTGCTCAGCAAACCTTTATTCCACACAGTTGCTGGATTAGTTTCCCAACCAATTTGTGGCATATTGAAAATTCATGCTGTGCCTTATCCTATAGATCCTTCTCATATATGATTCCCAGTAAATATCCTGTTGGAGAGATGGGCAGGGATGAGACAATAAAAAATTAATAATTATGAAACCTCGGGGAGATTAAAGGAGAATTTTGCTTTGAACTCTGACACGAGGGGAGCAGAAACAACATCCCAACCCCGAGTGTGAGCAGCTGGATCTGCCAGATCCTTGGGAGTTTTTCCCAGAGTTGGGATCCTGCTGCACCAACCCAGAGCACCAAAGCAAAGTGAAGTTTATCCAAACTCCAGGCTGGGAAAAGCAGATGCCACACAGCTGTGCCTGTGACACCTTCCTTGTCCAAAAACACTGAGGAGAACTGTGAAGGTGAAGTTGGATTAGGGAGATGAGGTGGGAGATGGTCGTCACTCTGTCAGATAAACAAATCGTAATTCCTTCAGGAGAAAGGAGTCTAAGCATAACTCAACCTAGGGCTTAGACTGGGAAATGCAAATGAGCTGCAATCAAAGCTCATTTGCATGTGAAAAGGCAGAGGCTTTGAGGAGCAGCTCTGCAAGGTGGACAATGCCCCGGTGCTGTGTTTGGGGTCGGGCAGCGCCGGAGCCCCGAGGTTTTGTGCGCTCAGAGCGGAGACAGCGCTGCCAAATCATGGAATCACCCAGGCTGGAAAAAATCCTCCAAAATCACTAAGCCGAACCTTCCACCGCATCCCCCCATTCCCACTGCCCCAGGCTGTGCAGGGCCACGTCTGCTCCTGGTTTGAGCGCTCCCACTGATGCCTTTTGGGGCTAAAACAGAGGCCAGGCAGAATTCAGGGAATAAAAAGCTGTTCTATTTATTGAAGGGCCTTCAGGTACATTTAGGGCACACAAAGGCCTTCAGGGCCTACACCCAAAAATGGACCCCGGGTCACGGGTTTTCACACTTTGATCAGTTTGGTCCATTTGCATCTTGGGGTTCATCTTCCAATTACAGCTTCAGGTAATGAATCATTCACCCCAAGTTTGCTGCCCCCAACTCACTTTAGTTTCCATCTCTGAGGCCTGAGGCAGTGAGGTGTCCTTGACTGCCAGGCCTGGAGAGGAATTGCTGTGTCTGCCCAAACTGGGGAAGCAGCAGCTCACACCGCGTGTGGAGTTTAGAGTTCTGCACTAAAGAACTGCAGGATTACAAATCTATGAAAAATACAAAAGCTGAAATCCAAAGGCATCACCAAGGATGACGATTCCACCGCTCGCCCCTGGCACTGGGCACCCCGAGCCACCTCATCCCTCCTTCTGCATTTACCGCAGACAAATCTGGTTTCTGCCATTTGTTTACCCTTGGACTCTGCCTCCCCGCCTCGGCATGCATCTTTAATTAGGTGCTCTCCGGCTCCTTCCCTGCCTGCTCGCGCTTTAATTTGGGCAGCGCAGTTTTCATTAGCTCTGCAAATATCCACTGCTCTTTGCAAAGTCAAATCTATTACTCGCAAAATAACCTTGCTTAGCCCTGGTTATCAGTTATCCCAATAATGCTGGGCTCTCTAATTAGTCCAGCTGTTAACTGTTCGAATTCCCAGGGTTTGGCTGCATCAGGCAGCTCGGCATCCACGCCATCAATGCTGTCACTCGGCAGGTATTTTCTTGCAGGTAAAAGTCGCTTTTCCAAGCTCCTGGGAAAGGGACAGGGGGTTTTTTTGGTTTTTTTGGTGGTTTTTTTGTTTTGTTTTGGTGGTTTTTNTTTTTTTTTTTTTTTATTTCAGAACGATTTTCTGGTGCAGTTTGCACTTTCTTTTGTAATCCCTCTGTGATGCTCTGCCTGTTCCTAATGCCACTAAACCTGCCACCCACACCCGGGGATTTCCCTGGCTTCAGGATCTCTTCAGAACACCTCAATTCTTATAAAAAACCCACGAGTGTTGTCATCTTCTCTTCCCTTCAGCTCCTGCCTCAGAAATTCAGGCAGTTTCACCTCCTGCCAGGAGTTTCCTCGCTCCCAACACTCCATAAGGACCTGGGGACTGTGCAGGGATCAGGGGTTTAGGATTTCTGGCCCCAAGAGGTAGAACAGGACCCCATTTCACTGGAAATTTGGGATACCACTGAGGAAGGATTCAGTGCAGGTCTTCCACCATTACGATTTTTTATCGACTGGTTAATATTTTTAAGAGCATTCTCAAAAATCAGGTTTTTGTGTTAACTTCTCTACCCTGAGCATCAAAGATCAGTGTGACCTTTCTTACGGGCCACTGCAGAAAATCTTGGAATCCGAAACTTTTATTGAACTGCTCATTTTTGGCCAGGTTTATTCAGTCAAAAGAAACTGTGGGGGGAAAAAAATCCCCCAAAGAGTAAACCCCAGACCCCAGCTATGTCCAAACTTCCTGCCATAAATCCACATAATTTTTAATTCACTCTTTATTCCTAAATGTATTTTCATCTCTTTTGTAGATGTTTAGGCAAGCCTTCGAGTAGAAAAGGGCGTTTAATTTTGGATTTGAAAGGAACATTCTGTTCAACTCCGAGAGAAATCTTAATTATTATTTTTAAGTCTGCCAAAAGCTCAGACGAATTTTCATGTCATGTTGACGGAGTTAGGTTGGGCTTTTTTAAAAATAAATTAAAAATAAGCTACAATTCTTTTTTCTCAGGCTGTACCTTCAATTCTTTTTTTTGGCTGAAAATGAGGTGCAGTGTAAGAGGAGTAAATTCTCATCCTTTTTTCATCCTCGTGTGGAGTCACGGGCTGGGAACTGGTCTGAGCAGAACCTGTTTGCAAAATCAAGTGGCAGGGAGAGCTCCACTGTCCAGAGCTCCTCGTGTGAATTCACCGGGGAAAAGTGAACCCACAACAGGAAACAAATGCACTGATGCAAGGAGAAATTTAAACTTTTTTTTTTTTTAAACAGCCCGAGTGCTTAAAGGGATAACTTTGCACATTTGTGCGCTGGAGTTTTTTTCAGATGATGTTCAGCAGCACTGAAGATAAAGGTTTGCCTTGCCTTTGATGTAGCCAGGGAGTCTGATGGAGTTCCCAGGAGATTTGAAAAGTGATTTGAATTTAAAGGTGAGTCCAGCAGCATCCCCTGGATGGAGGTTTCACCCAGACCTGTGGTGGTGACCAAGGCACTGTTTGTTCACTGTCAGGTCCCCTCCAAAGCCCACGGGTCCATCAGGACAATTCAGGGCACATTATTAAACCTAATTTTTTAGGATTATCATTTTTTTTCCGTAGCAATATCTCCCTCTTTTAACTCTGACTTACCACGACAAGCAAGAAAGGAGGAAAGTAACTGCAGTAACGTAAATAAATACCCCCCAAAGGTCTAATAGTCAGCAGAGACTCTCTGCAGGTCAGGGGGAATTCCTGCACTTTGGGAGAAGACGGGGAAAAGCTGTTTTCCAGTTCTTTCCGGTAAAAACAGAGGGATTTCTGTGGCAGAGCAGAGGCCTCTCCTCACCACTCCTTCCTTCCTCCACAGTGTGGAACATCTCATGAAGGTTGGAGCAGCATCACCCAGGTGGGGGCCTTTATTTGGGAAAACCCAGATGTCCCATGTTCCTCTTTCCTAAAGTCATCCTTGGGGATGGTTTAGACAAATCCACGTCCAAATTTGGGCCAGATCAAGGCTCTGCATGAGCAGAAATATTTTAAAGTTTTAGGAAGAAGATGCAGAAGTGCTCTGGAGAGAGTAGGATGGAAAACGTCAGCTAAGAAAGAAAATCGTCATAATTCATCTGAGCTACAGCCAGGTGAAGAAAAAAGGGTTTGGAGATGAGGAATTCTGTAGGTGGAAATATGGAGATTTTAGGCAAAAGCCAATCCCTGCCTAGAGAAATAACCCAGAGAAATCCCTGCCTGAGTGCACAAATGAGTGCTGAACAGGAAAGAACCATCCTAATTCCAGATAATTTATTTACACCAACACAGTTCGGGCAGCACTTTCCCCAGTCTGAAGAAATGTCTTAAAAAAAGCTTAATTATCCAATATTAAACCTCTGAATAATGCTGGCCAGTGGTTTCACACCCTTCTTAGCCCACAGAGAGATCTTGGTAGTCCACAGAGACCCCTAAAATTTATTTTGGACAAGGAAAGTCTCCAGCCCAAACTGTATCAATAATTTGTGTCTACAATCACTAATTGTCCTTCAGGCATTGCTGGAACAACTCCCCGCCCTCAGGATCTAATCCAGCTCTGACAAATCTTCCTGAGGGATCTCTGCAGAGGGCAGAGGAATCAGGAAATGTCAGTGACAGTTCCACAGGAACACAAAAATAAGCTCGGGCAATTTTAGAACCCGAGTGATCAGCTCAGCTTCAGTATCAGACTAGCAAATGTAAATATCTTTATCTCTTTCTTTGTTAAGTTAACCCTTGGATAATAAATAATGCATGGGATTTACATTCCAGTCTCTCTTTTTTTTGCATGAGCCCAGGTAGGGAGTAAAGCAATGTTTGCTGCAGCATTTTCCTGGAGCTTCCAGAAAGTTATCCCTGCAATAAATAAATAAATAAGGCAATGAATAAATACATATTAATTGGGAAAGGATGATTTTCAGCAGGGACACGCTGGCTTGGCAAACAGACATTGTGCTCAATCTCAGGGAGCATTTAAACCCAGGTTTAGAATTCATTCTCAATTCACTCCATGGAACAGAACCCCAAAAAGAATGAAAACATAATTTTCCAAGATGCAACTTCCGTTACCTCGCAAGAACTACCACCCAGTTAGAATTCAGATGGATAACTCCTTACCTGAAACCACTGATGTATTTTTAAATCTCCTAATACTTCCACCTTGGGTTGGATTCTTAAGAAAAAATCTCACTGGAGAACATCTCAAGAGCCCAGAGAATGTCTCCTCTCCAACAATTTCAATTTCATTCCCACTTTTTCCATGAGTCAAAGTGCTTTATTCCCATTGATTTGACACTGCAAAGGCCTCTGGTGTCATCTCCTGATATTTCCCACTGGACCAAGGAAAGATACAGGAACGTGTGCTCCCTTCAGGATCAGGAGTTTTCCTGGATGTGGTTTGGATTGCTGAGCAGGACAGGGATTTACACATCCAGAAAGCTGCAAATAGGATTTCAATCATTTGTAGGTTGTATATAGATTTATTTTTATCAGTGATCCTAATGAGATCTTTTTAGCAGTGGGCAGGCAGAAGGGTGGGTGTTTTTAGCAAGGAAACCAGCTGGGACAAAATAAAAAACTTTGATTGCACCTGGTGGGAGGCAGGGGACTCATGGCCACGGAAAGGATGAGACCAGGCACAAAATGCAGGTGCTCAGTGGCAGATTCTGTCGTTCCTCCCTTCCCTGCCTTGGAGGAGAGGCTGCAGAGCCATGGAATCATGGATTCTCCTTGGAATCATGGAAAGTTTCAGGTTGGAAAAGCCCTGTAAGATCATCAAGTCCAACCATTAACCCACCACTAAGCCACATCCCCAAGGTCCCAGCACCACCACGGAATTCTGACTTTACAAGACTAAAAGAGCACCTGAAGGTCGTGGATTCAGTGCAGGAATTACACAAGTGCACGTGCTTGTCGCTCAGAGGATCCTGCACCTGACTGCTGAGCAGGAGAATTCCCAAAAAAAACCCCCAGACTCAGCAAATCCACAGAGAAATCTGAGTGAACAAGCGAAGTTTGAACTCCAGGCTCTGAGACAGCTCCTCCAGGGCTGCAGCAAAAAGGTCCTTGAAGGTCTTTTCCATCCCAAATGATGCTGTGGTGATGCCTTGGGAAGGCTGAGCTGGAACAGAGACTGGACAGAGGCAGAGAATAAAGTAGAGATTTATTGAAAGGCCTTTAGGATCCACCTTGGGCAGGACAGGGCCTGGCCAGGGCTACACCCAAGGTGGACCCAAAATGGTCACAAAATGGACAAACGGTCACCAGGTCTCACACTTTGATAAGTTTTGGTCCATTTGCATCTTGGGGTTGAATTGTCCAATTCCAGCTCCAGGCTGTGAGGTCCCATCCTTCTTGTCCCTCCCTCCAGCCCACCCTTGTTTGTGCTTTTGGGCTGAAAGTTGTCCTTGGTGTGGGGCAGGAGAAGGATTTGTTTTGTGTCCCTGCTGTGTGCAGAGCTGAGTGACACTGACTGTGAGCTCAGAGCTGCACCCCTGGGCACCACAGAACCTGAAATGCAGGAAAGATAAAACTTCAGGGATCATTTCCCCCCTTAGAGCACCTCTTTGGAAACAGGGGGTTTCTTTAAGCACCAGTCGATGGGAGGACAAACTTTGTAGCAGGACCTGCTGTGGGTTTTTGGTTTTAAACTAAAAGAGGGTTGATTTAGATCAGCTATAAGGGAAAACTGCTTGGCCATGAGGGTGGGGAGGCCCTGGCAGGGGCTGCCCAGAGAAGCTGTGGCTGCCTCTGGATCCCTTGGAGTGTCCAAGGCCAGGCTGGACAGGTTTGGAGCAGTCTGGGATAGGAGAAACCATCCCTAGGGCTCCCAGGGCTCCAAGAGCTCAGGGGTGTCTGTAACAGACCCAAAGTTCTCCCCTCCAAAGCCAAACATTCACTGGGCTCCTGGGAAAACATTTCCTTGCTGAAATCAGACTCCGGGCTGGAGAAAACTCTTGGACACTTTCCAAAACTGGTATCTAGGGCTGGAGAGAGGAAGACACCTCCCTGTAGGATTTGGGGCAGCTTTTGGGGCTGGTGCTGGAGCCACCCCACCATCAGGTAGAACGAGGAGCTGTGCACAAGTGAGGAACAGCTCCAGGGAGTGAGGGCAGAGATTTCTGTAGTTTCAAGATGTGTTTTTGCTCTTCAGATCCACCCCCAGAGAAGCAAAATGCCAGCAGGGACAGGTTGTATTTCTGTTTTATGTAAGATAGATGCTCCCGTGGTCCTGTTCCCTAAACATCTCAGCACCTCCTCAATCTGTCATTTCCCTCACAGTACCTTATTAAATGGATATTATGGACTGTGCACGAGCAGCACAAACAGGTCTGCACGAGGGGTCTGGAGCCCATGGAGCAGGGAATTGTTATTTCATTTTCTTCATTTCCTGACCATCCAAAAGCACTCCCCTCTGTGTTTCCATCCTTTGCCCAAGACCAGACCAGCTCCTGCAAAAAAAGCACAAATGCTTCCATTTCTTTCTGCTGCTTTCTCTGAAAACTTCGGATTTTACCCACGAGCTTCACAAATTTGAGGTTTATTTGCTCTAGAGAGTCAAGATCAAAGGCTTCTTTTTTCATGTACCTCGTGACATGAAAACAAAGCATTTTGCTTTGCCATTAATTTATCACACTGAAAGGGAAACCTGGGAAAAGGTGAATTCCCAAATTGCAGAGCCCAAGTGACAACACACCCAGGGGATAAATCACCTTCACATCACTCATTAGTGTCCGTGATTTGGTGCTGCAGGGGAGGTGGTGTGGAAATCGACCTTTCTCCTCAGAAAACAGGAGTTTTATGATGTTCTTTGTGTCAGGAGATAGCGGGGGCCGTTTGTCTGTGCTGGGAAGGTGTCGGAAGGCTTTGGAAAAACCTCTCCAGCCAGCCCTGGTGACAGATTTGTTTCACCCATGAGTTCACTGGTGAAACAAAGGGATCGTTCCCACAGGGGTTATAAATATCCAGGGTTGCACAAAGCTCTCCCTCCACTCCAGCCTCTGCCAGTCGACTCAAACCTCGCAGTGATTCTCTGATTTTGTGGCCTTCATTCTCTCCAAAATAAAACCTAAGGTTTCGCATGTCCGTTCCTTAATTAAGCCATTGGTTGTGAAGATAAAACAGGAGTGGATTTGTGACGCTGTTTGACACCATGATGACACAGACTCCAAACTTCAGAAGGCTGAAAATGACTCTTTTATTTTTGGGATGTGTCTCCCTTTTATACCATTCTACACAGACCAATCTGATTGGTGACACAAAGACAAACCTCTTCACTCACATTGCTCAGAGCAGAGGGACATCAGGAAGAAGTCCCTCCTAGGAAAAGGAATTAAAAGAAAGTTACAGTTACAAAAACATTTCTCCTGTTTACAGAAAATTCCCTGGGAAAGGAATTTCAGAAAACCAAAACACCTCAGGCATGGCACCAGGGCTACAGATTTGGCTCTTAAGCTCCAAGAAAATCCATGCTGGTAACTCTGAAATGGGGAGGGGGTCTCAAAATGCAGAATAAACCTGGGATCATCGTCGGGTGGGAGCTTAGGAAAAGCTGGGTTTTCTCCAGCCAGCCTGGGAGATATTTCATCCTCTAATCCATTTATTGTCCTCTGCTGAGCACACGGAGCCCTGTGCCCGGAGAGGAGCAGTGGCAATGCACGGCTCTGTTACAAAGTGCTGGGGAGGTGGGCGAATAAAAAGCAGGATGGGGCCCTGAGCATCCTGGGCACAGCTTTATTGCTGAGGGCAGCGTTTGTTAGACTCTGAGCATCCTGGGGCAGGGTTTGTTAGACTCTGCTTGCCTCTAAAAGATGGGGCACGGAGCTGATCTGACAACCCTTCCTGGAAATACTTCAGAAAATATCTCAGGGCAAAAGGCGCTTCCATCTGCAGAGTCCATAAGCCTGAGAGGAAGTTGCCATTAGGCTTGTCCTGGTCTGGGTAATTTTCTTTTCACTCCCCTAAAGGCAGAACTATTAACCAGCCATGAGATCTTTATTGTTTTTGTGTCAGTGCCGGAGGAAAGGATCCTGCACAAAATGCTTGTTCAGAGGGAGGCTGTTTTTGTGCTGCTGTGTAAGGGTTTATATATTTTTTTTGTTGTTGTTTCGTTTTTATTGAGTTGTTTGTTGTTTATTTTTAATGTAGACTTTGCAGAACATGGTTCTGCAGCTACAGATCTACTTTTCTCTTGTGTAATTGAATTATTAAGCTGCTCCAGGGTCAGCAGAATGGCTGATTTCTGTACAGCCCAAATCCTGGTGTCATCACTCACAGCGAGAAGCGCCACACTCAGCACGAGGCCTCACTGAAGGATCTACCTGCAAAGTCTGCTGCTGCAGGGAATTAAATTGGTGCTCCCTAATAAATGGAATCACAGCGCGGGCTGCAGAAAATCCAAAGGGGTAAAACAGGTCTGGGTGGATGGAAAAAAATCCAGGTGCACTTGGCTGCAAATGACCTCGAGCTTTGCTCATTCCAAAAGAGCAAACCAAAAAGAAAACACCAAAAAACAGCAGCAAACTTTAGGAAAACCTTTACTGGATGGGCTGAATTCCTGTGCATTTATGGAATCTGTTTTTGTTTCAAATGGCTGCTGCAAAACTTTTGCCACCCAGAATGAAACTGTTCACTTCCTAAAACTGATTTTTTTTTCCGTTTCCACTGCTGAAATACCTCAAAACTTTGTGTGTGCTGTAAGAGAAGATTCCCTGCAACGCATTAATGTTATATCCTGATTCTTAATATATCCTGGCCCTTCTTTACGCTCTGTTCTGCACTGTTTGCCTTACAAAAAATAAAGAAAAAAAAGAAAATTCAGGTCTGGTCTCTGCAGCCTTTTCTCCACAAATAAAAAAGAGATAATGATGAAGTAAACCACAGATGTCAGATAATGTCATTATTTTGCTTTGAGAAGGGAAACGTGGTGTTAACCAGAGAGTTTACAAGTCATACAAGCTAGAGGGCAATTAGGCACGAGGATTGCTAATTAGGCATTGAGTAATAAAGCAATGAATGAACCAAAGGAAATGTGGGGATCCAAAGCACGTTGTGTCCCCTCACCTGGAGCTCCCTGAGAGCAGCAATTTGGCGCTGACATCCTTTTGTCCCGTGGAAAGCAAACATCCCCATGGCTGGAATTAAAAAAGCAGCGCTGCATGCTGTGGGTGGGAGTTACTCTTGGGAATATTATCCAGAAAAAGAATGGAATTTGTCCCCCTGACTTGATTGCTCCAGTTTCCCGGGTAAACCCTGGAAGCAAAGAGATCCTCCAAGGATACAGTGAAATATCCCTCTCCACCAAGAAGCGTCAGCATTTCAGGGAGGAAAACCTTTGGAGGCTTTCGTATCTTCCCTCTGACTCTAACTTTGGCATAAATAATCCTCGGAGTTGGGGAGCCTGGTCCTTACTCCCAGTTTACTCCCTGGAATGGGAATTGCACTCTGTGTCAGTCAGGCTGCCTAATGCACCCCTGGGGGGTGTTCAGCCCCTGTCAGGACACTCCCGGTGAACTTCCAGCTCCTGGGATTTTCCTGACAAACCTCTCACACCGGGAAATGTTAATACATCACAAATACTCTCAAAATTACCATTATTACTTTCATTATTATTATTATTATTTTATTAGCATTATTAATATTAATTGTGCTTGCTGCTAGTGGGTTTGCATTACATCCCAAGGAGAAAGACTGATCTTATTTATTTTTTATTTATTTATTTTAAAATGTCTTCTGGCTGTAAAAACTCTTCTCTGCTGTGGTCTCTGTGACTTGGTCGAGGGATATTTCGATTTTGAGCAAATGGTTGAGGGATATTTCGTGCCTAAGGAGGAATATTTTGGGATGGGTGTCACCCAGAGCACCTGGAAGGTGAGGGGTATGGCAGTGAGCTTTTTAAAAGCTCCATCATCTAATTCAAAGTCCAAGCATTAAAGTGCTCTGAGATTCTTTTTGATATCCTCAGAATGAATTTTGCAACTTGGATGGAATTCTCGGACAAAAAAACCCAAACAAACAAAAAAAAACAACAAAACCTGCTCAGCGACTTCCACAGAGTTTTCTGATTTCGAAATCTTGCTCTACCTTAAAAATAATCGCGGCTTTTCGTGTCTCCTGCTGAATTTCCTCCCCATTCAGGCGAGGTAGAGCCATGGAAGGAGCAATTAAAGCAAGCTGAGAGGAAGAGCAACGTGGGCTCTGTGTGTGGGATGGTTTCCAGGTGGGAATGGCTTTCATAAGCGCCTCAAAAAACATTCTGCCACATGGTTCTTTAGAGGCCTCCCCACAGAAGCAGCTCAATTATTCATTCAGAGCAGAAACTGTTTTATTACATGTCTTGTAGTTCGAATGGTTCCACTGAAATGTGGGACACCCTGCTCTCAACAAGGTTCTGGTATTTGCATTTGTACTTGCACTTGTCCTGTGGAGCAGTAAAAGAGTTGCCAACACCAGCTGGGAGAGAGGAATATCATTAGCACATATTTTGTTTTGTATCTTCAAGGTTAGTACAAATCACAAAATCTCTGCAGCTGAAAGAGAGGGAAAAATAAAAATTAAAAAAAAAAACCAAAAAACCACAGCTCTGGGACTAAACTTATTTTTCAAATCAGTCAGAAAAAAATATGGAAGATTTAGACAGAACGTTTGCCTGTGGTCCAGGGGAAGATCACTGCAAAATCTCATTCACGAGTTTGTTCTGATCCTTGCTGCAAAACAGCTTTTTCTGCCCCAAAATCTGTATTTTGCACTCTTGGGCTGTGAGAAAGGCTGATGAAAACCTGAGGAATGCAGAGCCCATCCCGGCTGTCCCTCCGCCACCTCTCCCCACCCGAGGGGACACCGAGGACCTGCACTCAGGGTCCTGGCTTCCCCTCCACGTCCTACCAGGGTTGTATCCAGCTTTTACATGGATCTTCAGCTGACAGCTGGGGATTTATCCCTGATTTGGATTAAAAAACATATTTAAAAAATTTAGGCGAAGAAAAATGAAGTTTCTCCCTTCAAATCAAGCGGGAAGTCGTGGAAATCCAAATGAGTTTTGTGGCAGGGCGGGATGTGGGGCTGTGAGGTCCCTCGATCTGGCACTGGATGAGCAGTGAATGATTTCCAAAGGTTTTCCTTGAGCTAACATTGACTTAATTGTGTAACACATTCCGTATTACCATATGTACACATTAGCAAGGCTCTTGATTATTTCCTAATTTGAATTTCTCCAGCGGTTCTCCAAAGGGCACTAATTCAGGATCACTGGAAAGATGGAAGTTGCTGAGCATCTCTATGGCCTGGATCTCTCCCCATTTATCCAGAATGCCCCGTTAATTGTGGTCAGTGTTTACAGAGGCAGCGAGGGGGATTTCAAAATTGCTCTGCTCTATTTTAAAATGGGATTAATTAGGTTATGGTTCTTCACAAAGCTCGTTTGGCCGAGCTCGTTTGTCGACAAACCAGCAAATGAATCATCTCATCAAACACATCAGTTAATTTTTCCAGGCTGTGTCCTGCAGGCAGCCTGGGCCCTCCATCTCAAGGGCAAGGCTGTGTTTGGAGTTCTTCCAGGGGGATGTGGTGGTCCCCAGTTGGGACAACACCCTGGAGGGAGCAGGGATGCAATGTTGGATTATACATTTTTCTGACCCAGAGATGGGGCTTCTGAGAGGTGTTTTAAAGACTTCTGTTCCATTTTCAGTCTCATGTGAAGGCTGAGACAGTACAGATGTTACAGTTCACACCATCACGATCAGAAGTTCACTATTTCCTAATTCCAATCCATTATAAGCGTTTCTTGGCCTGTCACCTTTTGCCACTCAATGCTGTAAATGCCTTAAAGCCAATCACCTAAAATCACCCCTCGTGGGTCCCACTACAATGCACCTTTCATAGTTTTATTTCTCAAAAGTATCTGGTCTTATTTGCAAGGCCATCCTTTGAAACTTGTTTCCAGTTCCATTTCTCTCTCAACCACGTCTGTCCTATCCCACGGCATTTTTAAATCAGCATTTCTGATCTCAAAGTTTGCACACAGATCCATCCTATGTGAGCCTTCTGCCAGGCTTTGACAACCCTCTACAAATCCATTTCCCACATTGCTACCCCTCATTTTATATCCCTGGGAGAAGTTATCCCAGCTCTGAGACAGCACACCACCTCCCTTCTCCCATGTTTGAGAGGAAATGCACAATCCCAGTGCTCAGAGTGGCCACTCAGGGAATTATTCCATTCCCTTGGTGCCATCCCAGCCCAAAGGGATCCCTGAGATTTGGGAGGCTGTGCCCATTCTGCTCCATTATTCTGGGTTCTTCTCCAGTGTTTGCCACCAGGACCAAAAAGTTTCAGGAGCTCTCCGTGCATCCAAAGGATGAACCAGCAGAGGAGAAGAGGCAGCTGAAGGAACTCTGCCGGGGTCTGGGCATGCAGCACTGCCTGGAGCTCAGCAGCTGTGTTTCTCTTGTGAATCCCATTTTCCAACCTGATCCCCCCAAAATCACCTTCCACTCCCTGATGTGCCCTTGAGGAGATCAGCAGGATGCCCCTGTCTGGAATTTAGGCTGCAGGATGATTGGAAAAAGACAGATCCCTCGTTCTGCACATCAGCTCGGGGGCAATGGGGTCTCTGGCACAGCCACAACACAAAACACCAGCAAATTAACTCACGGAGAGTCGAACCTCCATGAATTTTTCAAAGACTGGCACGAGGTTTTAATTTACAATCTGATCCAAGCTCAGCTGAGCTGCAGCTCCACGATTTCGTTCTTGCCCAGCATGGGAGCACGGCAGCCAGCACCTCACGGTTAATGAATATGCTAATTGGGGATTTAGGGAAAGAAGGGAAGATGGGAAACCTCTGGCTGAAAGCAGCTCGGAATTGAGATGCCCGCTCCTCTGCCTGTGCTGACACAGCTTTCCTGCCTCTCCTTCCATTCCTGGTCTGGAGCAATCTCCTGGGAAAGGGAAATCGTCATAAGGAAAGAAAATAAGTGTGAATTTCAATATGGATAAAGAGCTGAGCCACTTCAAGAGAGCCCAGACCCCAATTCAGATTAAAGACACCAGAGTTCCTTACCTGGGGCAGGTTTCCGCTCCATCCTCCTGAACTCCAGCACTGAACACTCCCTGCTCCTGCCTGGAGCTGCTGAGAACTGCGAAACAGGGCCGGGTCAGAGAATACATTTTAAACGAAGACATAAATCTATGTACAACGTGATTATTTGGGGATGGCAGCTCTGACCTGACCTGATCTCCTGAAATGCACAGAGGGAGGACGGCCCATGGGGTGAAACTCCAGGGACTGTTATCTTTTGGGAAAGAGAACACGATTAACACAGAGCAGCTCCTGGATTTCTGCATGACCCAGCCATTCCTTGGATGCAAACACATTTGCAGGTGGACGTGCACTGGCATTTTTTGTGCTTTACCGCTTCCTTCCTGTCTTATTTTGCTCATTTCTAATGTGCTGTGTACTGTAATGTTCCCCTGTCACTAAGCTCACCTAGACAGGATTCTCTCCGAAATGCATTTAATTTTTAACCACACTCCTCGCTTCCAGACAAGTGTTTTTAGACCCTGGTGAAGATCGGGTGAAATAATCCAAGGGCAACATGGATGTCTGGCCTGTGGCACACTCAGAGCCCTCAGTGTCTGCAGTGAGTTTATCCAGGGGACTGTTCATACCTGAGGAATTGTTCTGATCAATCACCACCTACCCAGGGATCAGACAAACGCTGGAGTTCATTGTAACCCTGCAGTGAAAGCAAGGGGACACTACAAGGGAGCTGCTGGCTGTTCTCCAAGGAGTGTACCACTCATTTTCCATATTCCCTCCCTTTTATATCCTCCAATTCCCTCAAAATTATATTATTGTTTCCTTCCCATTGAGTATTCCTGTCTAAGGAATCAATCTGTGGGGAGGTTTCTTTTCTTTTCTTTTCTTTTCTTTTCTTTTCTTTTCTTTTCTTTTCTTTTCTTTTCTTTTCTTTTCTTTTCTTTTCTTTTCTTTTTTTTTCTTTTTTTTTCTTTT
>VZDJ01000056.1:10369999-10490691 GCA_008694505.1 Cyanoderma ruficeps | reverse complement strand
TTTTTGGTTGGTTGGTTGGGGGTTTTGTGTTTGTTTGTTTTGTTTTGATTTGTTTTGTTTATCTTCGGAAGGATGCAGCGCTGCAATCAGGTGGTGGACGCTGGAGAACTTCATTTAAAGAAAAATGACCCAAGGAAGATCAGCGTGGAAAAAAGGTAATACAGGCTCAAAAATGCACTGAAGCCCTTCGGGGTCTGCACTTTTAATTTGGTTGAAAGGAAAGTTTCCAGCTGCTGCTGTCCCATTTCCCATCCCGGAGCCGTCCTGCTCAAAGGCATCGCCCCCAGGAGCCAACCCGGGCTCGGCGCTGCTGGGATTTCCCAGCTAATTCATCTTTTCCTGAAGTGAAACATCCCTGAGGAACATTTGGGTTCTCCACAGGCTGGAATTCCTCGGCCGGGTTGGATGGCAGTGACCTTTGCTTGTGCCGAATGTGTTTTTATCCCGACATGGCGACCTGCAGCTGAATATCGCAATATGAAATCCTAATGGAGAGAGATAAGAGGCGCTTTTTATTCTCGTGCCTGTGATTAAATCAATAATGCATCTCTCATCTATTCAGCCTCGGAGGTTAAAAAACAAGCAGCGTTTTGTTTCACAAGGATTTTATATTTAAATGAGGTTAAAGACACGAAGGCTCCCGAATCACCTGGAGGAGCTCGGGCTCCACTCCTGCCGATCCCCCCGGGTTTATTTGTGGGTTTATTTGTGTGCAAATCTGCCGGAGATTCACAGAGATCGGTGACTTTTTGGGTTGCTTTTCTGCCTCCATTTCACCTGCAATGGGGGGATGTTTAAGTGAGAATTTTTTGGGGATGGAAGGTGTTTTAGGGGCAGAGCCACGCAGAATTTGCATCACAACAGAGTTAAACGCTGGGGGGAAAGGAGTTGGAAATCTGTGTTCTGTAGAATAGTTCAATATTCTGATAATTGAGGGGTTTAATCAGAAAAGATGAGGCTAGATAGCACCATGTGCCTTTTTATCTTTATTTTTTAAAGTCACTCTCAGTGTGTTTTGATTGTTTTCTGTGACGTTGGTGATGACCGCGGTAGTGCGCAGATCTTGTTGCTAGAGGGATGCTCTGCAAGGTTTTAATAGATGAAAATCGTTGTTGTTGTTGTCCCTAAAAGCACTTCTGGAAAGGGGCAGAATCAGGGACAAGCCCGACATCATGTCCTTTCCCCCCAAATTCCATTCCAGTGTCTCCAGCACACGCCAGGTCCAGGTGAGGCAGCAAAGTCCTGCTTAATTCACCACTCAGGTCTCAACTCAGACTTCAGTTCCCATCAGTTTTCAGGGTGAATGGCTCTGAAAGCTTCACCTGCAGTAGGTTCCATGTTTTTCCCACAGGACAGAACTTCCCTGGTCTCCTTGACACCCCAAATTCTGCCCCACACCTCCTGGGATGGGACACGACCCCAAAAACTTGGCGGCACCAAACCCCCTCCGCTGCTGTCTCACGGTATTTTTAGCTGTACGTTGAAGTGCTGGCTGCGTAAATCCTGCTTAAAAATATTTTAGCAAATTAAAACGTCATCTCTGTGTAAGCCTGTTAGGCTGGGCTGTCACTTTTGAGATTAATTATTGCATAAACGGGGGCTGGGCAGGGGGGGTGGCCTCGGGTGACCTCGGGGGGAGCCAAACCTGCGTCGTTAAGGAGGACAATGACTCACAGCGTTAATCTAAAGTCAATAACCCTGGTTTTAATCTCGGCAAAAGGGAATCTGCACCTTCTCCCCGGCTCTGATGTCACTGCTGGGATCCCAAAGCAAAGATGCTTCTCTGCCAAAACCTCGCAGGAGTTGGGAGGGTTGGGGACGATCCATCGCGCTCATTTTTGACTTGGAGTTTTTGTGCTTTCAGCTCAGTGTTTTGATTGGAACGCACTGAGATGGAACAAGTTTTAGTACAGACAACTGTGCGATGCTTTTATAGCACGAGATATTACAACAGATCTCACAATAGAGGGAACGTTGCAGTGTTTCAATCATAATTCCGTTTGGAAAAGTATCCAAGGAAAAACTCATTCCAGCAGCCCAAAATATTGTGCTGGTGGAGATGGCAAAGGGGCTGAACCCCTTTCAAAGACTATATACATACATACATATATATATAAAAACACATATTTTTGCAGCAAGGACACAGAAAAATCACGACTTTGATCACTTCTAATTAAAAACAAACCAACAAAAGATTAGACAACACGTTATTTTAAGGGTTCCTCCTCTGAAGCACAGATGCCATAGCAATAGAAAGGGACCAGAAATATAATCTCTGTCTTCAAAGCATTAAATAAAAGACGTTGAATAGCTTCCTTTGTGCTCTCTCCGTGTAATTACAGAAAATAATTAAAATTATCTCACACCTGCATATTCTTCTACTCAGCTGCTCCGAAATATATTTGCAAATATGAGAAGGGGAGCACGATTTGCCCTTTTAATCTCGAGCCCAGCCAAGTCCAGCTCTCTGTGGCCTCGGTTTAGTTGGGGATTTTGTCTGCAGACCATGAGAGGTACAAAAGGCACCCCCACAAATTGGGAATAGGGGATCCCACAGGGCACTTTAATTTAGGATAACACTCCCCAGCCCGGCTGGAGGTGCCTGTGGCATGTCCCAAATGAGTCCAGGATTGACTCCTTGTGCCTCATTCCATTGGGAAGAGGGAGGGAGGCTCCATCCAACACCACCAGCAGCAAGAGCCACCCTGAGGTCGGGAATTCTGTGCCTGCAGAAAAACTTCCATGGAGGAACTCGGGTGGAAACTGGATTAATTTATAATTAGCCTCTCCAGGGCCTTGTTCCTTAGGATGTGTTTGCTACTGGAATAACTCAGGGAGGCTGTAGCTGATCACATCATATTAAAACATTGTTTCCCCGCTAATAAAATCACTGAGTTCAGCTCCCTGCTTCAGGCACAGCTGATAAAATCAGTCACTGGCTTTTAGCTCCAGCATGTCTTATTTTGACATTTCTTGTGGAAAACAGTTAATTTATTAAAGGAGGCAAAACCCCTCCTAGTGCAGTAGTCGGAGCTTTTCTTGAGCAACACTTTGGGGATCCTGAAAAGCCTTTCAGAAACAGATATTTTTGGAGCTAAGTGAATAATCTAATGATTATAAAATCCAGTTTAGCTCTTGGCAGCTGTGTTCACACACCCTGAGATCCTGGGAAAGCTCTGATGGGCTGCTTTATTTATTAAGCATTTAGTAAAAGGAAGCAGCTTGAAATGTCTGAAGTTCTGTCTAAAAGGAAGATGAGCAGCCTGTGTTTGCAGGAAGGGATGGGATAAAGCTGAGCAACAAAGAGGGAATAATCAAATGGAAAGATTTTGGACAGAATTGCTTCTCTAATTACTGCATCGAGTATTTACTGCTTCTTTTTTTTTTTTTTTNTTATTGTGTCCAACTCTTTCATTGCAATACAGCAGAGAAATGCAGAGTTGGAAAGACAAATATTTCCACAAAGTAGGAGCTGCCCCTTGTTGACTTCCGTATTTAAATAAAAGTATTCCCACTAATCTCTGGCAAAAAACCCCAAGCAAACAAATAAACACAAAACCAAGCAAAAAAAAAAACAAAACAAAACCCAAACATGTTTTCAAACAATGTTTCTGTCAAGTAAGAAAACATGATTGTGTCTAGTTCAAGTGAGCTCTTCCTGCTGCTACTTTGATGGCTGAGGCAAAATCTGCTTTACAAATAACGCGCTTCCCACAAAAAAAGTTTACATTTTTGTAAATAATGCCATTATTTTTATGCTGGAGAAAAACCCCCAGTAAGAAAGAAGCAACAAAACCCAGCAGGAAGGAAAAGGCAGGCAGGAGGTAATGGATTCTTTAACTGAAAGAAAACTTGCAGCCTGTGATTCAAGGAATGAAAATAAATAGGAGGCTTTATTTTATCTCACACAGTTGTGGAGAATTGAGTGTTTTGATGGATTTAAAGCAATGCCTGTCCTTATGCTAATACAGAATAATTCCTTTCCCGTACCGCAGCCTTGTGGAATTGTTCTTGAGGGAAGTAGGAGAAAGGAAACTTTTTAACCAGGGAAAGAAACTCTTTCTGTGCAGTCCTAGCACTGAATAAAGGAGTTTTTACAATGATATTTGTTTTTATTTCTCAGGACAGAGTAGTGGAAGCACTGACAGACCCAAATCCTGGCAAAATGTCAGGAAAACAGTGCTGGGAGACCTTGGCTTGGTGCTGGTGGCAACCACTGGCTCTGGGCTTCACTCTTGGCTCTTGGTAACTTTTCCAGAATCAACATTGATGTGATAATGCTGCACAAAACTTCCAATTCCTAGAACTTCTAAAGCTTGGGGTGAGGAGAAGGAATGAGAACAACCGAGAAATTGCTTATTTTATTTAAAAAGAAAAGAAATTCCACCCTCAGGAATGTCTTTGGTGACTGCGGCTGAGCCAAAATTTGCTTAGATTATCCAAACCTTCATTTTCCCCCTAGAGCAGAGGGTTCTAGAAGCTGTCCTTCTCTACTGGCACCAGAATTCAGCAGTCATCTTATTTTTATAAAAATTGGTGTGCTGGAAACCACAGATTGATAAAATAAGGCATGAGCATCTCACCATCAGGGCTTCAAATTGACCTTTGAGGGCACAACCCCAATTCCTCCTAAATGTGGCTCCCTCCTGTGACAAGATTCCATAAAGTTTTTCAGTCCTTTTTTTTTTGTTAGAAAGCTCTTTCTGGTGGTTTTGTTTCTGTGTGAGCTTTGGAGAACATGGAGAGGTTTTGGTGCCAGTTCTGGAGCTGCTCTCCATTCCAGGAGGACATGGAATATTTGCTGAAAGCTCTGCCTGAATCCTCCTCTGCTGGGTTGGGGGATTTCACAGCAGGAAATGCTGGGGTGGGATTGAGGCAGGGACACTCCCGAGGCTCTGGCAGTGGCAGAGGAAACCATGGAATTGTTTGGGTTGGAAAAGCTCTCTAAGCTTGAGCCCAGTTGTTCCCCCAAGACCACCACGAAGCCACATCCCCAAGTGCCACATCTGCACAGCTTTCAGTGCCTCCAGGAAGGAAAGAGGACAAGGAATTTTGCTCTTAATCGGTGTTTTTGGCCACTTTTAGAAGCTTCTGAATCCCTTGGAGAGCTTTAGGCAGTCTCCGGTTACGCCAGTTCAAAAGTTGCTTAACCAGGATCCTTGATCTTGAGCTTTATGGATTTTCCTCCCAACTCCATTTACCCTCAGATATAATTTTTTGTAACATACAAATATTCCCTCCTCTAATTTAAAGAGCCTCTGGAGAATGTTTGTGAACCTTTTAATCTACAAGGAACAGCCCCGTTATCAAGTTTTATCTGAAGGTCTGGAAACTCACCATGATGGAATGTTCCTGTCTGACTGGAATCTGAATCCATCATTTGGTTTAGAAGGCGCTGGGTTTATAATTCCAGTAAATGAAAAGTAACAGAGTACACTAATTAACAATTCCTCGTAGTCCTTCACTGTAAGAAATGACATTGACTCTGAAAGCTTCCTCGAATTTGAATTTATTTCCTGACAGAACACTGGCAGCATTTAAAAGGTCTGGGGTGCTTTGAATTCCTGATTGGCTTGACAGCTTGACAGGGATCTGTAAACCAAAGGTGTTGGCACAGCTTGTGCTGCTGGCAGAGCAGGGACAAAGTTCAGACTCCAGACCAGCCCCTGCTGGAGCACAGAGATGAAAAATTGCTCTGATAAACGTTTGCACTGCGGGAGGATAAAAGGTCCCTCTCCTGAAAATAAGAAGATCTGGTCCAAAAAGGATTCAGGCCAATGGAAAGGTTTCTGTTAATTCTGGTGGCCGCTGAATCAATCACTCTTTTCACACGTATCCCATTTTATGGCATGTTGGGTTTGTGTTTGAGGTTTATCCAGAGCTGAAACCCCACGATCTACATCAAAAGGAGAGATTTCACCAACATTAAAGAGGCAGCAATGCTTAGCAAGATGAAGCAGGTAGATGGAGCGATTTATATTCTGTAATCATTTAAAACAGGCTGAACATCAAATCTGAGCGTCCTTTCCCCTTCTTTCTCAATCTCACGAATTCACATTTTCTATTCACACCGAAATCTCAAAGCAAAATATTTTAATTTCACCGGGATTTCTCTTTCACACACCTGAAGCACGACTCTACCAGCGACAGGGCCGTAGTTGCAATTTCAGAGCAGGGAACTTTATTTTCAAAGGCGGTTGGTTTCACGATCTTCTGCTGGGATCTCCACCAACCCAGAAATAATTAAACGGGGCGGCTGAGCATGAAACACCACACCTGCAAAGTTTGTTAGCCATGAAAATTTACAGTTGTTTCCCTTGCAGCGCTGTATTTTACCCATTAAACCGAGCCCACGTTCCATTATGAAACCATAAATTTTCATGGCTTGCAAACTTTGCAGGTGTGGCGTTCGCCGCTCAATTGCGCCCCTTAATTATTCCCGGGATTTTTTTTTTATTTTCCCCCCCCACCCCCAGCCTTGCAGGACTTTTGGAAGCCGCACATGTGGGCAGTAGAAGCCCTTTTTACAGGAAAAAAAAGTGGAAATATTCCGGTTAAAATCACTAGGTGTTGTGGGTTTTTTGGTTTTTTTTTTACAGTGCTCTATTTTTAGCCAAACTCTTGGAATGCTGGCGAGGCACCGATGCTCTGCAGGGTGTCGAGGAATCTTTTCCGAGGGGAATGAAGAGGTGTTAAGAGCCACTCCACGATCTGAGCTGTCTGCTTGGCTTCTGACTCCTGAGAGGTGGCAGAATATTCTCAGCAGCTTCGGGCACCTCTTGTTCTCCCAGTTCTCCTCCTGAAGTGTTTTCTCAGCTTCTCCCTCTGCCGGGGCTGTCCCTGAGAGCTCCCCAGCGGGGAAAGCTGAGCTGGGATGTGCTCCTGGAAGCTGCTGCCCACCCAAGCACTTCTCGAGAGCACGAGCCTAAGATGTTGGCTCGTGATCCCCTGAATATCCAGGGGAAAACATGGGAAAATGGCCCAAAATCACCTGCTGAGGTCCCTCCCAGCCTCATTCATTTTTGACACTGTGTCAGAGAGGCAGAGAATAAATATTTTTAGTGTGTGACCCGTCTGACACAGTCAAATGCTGACTCCTGCATTTACTGTGATTGCCAAAGCCTCAGTAACTTCATATAGAACTTCATCGTTTTTTCCTGTGATTTTTTTTTAAGCTAATAAAGTTTAATTTGCTCTATTTTAGCAG
This sequence comes from Cyanoderma ruficeps, assembly GCA_008694505.1. Lineage (NCBI taxonomy): Eukaryota > Metazoa > Chordata > Aves > Passeriformes > Timaliidae > Cyanoderma > Cyanoderma ruficeps. The sequence continues at coordinate 10,483,484 of VZDJ01000056.1, read as the reverse complement.
CCTGGGAAGCAGATGCAAACAGAGATCCATCCCTGTTCCCTCAGCATTAGCTGTGACTCCTCAATTTGTGTCAGTCGTGTCCCATTTGATGCCATTTACCCATGAAACAAAAAAAGCCACTGGTGCAACTAAAAATAGAATCAGTGTCCTAAATCCCAGCCCTGCCCCTATCCCAAAAGATTCAGACTCGAGGACAGGGGACGCTCAGCATTTAAGGGCATGGCAAACTCTCAAACTGCAGCCCTGAAAAAAACCCAGGGATTTTACGGCGAGGAAAATGGAGAAGGTCACTGGAAAGGTGCCACGTGGAAGACGCTGTTTGTGTGCCGGGTTCCGCTGCCTCACACGCCCCTCAGCTTTCCATTAGCCTAATGCAGAACAATATTAATGAGGGAATCAAGGTGTAATGTTCTTGCAAGGATGCTGACAGGAGGGAGCCCGAGTTTTAAGCAGGGATTGCTTGCTTTAGCATTATCTCCATCGCTGTTAAACATGCTCTACATTTTCTGGGCAAATATCATTTGGAATTAATTGAATGGAAAAGGGGATGTTCAGAAAATGCATCTTCAGAGCTGTTGAAGTATGACTTTTTAATCAAACTGAGTGATTGTAAACATAAATTAGTTCTTGTTCTTCCTGCTGACTTGGAAAGGGAGAAATGTGAACGCTTTGAGGTTAAAATCTTTTTTCTCCTGAGCTTGCAGTTTCAAGCCTTGTAGATGTTTTGCTGGTCTGGTCGAACCATTATGTAATGATTATTACTGGAATGTTACTCGAAGCACAGACTCTCTGTATATAAATTGATTTTTTTTTTTAAAGCTTTTGCTATATTCCATCATTCTCCATGTTCCCAAAACGTCATCTTGTGGCAAAATTCTTCTTGTCCTTCTATCTCCTTTTCCTCTGGGAGGACATTTCAGGGTGTCCTTAACAACAATTTCTGATGTATTCTCTTCATAAGGAGTGACCTCCTTCTTTAGGACAACAGTGAGCAAAACCACCAAGTGTACAGTTTCTCCATGCAGTTTTTATAGGAAGTGAATAAAGCTTTGGAGTCTTGTAGGTCTTCAGCCTCTGTGGAGTTCTGAGAGAGGAAAAGAACAGGATGTGGATGTTCCTGAGGATCCAACAGTCTAATTAGGTCTAAGCTGTAAAGCTGAATGATCTCATTTAATATCTGCTGGATGGTCTGATTAGAGTTTGGGCTGGAGCTTGATGGGAGCAGAGGGAAATCTGAGCATCAGTGCCTGGAGGAAGGAAGGAACAGCATCCCAGGCATACTCAGGGATTTTATACTGAAGTGCGATTCCTTTCATTTGCCCACTCCCACCTATGGAAAGCGGAATTAAAAGAGCTGGAATATGTAACTGCTGCAATCAGAGAACACCATAAAACCCTCTCCAAGGTGCTGAAACCCCTCAGCCTGCAACACACAGGAGCAATGTATGAAATGGGAGTGAATAAAAATCATGGGAGAATCAGACACCATCTTAGGGCAGTTTCAGACAGTTCCCCTGATGTGCCCTGAGTGCCTCTGCATGTGGTGAGCACTCAGAAATGGCAGTTCAAAGGGACCAACAGCACAATTTGGTTTAATAGAAAATGCTTTTGCTGGAGGTTCAGAAGACCACTCACTCTGAATTTCGATGACCGTGTCTGTCTGAAGTTTAAGGGCTTCTTTAAATGTGTAGTTTAGCAATAATTGTTATTCCCGACATAAAAAGACTGTAAAAACATGGTTGAACACAAGAGAATGGCTTTAAAGAACTGAGAGGGCAGTTTTCCATTTTGTCCTTTAAAAGGGAAAAAGCAGATCCTCTTTCCACCCTCTCTAACAGATGAGTCAAATGAGAAGGAGATGGGCAGCAGCTGCAGTCCACAGAATTCTCTGTTCACTGCTGAAAAGCAGATAAATGCTCTGCTGCCCTGTGCTTGTTGTTCCTGTTTCTGTGCCTGGAGAGATCCAGAGGCTCAGACCTGGAACCAGATTTTCATTCCATGTCTGTAAGGTGTCACTCATTAGCACCCTCCAGATGTGTTTCACTTTGCTGGTTTTTATTCAGTGTCTTGAAAGATGTGGTCTTCCTTTTGTTCTGGTTTTTTTAAGCCAATTTTACAGTCAGGCCTTTTTAGGGAGTTTAAGTGATTTCTGAAGGTGCTCCTGACTCATTGTTTTATTGCATAGGGGCTCTTACAGATAGAAAAAAAAAAGCACAGGCTGTGGCAAGGATTCATGTCAAAAACTGCCCAACAAATCCCAGCAGGAGAAAGCAGGGGAAAGTCTCTCACCCTCCTTTAGGAATTTAGCAAGAACTGGTGTAACTATTACGGTACATAAAGTCCTGGCTCTAATAATTCACTCCAGGGCCTTGCCTCTGCCCAGACAGGATCTGTGGGATGCTCTAGGCCATCCTTCTGTTTACAGTGTTAGAAAATTCTATCAGAAAAACCTCATTTTCTTCTGGTTTGAGCAATGCACTTAAAATGTGGCTCTTGTAATTTGTGTTAGTTTAAAATCATTAAAATCTGTTTGTGCTTCCTCTTAGTCTTCTTTTTCTTGTTTTAGGAATTCAACCCTACTGAATCAAGCAGAGCATTGATGCCTTGGGAAGGCTGAGCTGGAACAGCTGGACAGAGCTGGAGAATAAAGTAGAGATTTATTGAAAGGCCTTTAGGATCCACCTTGGGCAGGACAGGGCCTGGCCAGGGCTACACCCAAGGTGGACCCAAAATGGTCACAAAATGGACAAACGGTCACCAGGTCTCACACTTTGATAAGTTTTGGTCCATTTGCATCTTGGGGTTGAATTGTCCAATTCCAGCTCCAGGCTGTGAGGTCCCATCCTTCTTGTCCCTCCCTCCAGCCCACCCTTGTTTGTGCTGTTGGGGCTGAAAGTTGTCCTTGGTGTGGGGCAGGAGAAGGATTTGTTTTGTGTCCCTGCTGTGTGCAGAGCTGAGTGACACTGACTGTGAGCTCAGAGCTGCACCCCTGGGCACCACAGAACATGGAATACATGAAAGCTCAAATTTGAGGCATCAGCAGCACCCAGGGGAGGTTCTGCTGCAAATCCTGGCTGGGATCCTGGCCTTCGGTTCCGGCCCATCCCTCAGGGAGCTTTGCTGCTGTCCCTACTGGGACAACAGCAGGACTTGAGGATCTTTATTCCAAAATAAATGCCCCCGTGATTCTGTACTTGCCAAGTTGCACCACGAACTGGAAAATTTGAAATAACAGAACTGTCTGAGAGCAAAATCCGCCGCTGTCCTTTTCCTTTCGGTCTCCCACCACGGTGATTTCTCCCCTTTCAAACCATTTTCTCACCATCTGGCAAATCCCAAAAGATCAACCCCAGGCTCTTCTGTCTCTCAGACCCAGTGCAGGTCACCTTTCCGGAGGCTCTGGTGAGTCCTGGGTGGTGTCTGGGACACAAATCGGCTTCTCTTTATCTCGTTATCTTTATTCTCATGCAACAACAAGGATATCACTCCCATCTTTGGGACAAACCACCCAGGCATTGTCTCTGTCTCTTTGTGTCACCGCAGAGCGAAACAAAACAGCAGAATTTGCTGTTTACTAACAAGTCAAAACTCCTTATTTTGTCTACAACAAAATCAATGTCATCTCTTGGGCCCCCAGTTGCTGATAAGAGAATGCAAATGGGACAGGAACTCCGGCACTGCTTTCCCCGGACAATCTTTGATGGAGGCAGCTTAGAAACTTTTCAGCTGAAAGCTGCTTTACCCTTTGTAAAGGACGGGTGTGGTTTGCCTGTTTTTAGGGGACCTGTTTGGGTCCCCAGCAAAACCCCTTTTACCCTTAATTCTCCTCCCGCCTTCGCTCCACGCCGCTGTGGGACACCTGCAGATGTTGAGGCAAATGGTAAAGGAAAAAAAAAGCTTTGCCTTTCCTAAAGAAACACCTCAGTCTCGGCTAATTAATGCGTTTAAATTCCTGGGTAAATGCTGTTGTTTGACCCTCCAGTGGAGGAACTAAAATCCCATTAACTCTAACAAGAGCCGCAAGGCTAAAGGGCCCATCTAAAGTGAAGGTGACATTGTTAATTCCTTTTTCCCCCCTCATTTTAATGGACCTGAACATAAAAGAAAATGAAGCAGAACTGGAAACTTAAGAGAGGGTCTGTCCACAACAGAAATTGGTGTTAGAGGGTGAAAGGAGAGAGCTGAGGGTGTGGAGTAACCGAGGGGAGAGGGACGGCACAGCTCCCACAGGGATGAGGAATCTCTTAAAAATACCGAAGAACTTGGATATTTTGTGGGTGATAGCAGTACAAGAACATCCTTAAAAAATTGAGAGGAGTCACCATTCTCCTGCATTAAAACAAACAGGAATTGGAGTAATTTAGGAGTCAGAGGAGTAAAACAGATTCAGAGAGACTGAGCCAGCTTCAGTTTGAGAACACGGAGACAAACCAAAGAAAATTCACCTGATAGTACAGAACCAATCAAGCCCTCTCATTCCTGCTTTCATTATTCCAAATAAATAATTCAGATTGTTTCCAATTCAGGTCGTGAGTTTACTTTCAACAATTCCCGGCTTTGCTTTTGGTAGGGGAGATCATAAATTATCCCCCGGACTGTTAATGTCACTCAGAACTAATCAGACACAGAAGCCTGTATGATATATTAAAGTTCCCCTGTACTGAAATAATGTTAATTATGAGGATTTCATTTATTATTAGCGTGGCAAGGCGTAGTTCTACTGTATAACTGAAATTAATGGACTGTAAATTTTGACAGGTTGCTAACATCATCTTTAGTGGATTCTTAATTAGTCACGTGTTGTTTCTTTTTTGCCTGCTGTGTTTGTGTCACAGAGTCTTTATTGCCATAAATCAGGGCTAGAAGGTCAAACTCCAAGATTTAGGGACAGGATTGATTCTTTTGTGGAGATCATCTTTCAAAGGAAAGAATTTCTCTTACTTCCACGGGGATTGAAGCTAACGAAAGTAAGACCAAATATATTACAATTTGGTTGCAAAAAGGCAATAATGTCATTATTGGTATTGAATGAAAAAATAGTATTTGGAAAATTTTTAAAAATATATGTTCTTTTCAATTCTATGAGTGACTGCTGCAAAGGAAAACAGGAAAACACAGGGAACATGGAAAAGTTATTTGCAAACAGCTGTAGTACAATGCAAAATGAACCTGTCCGATTTAATTCATGTTTGAAACACACTCTGATCTTCCATTTCTACAGCCAATAATGAGAAAATAATTAAAAATTATATATATTATTAGTTCACTAAGGAAAATGATCCTTTCAAACCCTGATGGTTTAAAAGTTGGAGTTGCTGAACTCTCTGGGACTTGGCTTTGGCAGGGGACTCCTGATCCTGGAAGAGCGAACAACTCTTTCTCTGCTGTGCCAGTTTTCCAGGGGCATTTTGATTTCTTGGAGGGGAAAAAACCCACAAAAACAGCAAACTTAGAAAAGCCCAACTTTGCTCTGCTTGGGAGCTGAGAGCTCTTTATTTCTGGAACCTTTGGTCACGGAGGACACCTGTGCCTGTCGATTGCTTTGGGGTGGCGAGGGATGAAAATTCCTTCTGTCAAATGCCCCCTCCCCAGCCCCCTGTGCAATTATAGAAAGAAATCAATCAGGTGAGAAATGCATCAAAAAAACTTTTGTGCAAAAGAATTGAGAGTGACAGATGGTCTGGGCCGGGAACATATGGATTTTGTCAGACAGCAGGGAAAAAATACATAAGATCATGTTGTGGAAAAGTAGGTGCAACCTCTGCGTGTGTGACCTCAGAGGGAAAGGAGGCGGCAGAATGTTTCAAAACTCATCATCTTTTCTTTGACAATGATTTAGAGAAAAGTGGAGGAGAAAATGCTTGGTCCTCCACCTTTGTAACTTCCCGAGGAACGCCGGAGCCAGGAAAAACAGATGGCACTCGGGTCTCTCCTGAAATGAGAGTTATTCCTCTCCTGCCAGATCGCCCTGGTGTGCAAAATATATGGTGCAAGTCACCAGCAGAAAACAAGCCATTAATTAATAACACCTCAGTGCTCAAGGATCAGGCAGGTGAGGGTGCCAGGCAGCTGCCTCCAAGAAACCTGCCTGGCAGAGGAGGAGAGCGGGCACAGGAGATCACACTCCCATCCCTGCCTGCAATGCAGGCATCCATCATTACAAGTAATCAAGCCTGAAAGTATTTGTCATCCCCAGGGCATGGAGCTGTTTGAGGTTCAGAGTATAAAGAGAACTTCAGCTCAACAACAAAACGATCAGTCAAGTGGAAAAAGGAAAAAAAAAAAAAAGGTGGAAAAAACAGATAGTGGAATAACAGAAACAGTCTAATTAAATCCTTACTGTAATTAAATTCGGTGTGACGAGACAAACAGCACTTGCAGAGTGATTTTTGCTGTTGATGCTTTTGCTGTACAACATTCACTGTTCTTTCTTCATGGCTCTCACTCTTTTGGTGAGGTTCAAGCAGGAGCACCAACGCCACCTTCATTTCACTCCAGGATTTTGAGGATTTGCAGCTCTACAGGTGGTTTGGAAACCAGGGCTTTCCAGGGAAACCAGGACATGCCCTTCACCAAAGCAGAGACCAAGACGTTTCCCATCATCTTCCCCACTGTGCCACTGCCACTCAGCACTACAAGCAGAGCACAGTAGGCTTGGCTGCAAATCAGGAATTTACTAATAACAGCATAATTAAAACGAGAATTCCTTGAAGATCACTTTAGAGGTACCTTTGGCGGTGACTGTTCCTAATTAAAAGGAACAAGTCTATTGAAAAGGAGTAGGTTTAGAAGGGATATTAGGAGAAAATTGTTCCCTGTGAGGGTGGGGAGGGTTCCCAGAGAAGCTGTGGCTGCCCCTGGATCCCTGGCAGTGTCCAAGGCCAGGTTGGACATTGGGGTTTGGATCACCTGGGATAGTGAAAGGTGTCCCTGCCATGGCAGGAGTGGCACTGGGTCATCTTCAATGTCCCTCCAACCCAAACTTTTTGTGGTTTTACAAACCTCAGGGTAGCTGTGGCAGGCAGATTGGGGTTAGAACAATATTTGTTTCACGGGGAAACAATTTCATGAGTGAGCAGAAATAAATTTCCCTTCATTTTCTTCAGACTTAACCAGAAATTAAAACGACGGCGAGCACTCAAGAAATATAAGCTCGTTATAATGAACAGATGGCAGCTCAGTGAAGATTGGTGTGAAGAAGATCACCAGTCCTTTTGTTTACAACACATACATGTCCTGTTTTGTTTTAATTATGGTGTTGTTTTTCCACCCAGGCTCTTCACTCTAACAAAGCAGCAAAAACATCCCCCCCTCCACCACTGTGTTTATGTCAGCAAAGCTAATAAGCAATCCACAAACTGGAACTGGGGGGGGAAGCAAATGCTCATGAATATTGAGGACTCTCTGATAGATGTGGAGTCTGCCTGCGTTGTTCGGATCCATCTTGATGTCCCCTGTGAAGTCAAAGGGAGCAAGAGAGAAAATCATCTTCAATCGCTGTCTGGCCGGGAGCTCAGGGCTTTGCTACCTGGTTTTGTGTTAGGCTTTGTTAAATCCATTTAAGAGACTTATGTTCATGAGCCTGAAATATGGAAGGGAGGAAAACCCAAACGCTTTCCCTTTTGTCAGAGGCTGGAGGTTTAAGAGAGGATTTAAACACTTTCTCTTTTATTGTCTTGTATGCTTTGCACTGGAAAAGGCAACGTTTAATTACAGGTAATGAACACAGAAGCCCCTAATAGGATTATCAGCAGCGGCTTCCCGTACCTGGGGCTGCCTGGTGGGACGGGGAAAGGCGCAATATCCGACTGGAGCCTCAGCACAGGCTCCCAGAACAGGGAAAAAACCACCACGGCTGGGTCTGGAGGGTGTGTGTTTGGCAAGGAAAAAAAAAACTATTTCGGCTCTTCCCTGAGCGCTGTCTGAGCCTCGTCTGTAAGAACCTTGTGCTGCTTCCCATGGCTGTGACACCCTCTAGTGACACAGAGCCTGTGATTCAGGGATTTGTCAGCGTTTTGTCGCATTTTCTGCGCCAGCAGCCGCTGGGACATGGGCTGGGGGACACGGGGGGTCTGTGCCACTGCCCGGCCCGCTGCCCACCCCGCAAGAGCCGCCCAGTGCCACCAGCACCTGGGGCACGAGCAGGGTTTGACAGCTGAAAAATTAACTCACAGAAATACCATCAGCAGGCTGAAACTTGCAGAAAATTCGGGAATAAACCAGGTGAAAGCCATACCTTTCCAAAACCTCGGTTTTCTTTCTTTTTTTAAATTCTTTTCTTAACACAGTGCCCAGTTAAAAAAACAAAAAACAAAACCACAAAATAATCCCAAAAAACAAACCTATCAATCTTCTACTTCATTTCTAACTTTTCTCAGTGTTTTATAATAAATCCCTGAGCTGTTGCAGTCTAGAAATACCCAAATTCTAATAGCCCTGCACCTCAGCTGTCAGCTGCTAATACTCTTCAGTCAGTCAGTATTAAGCAAGGTTTAACAACCTTCTCTCACATAAAAAAAACCCCAAAAAAAACCCTGAACAAATTACTGGTTATGTTTGACTTAAACCCCCATCCTCGCTGAAACAAAAAACGTGGAGTCACCGGCGTTCTTACGGTGATAAACTTCTGCTGGTACATTATGTATTACCGAAATTAAAATAATTTAATGCTTCAGAGGAAGCCCTGGGAGCCTGCAAAGTTGCAGGCCTCGTTCCTGTCAGCATTACTGTCAGCACTATATCCACAGCACCCCGTGCCTGCGCCGTATTTCACGCCGGGCTTCCGCTCCCCTCGGTGAACGTGAGGGACAGAGCCCAGAAAATTAACAGCTACTTACTCTAATCTCTGGCTCCAGACCTTGTGGAGGTCTTGTGGAGGTTGTAATCGGAGCCTGAGTGCAAAACTGTTGGGTTTTCATGGCCTTTCTGGCTGCCTGGCAGCAGTTTGGGGGAGCAGAAGCACCGACCTTGTTGGGGAAAGGGGCGGCGGGTGAGGGTTCAGGAACCGAGGCACAGGATTTTGACGCCGACGCCAAAAACATGCTCCAATTCCAACAGCCAGTGTGCAAGGTCTTTGGAGCGATTTTTTTTCAGGCTATTTAGCATTTCCCAGGGCTGTGGGAATAATTTTAGTGTGCTTCAGCTGCTCAGTTCTTCTGAAATACGACCTCAGATGAAGCTGGGAACGTGTAAAATACAGGGTCCGTACTCAGAGGCCATCTTTCAAAACTTAGTTCCAGTGATTTACTTGTCATCACACAGTTAATCTGAGTTCCTTCAGCTGTCTCCCTCGCACAGGCAACCTTCCTCCTCCGAAAATGCTTTTGGGATGTTTGTTCTGAGGCCTCATGGCCAAGCTTGTGCATTTCTATGATTGAGTTTGGTCAGACACAATTCCCCGTTTCTGACACTGATTTAAACGTCTCTGTGGTACATTGGATCAGCTGTATATCCACAGCTGTAGGGGGAAAGTGCTTTTACCTCTGTACCCTATGAACTCTCAGGGATCTGAGGTGTAGGACTGTGGTGATGTGGTGAACTGCTGAAGCTGGAGGCAAAGATTCTCTATTACTCATTTTGCAAACAGATTCTTGATGTAAGAATCCTTCAAGATTAGCTCACTTGTAGATTACTCCCAAAAATAAGAAATGGATCATTTACAGTGCTGACTTGTGGTCAAAAAAAACACCTCAGCAAGTTGCTCTTTATGTTGCAATATTCCTTAAAATTCTCATCAAAGTGTGTGGGGGGAAAAGGTTTGGTTGTGAATACTGGGGACATAAAAGTGGATTTTTCTGTCAGTGACTTTCAGTGGACAATGAGGGATGAGCAGGTTTTTTCAGGGAACCAACAGCAAACACTCCTCATCAAAAGCTCTGTTTTTCATCACAGCTCAGCCAGTTCCTCGATCCAACCACCCCTTTGGCACTTCCCACAGAGAAGACTTGAAATGGCCCTTCAGCTTTGTCCCCAGAGCCTTTGCACACTTCCAGGCTGCTGTTTGCAGGGTCAGATGGAGAAAACGAGCTTTGCTGAGGTGGTCTCTCATTAAAGTGCTGGTTTTAGCGAGGGCACAACACTTGACCTGCTTTATTCTCTCAGCTGCTGCCTTCACTCCCCTGCTTTGGTGAGCTGATGTGAGGCCACCACGCGAGGCTTTGCAAGAGGAAACAAGCCTGGGAGATCTTTATCAAAAACCCCAGTAACTCCCGTTAAAAGCTTGCTTAGGCTCTATTGCTCCTCAACAACATCACAGTCCAAGCCTGCCGCTCTGCCGTATCGATTTCTGCCTCAAAGTGTGAAAGCTGCGATTTCCCCTCACCCATCCGCCTTTGTGGGCCCTCACACTCGGCTCTGACCCTCCAGAGTGGCAGCTCTGGTGCCAACTGAGATTTTTAATAAACTTTTCTGCTTGCTTAGCCAGACACAATTAATAACTTCAGGTTTCACAGCCTGGGACCCCCAAAACTCCAGATCAAAGAGGCCTTTGAGATTTCACTGAGGTCTTGCAACACTCCTGTGAGCATTGCTGCTGTTGGGAGCAGGAGAAATGCTGTCCTAAATGGAACAAATGAGGAAAATGTCATTGCATTTGATGATATACACCTTTTCCAGCAGCTTAAAATATCTGGATGAAGCACGAATTAGTAAACAAAGAAGATAAAATATTCAGTATCATTAAAGCTTTCATTAAAAAAGAAGGAAAAAGATCATTGTTTTCCAGCGTGGCAGGACTGCCATGGGATTAAGTGCGATTTTTGATTTTTTTTTTTTTTTAACATTTGCATAAAACCAACTGAACAGTTGGCTGGGTTAAGCCGTGTAACTGTGGCAGTATTGCTGGAGACAACAATAATCACTATGGAGATTAAACCATTTTGTTAGATGAGTGTTTAACCTGCTACAGCCCATCCTGAATTGGTGAATTGAAACAGACTTTGTGAGGAGTCATTAGAAAATGAATAAATGAGTATGGGGAGGCCTAAGGTGATGCTGCTGCATTGATCCCTGCTGCTGGTGGTGTAATAATGTCACTAAAGTATCAAGTGTGCATCAGGCCTAAAAAACGTTGCTAAATTGGGAAGTTGATGTGGTAAAATGGGGCTAAATGTTCATTACAGAGCCAGAAACTACTGGGACCCAAAACCCCCCGAGCCCTGGGCTGATCCCAGCAGGAAAGGGGATTCTGCCCCTCTCAGGGGAGACCCCGCCTGCAGAGCTGCCCCAGCCCTGGGCCCAGCACAGGAAGCACCTGGAGCTGCTGGAGAGAGCCCAGAGGAGGCTCCAGGATGAGCAGAGGGATGGAGCAGCTCTGCTGGGAGGAAAGGCTGGCACAGCTGGGATTGTTCACCTGGACAGGAGAAGCTTTGGGGTCACCTCACTGGGGCCTTGGAGGGCCTGAGGGAGCCACAGGAAACATGGAGAGAGACAAATGACAAGTGATGGAGGAACAGGACAAAATGAACGGCTTCAGACTGCCAGAGGGCAGGGTTAGGTGGGATATTGGGAAGGAATTCCTCCCTGTGAGGGTGGGCAGGCCCTGGCACAGGGTGCCCAGAGCAGCTGTGGCTGCCCCTGGATCCCTGGCAGTGTCCAAGACCAGGTTGGACATTGGAGCTTGCAGCACCTGGGACAGTGGGAGGTGTCCCTGCCATGGCAGGGGTGGGATGGGATTTAAGGTCCCTTCCCAACCCAAACCATTCTGGGGTTCTGTGGCATCTTGTGAATCAATTCCAGGCAGTGGAGAACCCTCATGGCTTGAGGGATTTGAACCCTGGCTTTTGTTTGTATTCCTATATTCTGGTGAGATTTTAAGCCCAAAACGTGGTGATGCTAAAGAGAGATTTTTTGACTTCATGAAAATTTGATCAGCACAGCATTTTGGTTTAAGTTGCACCAAGGCAATTTTTCTGGCACTTCTGGAAAAAAAAAATCAGTGTAAAATAATGACGGGTTTTACTAAGTGTAGTCATCTGCTTGTGTAGCCCCTCCCACATGAATAACTTTGCTTTCCTTTCCATCTAGATGACATTAAAAGCATATTAATGCATTGTTTCTACCCCGCTAAAAACCAGAGAATGTCAAAGGAGCCCCGAACTATTTATTTTCATAAATGCGCTTTTCTTGCTCTCGTAATGTAGCATTTCACAAACCTCAATTTTTTCCCCAGTCACAAGTAGTAAATAACTTAACTGTATCACATTATAGCCATTTAACAAATATTCCCAGGCCAGCAGCAACACTCAGCTCTGTGAAATGGATTCGTTGTGGATGTAAAGCGGGGAGAGCAGGATCCACATTCCTTGGCCCTTTGTGGGCTGACGTGATGGAGCCGGGCGAGATGACTTGAATTAAGATGGAGCTCATGCAAGAACGAGTATCCCCCGGCCAGGGATGTTTATACACATTCCCTCCCAACCTCCCCTTTTCCCTCCCTTCCAAATGCAGCTTATTACGGCCTCTTTTCCCCTCCCTGATAAGTGGATTTTAAAGTTATGTCGCCGTTTTCTCACTCCCGGATAAATGTGTGTAATATATCTCTCGTAAAATGTTACTACACAGATGGGACTGAGAAAAGTTGGTGGTGGTTTTTTTTTTTTCTTCCCTTCTTCCCCCAGTTTATGGAGCCACCGTTGGTAATATCTACCACTTATGAATAATAAAAGGAAATGGCCTTTGGTGAGTTTTTAGAGTTTTGTTGTGCTTTCTGTGGGAATCCTTGAAGGAAAGGAAAGCTCTGAAATCGGAGGATCAAAGGCTGCGCTGCACAATTTCCTCAGGTGCAGTGCAGCCAGCCCTGATTCACATGGCTGATATCCCTGGCTTGTGCAGCAAATCCTTTCCTTGTCTCTTTTCCTTTTGCTGCCACTCTTACACCAACAGCAAATCTCTGCTCCAGTCAGCTCTCAATCTGTGTTTTTAATGAGTAAACAGAGATAAGCTCGGGTACTACTTTTATTTGGAGTGATGAATGTGCCATAAATCCTTGTCTCTCTTTGGGGTGGCGAGTGAAAGGAGGTATTGCTAATAAATGGGAATTCAACACAATCTGGAGTAAAGACTGGCCAGAGGAAGAGATGATAAGAAGATAAAGTTTCGTTTTATTAGGAAATAAATGGTGGTGAAGGGTAATTGTTTCCCATATAACTGGAGCTGTAAAAAAATGGGAAAATCTGACTGTTCTGGGCTGTCAGTGCCTCAGGGAGCTGCCAGGGGCTGCTCTGAGTGTCCTCTCCTGCTGAAATAGAATCATACCATATCCTGAATGGGCAGGGACTCACAGGGATCATCAAATCCAGCTCTTGTCCCTGCACAGACCCCCCAGCAATCCCACCCTGCCCCTGGGAGCAGTGTCCAAACTCTCCTGGAGTTCTGGCAGCCTCGGGAATGTTCCCATTCCCTGGAGAGCCTGGGCAGTGCCCAGCACCCTCTGGGGGAAGAACCTTGGAAGGTGTAAAGGCTGAAAACATCCCTGGATATCTCACACAGAACATTAAAGCTTCAGCAGGAAGGAAAATGATAAAGGGACTTGGATTTACATCATAATTCTCAAGAATTGGTAATTTTTAAGGTCAAATGGAGCTCTGGTCTAGTAAAAGGTGTCCCTTGCCCATGGCAGAGTGGAACTGGAGGAACCTCAAGGTCAATTCCAACCCAAACCATTCCACCTTTCTGCGTTTCTCTGAACTGGAAAACGATGAACGGGAATTTCACACAGAGTCCTAAAACACAGGAGCCAGACAGGAATTTTCCTGTGGGCTCAGGAGCCTGAAGCAAGTTTGAGATTTGGCCCAAAGTCTTCAGTTTCTGAAAGAAAAAATGAAATATTTGCCTCATTGTGTCTTTGGCAGTGCTCAAAGTTGCTTTTGTTCCTGCTTTGATTTACGGAGCGAGTCTCTATCAGGCATCTGCTGCTGGATGGATTAACAACACACAGTATTTATTTCTCAGCATGTGATGCAAACTTCTCAGTAAAAGGAGAGAGAATAACAGAGACTATAAATTGATGCAGTATTTCAAGTGAGAAAAACAACCCCAAGTTCGCTAATCAAACAGTAAATTATTAAAACGTTCCTTTCACTTATCATAACAACAAAGGACAAGAGGCAAAATGATATAGATTTCTGAAAGAAAAGGAATATATTTATGTCTATATTGATATTGGCATGTCCTGCTCCTAATTTACTGAGCATTGTCATGGAACCTGTGAGCAAATCCAAGCCATAACTCTGCAGAGACAGGAGCTGGGCCTGATTTTAAGCACATGAGTAACGTGATTGACTCAAGTGGGCTTACCTGGGGGTTGAAAATTGCCTTGCAACTTCTTGTCATAGCTGGAGCCTTATTTTCTTGCTAATCCACAAGTAGATCAAATATCAAGCCTCCATCTGATTTGATTTAATTAGTAAGTGGTGAAATGAATGGTGTCGATATGTGAAGTGAGAGGAGGGAGAGTTAAAAATACGACACTTGAGACAGAAACCTGAGTGCTCTGGCTGAGAATTCAGAGGCATTTGAAAAAGTGCAGCATGATGCTGTTGACTCCTGATTCATGCCTTGTTGGGCCTCGTCTGAAATGGAGTTTCAGGATGAGGATTTACTCAGTTTTATCCAAACAATAAGGAAATCTCGAGCTCCCATTAATTGAATGCAAACAGAAAAGAAATAAATACCACAGATGAAATTACTTTTGCAAAGTTGGATGCTTGCAGCTGAGAGCTGTCTGATCAGGTAAAAACAATACAAGCCACTTGTTTATGACATTTTTCTTCCAAGAAAAGGAAACTGAACCTAATAACATCTATAAAATGACTGATGATGCAAAAATTCAGATCCATTTGTATATACACAGGTGGGTGCAGGCAAAGCTCAGCTCTTCACTCCGAGCTGGTTAAACTATGACAGTTCCCGTCTGAAAACCACGTAATAATGGAAATGGAATTAATTAAAATCTCATCAGCCCAAGGACATTTGAACAAAAGGACTTCACAGGAGACTCTGGAGAAAAGGAGGTTCAGGGAGCTCCTTATCCCTGAAAAGAGGTCGTGGACAGGTGGGGACTGGGCTCTTCTCCCAGGTAACAAGGGACAGGACGAGGGGGAACAACCTCAGGTTGCACCATGGGAGGTTCAGGTTGGATATCAGCAAATATTCATCACTGGAAGTGTGGAACCAGCATTCCTGGAAATGTTAAAATACCCCAAGTAAACGTGGGACTTCAAGATATAGTTTGGTGGCCGTGGAGGTGTTTGGTCAAAGGATGGACTTGATGATTTTGGGGGTCTTTTCCAGCCTTAATGACTCTGGTTTTCTGAAGGGAGTTGGGATGCTGGGCCACCTGTATCAATCATCCTGAAAATTCCTGATGATAATTGTTACAGAAATGGGGTTAAGCTTTCTGTCCTGAGCTTTTGTGGGTTGTAACACTCAAGACCTTGAAAGACACCAAATGTCTTCATGATGGAGGCAGAATTTGGCTCCTGAAGGGGGAATGGAAATGATTTTTCCTTGCTTTAACTTCAGTTGTCTACTCTGGGTGAAAAATTTATAAAACGGGGTTAAAAAGAGGGTTTTAAAAATCCTGATATGAAATTGGTGAAGTACAGCCTCCCCTCCTCTTCACTAGCGAAGCTTTGAAACAAATCCCTGCCAGTGACTCAGTAAATATAAACAACTTTATATTGAAGCTTCAGAACTGCAACTTGCTTTGTTGTGGCTTTGCACATTTACAAACATCAACCCCAGCCCTGCGTGTTGACTCTTTCTGAACCCTTCCCTGGCGCCCAGGGCATGAAGCTGTTTGATGCAGGAGCACACTGGGCATGCCTGGAACGATTGATCCATCAGGAATCCAAGGAGGATTCCACCATCAGCTGAATCAAAGGAGTTCAGGCACTCACAAGAGAACTAATTGTGCTGCCTGCTCTGTGTTCTCTCTGCACAGAGCACGGTGACTTCTCAGGATTTCTCGTAACCCACCTTCTCCATGCTGCTACAAATGATTTGTAGCAGAACAAAATTATTTTCAAGAAAGGCTCCCCACATTGTTTCTAGTCAGTCTTTAATCACCTTTAGGTTTCCTGGATGCCTCGATATAAATTTCCAGTCCTGAGAAGATTTATCTACTAAAAGGTTCAGAGTTAGTTGTATAATGAATTCCCATGTTCTTTAAAACTCCTAATCAATGAAGATACATTTCCAGAATGACTTCCCATAACGTACCTTGTGTGCTGCTGGCTCCTGAGAGATCCTGGAGATTTATGGCAAACATAATTCTCAGGCTTCACAAACTTCCAGAAGTTACAGATTGCCTTTGGAGAGAGTTTCTGCTACCCTCGTTGTGCTGCAGTCTCGTGTCTTTCTTGTGGATAAACATGAGCAGAAGCCAGAGAATATTGCACCTGGCTTTGATAAATTCCATTCAAATTGAGCAGTAGTGAAAAGAACAGAAAGTTATTGCTTATTTTATTAATTTCTAGCCCAGCTAATAAGAAGGAAATCTTCTTCCTGGAACCTGCATTATTTTGTTACCACACTAGTGTTTTAACAGCGTTTCTCTGAAATATTAACGAGAAATCGAACACTCGATTGACACATTAGGTTTTAATTCCAGGCGAATTTTTAATTTCAAACCACAGGGATTATTTTTGGAGACAAATCCACTCCTCTAGGTGGATACAAGTGACCGTGAGAGTGACAGGAAAAGAGGAAATGCCTCTCACATCCCATAAAGGAGCTGACTTTTACTATGGAAACTTTTCCTTGACCTTGTTGGTCAGCAGCCTTTGTTCTAATGGAATTCATCATTACGGTGCCTCATTTTGCTGTTTCTAATTCAACAGAAAAGGCAGTTTTCTTTGATGATGCACGTTGTTTATTCACTGCAGAAAAGAAAGCAAACAACTATTTTGGGAAGCAGGTAGTTTTCCAAGAAACTGGGCACGAGGGATTCATTTACATGAGCAAAACAAATCTGCTTCTGAAAGAGAAGTAAGAGTAACTTTCCATAATTTTCTCAAAGCAAATGCTGCTAAATTTAGTTCTGAAGACTTTCAAGTTTCTGGAACTTTCAAAGCCAGGGCTTTCATTTTATCATGAAGGGTCTTCAAGATCTATTCAAAGCCGAGTTAATTGTATCCTACTTTTGT
This sequence comes from Cyanoderma ruficeps, assembly GCA_008694505.1. Classification (NCBI taxonomy): domain Eukaryota; kingdom Metazoa; phylum Chordata; class Aves; order Passeriformes; family Timaliidae; genus Cyanoderma; species Cyanoderma ruficeps. Next base: position 10,466,337 of record VZDJ01000056.1, on the reverse strand, counting down.
TTGTCACTGTGGAGAAGAGGATTTTTACAGGACATTTGCAGGACATTTAAGGTACTTATTCGCTACCAGAGAGTAGAGATCAGCGCCAGTTAGAGTGAGTTAAAGATCTTTTTTCGTTCATCAAAGTTCAAATGTTTTATCCAGACACACTTTTATTAAAGCTCCTCTAAACAATGTTAAAGCTCTGCAGATCTCTGGCTCCTCTGCAGTTGGAATTTTTACTTCTTGTGGCCTCAGGACCAACACAGGCAGAGTTTCCAAGGATGCAGCCAGGGTGCAGCTCCTTTTGGACAGAGCCAGGGGTTTGTTTTTCCCTGGAAGCAGCAAAGCCGGGTGCCAGTGGGGATCACCCGGCCCTACTGGGAGCAGAGAGGGACGGAATCGCTCTCCTGGCATAATAAAAGGCATTAACTGGAGAGAACGACCGATTCCTGGCATAATAAAAGACATTAACTGGAGAGAACGACCCTGCGGGATGGACTAATCCTCCGTCACAGCTTCACAGTGCCACTCTCTGCTCCTCACTCTTCCCCCGTGGTTGGACAGCTCCTGCTCCATGTGCTGGGGATAACACAGAGAAAAAACTGTGGGCCGTGTAAAATCGGCAGGTTTTTAATCTTAGCCCACGAATAACAACTTCAATGTGTAAAGCTTGAACTGCACAGAACTGAAATGCTGAAATCAGCTTGTGCTGCTCTGAAAGGCATCTCATGATTCCATGGAATCCCAGAATCGTTTAGGTTGGGAGGGATCTTAAATCCCACCCAGTGCCACTCCTGTCATGGCAGGGACACCTTCCACCACCCCAGGCTGCTCCAACCCCAATGTCCAACCTGGCCTTGGACACTTTCAGGGATCCAGGGGCAGCCACAGCTGCTCTGGGCACCCTGTGCCAGGGCCTGGCCACCCTCACAGGGAAGGATTTTTCCCCTCCTATCTCATCTAAACCAACTCTCTTTCAGTTTTAAGCTGATTTCAGAGAATCCTGCTTTCAAGGAGTGTTGGCAGCACTGGAGATCCATTAACCTCCCTTCAATCCCTCCTCCCTCTGCTCTCCATCCAGGTCTAGCAATGCAAGTAAAGGTCAAACAACACTTTTCTTCCCATCCTGAAGGTCCCTGCCTAGGGAAAGTTCCTGTCTTTTACCCTCCTGCATTACCTCAAAGATCCACTCACATCCAGCCTCGTAATATCAATAATAACAAGCTCCAATTTGAGCTCACAGCAGCTCCTTGCAGAGGAATTATCCGTGAATCCAGGTGGTGGAATTGGGCCCAGAGGAAAGGCTGTGATCAAACCCTTCTCATGTCTCCCTAAGCGCTTTAAGTCCCTCCACTGGTAACTGCAGGTGGAGGCTTTGCTCCAAAATTCCCTCTCCCACCCCAGGCGTGACTGACAGCTCTGAAGAGCACCAAACCTCGCAAGGGTGAGTTGGGACACACAGGTGGAGGCAAGTAGGTCACGTTTCATTGAGAAAAGTAATGCTCTGAACAGTGTGAAAATATATTAGCAGTCAGGTCAGGCCAGGAGCTGAAGCCTGGGAAGTGAGATGGAAGTGTGATGCTGAGAGCAGCAACAACTGTTCTTTTTCCCATTTGCTGCGAGGCTAATGAATGTATTAGCAGAAATCACGTGGGGTTTTAAGCGCGGAGAAACTGGTGCAGGAAGAATATTCCTGGGAAAAGCGCTGCTAGAAATGTGCCAGATGATGTCATGCTACAGAGAAATTTGCAGGTTAATCCTGCGTGTCATCACCGGCCTTCTGTGTCAAATTTTATGGACTTAGGCACAGGCTCACTTATGGATTCTCCCCATTATCATTGTCTAAATGCCTTTAAAAATCTATTTATTACTTCTCCGTGAATTTGTACCTGGAATTTTGTCAATCCTCGATGCTACTCATTTTGCTGGAAGTGTTCAATCCCAGGCTGGATGGGCTTGGACTGGAAGGTGTCCCTGACAGAGGGTGGAACTGGATGGGCTTTGGGGTCCCATCCAACCCAAACCATTCTGGGATTCTATGAAAAACACTGTGCAAAACCCTGTAGCAAAGCAATCCCTATAAAGCTTTGGAAAAGCTGAACTCCTGATTACAGAGATCATCAAAACACTCCTCAGTGCAGCTTTGGAGAGGGGTTTACTGACTTTTAAAATTATTTATTGGTATCGTTTTCCATCATCCCAGTTATTTCACATTTAGCCAGCCAAACACTGGCATTTTTAATTAAAACCGTTAATTAAATTCTTAATAAAAAATGTGGCATATGTGGAAATATGCTGATGCTTCAGCAGTTTGTACTGGAATGTTAAAAAAAAATTAGCATTTCATAATTCCCTGCTGAACGGAAATTCTGATTTTCAGCTCTAATCAATATTTGCATGTTTTCAAAATCCTTCTTAAATTCCTGTGAAAGAGTTGTGGAGGGATTTCTTTCCCAGGTAAAATGGTTAAATATTCAAGATATAAATTTTTCAGCTTTCTTGTGTTGGATTTGGTGCCTTTTGAGGTATTTTCCTTTCGGGGAAAAAAAGATAATAAAAATCTATTCACTACAAAAACGTACTCCATTTTAGAAACTGGTTTTATGTCAAGGATTTGCATGGGTTTAATCGAGATTTATGCCAAGGAAGGTGAAAGAAGAACCGGGAGGATCTTTGTAGAAGGATGTAAAAGGCTGAATTCTCCAGATGAGGAGTTACAGTTTGCCCTGTGCAGCAGAGAGTGAAGCAGTGAGCAGAACAGATCATCGTAGGGTGGAACAAATCACTCTCGAGGGTTTATTCACGTCTCCACCCAGAACAAAAGACTTTCACACTGCGGAGGAAACACATGAGGAGTCTGAGCTCCAAACAGGTAATTGAGTGAAGTCAGGTGAAATGAATCCGAATCATCATCTTTAGCCCAAAATCTGCTGTTGTTGTGTTTCAGCAATGGATTCTTGGAGTTTCAAAGGGTCACAGGATCACTGAGGTTGGAAAAGAGCTCCAGGATCATTGAATCCAAGGTCTCACCATCCATTTTTGGAGTTTCAAAGGGTCACAGAATGACTGAGGTTGGAAAAGAGCTCCAGGATCCTTGAATCCAAGCTGTGACCATCCCCTTTTGGAGTTTCAAAGGGTCACAGGATCACTGAGGTTGGAAAAGCTCTCCAAGACCATCAAGTCCAAGCTGTGCCCCATCCCCAGCTTGTCCCCAGCCCAGAGCACTGGGTGCCACATCCAAGAATTCCTTGGACACCTCCAGGGATGGGCACTCCCAGTAGGATGCTGCTGTTACTCCCTTAATTTCAGGGGTTTCCTCCTTCCCTGCATCCAGAGCCACCAGAAGGAATCCAATTCCACCTTTCTAGGTGACTTTCCATCTGCTCAATCTGACCTTTAGCTTCAGTTTTTCCAGCTTCTCTTATCTCTGTGTTGAATGACAGGTTTATGATTAGAGGACAACAGAAACGTTCAGGGAAATCGGTGCTCTGGTACCAAGTGGTTTTTAGACCTCCAGATGTCCTGTGACCCGTTTTGGATGAAAAGTCCTACCTAAAATTCTTAATAAAGTTTGAATAAGCAGTGAGTTTGCAAAAAATCTTCAAAGAAGCCTGGACCCTGGGAAATCTTCCCATCCCTAATTGGGATTCAGCAGTTCCTATCACTGTCAAACGTGTGATAAATGCCAAAGCAGCAAGAGCACGTTCTGCTCAGTGTGAAGTTAAAGGCATGTTTGCCTTTAGACCTCAGAATTTAATATACAAGTTTCTAAGCCAGCCCAAATCTTTCTCCCTCGGTCTGACAGAAAAATCTCAAGATTTTATTTTTTTTTCCTCTTTTTTCCGCCACACACTATTAGCTTGTCTGCTGGGAACAAAAGCACAGCTTGTACATGAAGTGAAAAAAAAAATAAATCTTTTTTTTTGCTACCCTAAAGTGTGGGTTTTTAATAACACAGTATCGAAAGTTCAATGTCAGCAGCATTTACTCTCCAGATGACTGAGAATTCAAACAAAACACTGCACCTATTTGCATATGTAACTGACAAAAATGTCATATCATCCGTCCCGACAAAGGAAATGAAAGATTTGAACATTAATTTGTAGTTTTTGAAAATGAAAAATCTTTTGTGGCGCTCCCATTAATACACAGAAAATGACAAACTGAAGTTTTCCAGTTTTTTATTCACCTTTTTGCTTCTTCTTTTTTTTTTTTTACGTCAAAGAATATTGTGAAAATAAAATGAGAACATCAGAGGCTGATCTCCAGGTACTTAAACTTTTGTTATCCCTTATTCACCTTGTTAGAGGCAGCAAGGAGTAAAAAGAAAGACACATTTTCTCTTGTGTGAACGCCCTTTCCGAAGGCAGAGGACCCTTCCTGCATCCATTTTTCTGGGCATTTATCTTCCTGCAGGAAAACCTCTGATCAAAGTCGGAGTGTCCTCCCCAAATCCTCAGGAACAAAAGGTTACAGGGGAACCAGGTTCAAATCCAGGCTTTGTTAGTGGTGGAAGAGATTTGACCTTGAATATTCTCCACCCCAGGTAAGAAAAACACGAGTTTTTCAGAGTGCTCTGGGTATCCAGACAGAGAGGAAAAAAGCAAACAACTCAACCACAGGCCTTGCTGATATAAACCTCCTTATTCCCCTTCTCCATCTTTGCCCCGTATTTTAGGAATATGTGCAAAAGAACTTCTCATTTTGTTGGACAAAGGGGTGCACTTCAAAACTACCAACCCTTTATGACCACAATCTACAACCCTTGCTTCCCTTGAAACATCTGGTTTGAGAAGCTCTGGGAAAAAAATGCTATTTTGAGTCTGAAAAGTCTCACAGGAGCAGCGTCCTTGGGAGATGTTCTGTGATTCTGGTGTTTAGTGTTGATCAGTCACTGTCAGCACTGCTGAGCAATTTGGGCCAGACAGGGCTGGGAAGCCTCAGCCAAGGTGTTCCCTCAGTGCAGCCCACCCCAAAACCCCCCGTTTTAATGCAAATCAACAAGGAAGACTGATTTCTACGGACTCTGTAGCAATTAAAAACTTAATTGAGGTCTTGACTGGCCTAAACCACAGGAGTTGTAAGTTATTAACCCTGGCCATAAAATTATAGAATTGTTTGGGTAGAGAATCATCCCGTCCCACCCCCTGCCATGGGCAGGGACAAATTCCACTATCCCAGGGTGATCCAAACCCCATCCAACCCGGCCTTGGACACATCCAGGGCCTCACCACCTCAACTTCATCCACCCCTTTTCCTTTTCATTTGTCCTTGATCCGTCTCTACTTTGCCCGAGGAAGTTGTTTTCACCTTGAATTGTGGTGTGATGTGGCACTTGGCAGCTGTTATCTCCGCCTGGATTTCACCCGTGAAACCCTCAGTGATTAGAGAAGTTAAATGTTACAGACAGGTTCGGGGAGTGTTTTGGAGATAAGAATGAGATAAGCTGCTAACTACCCGGTAGATTAATAGCCTGAGCTCTTGGAAAAGCAGATATTCTACAAAGTGCCAGCTGATTTGCAGGCAAGCTCGGTGCCATTCTCTGTTTTAAGGTATTTAGGAAATTTACTGCTTAAGTGAGAGTTAAGCTGCTCCAGATTTTCCAGCGGAGAAAGCTCTTATTGTTTCTTGGTAGATTTCGTGAAGATTTAGGGGGGAAAGTAGTTTTATGTTTGTTTGGTTGGGGTTTTTTTCTGTCTTTTTGGGTTGCACTAGACGTGTCACTTCCATCCTGTCACCGAGGGTGATCACCGGGCCTGTCCTTCTCAGGAAGCTTCAGCTGCAGAGATGAGCCCCAGGGCTCAACAATCCACCCCCCGTGGCTTCCCTCTGGGAATTCTTTTATTTTTCCCTTCCGAAGAAGTTTTCTGGCGTCTCAGCTGACTCCCTGGAAGTCTAACTCCGCTGCGGACCAAAATCAATTCAGAAATTCAGTAACACAGCACAGACCACTCAACAAACAGGCTGACACTTTAACGTGCACTTACCCGAGCCCCAAAACCCGATTTTCCTGTATTTTTTCCCCTCTGTCACAACAGTAAGAGCGTAAAAGCCTAAGAAGGCAGATCGGTGAAGGAGAGGATGCTGAAAGTGAAGAGTTTAGTAGGAAAAGAAACACAAGTTGTTAAGGGAGGGACAAAACTGGTGCCAGGCTCCCTCAAAGTGTCACCTCAGGCCCGCTGGGTCTCCCAGGGCTGAGCTGGCTGATAAAAGCAGACACACGCTCTGCTCCTGCCCAAGGAAAAGCAAGGAATGGGAAAAGTTTGTCTCCTCTGATTACCTGAGAAACTCTACAGAACAATGTTGGTTTTCAGCCCAGACTGCCAGGCTCGAGTTCAGAATTAACCCACAGAGAGGTGGAGCATCCTGGCTGTGGGCAATGGACGCATTTTGCCTCGCTTGATCCTCTGACATTTCTGCTCTTTTCCACAAAGTAGTTTCAAAAACAGAGAGGTAAAAAACAACTGACAGCACCTCCATAAACCTGTTAAATTGTTTATTAGAATCACTGAATGATTGCTGCTGCCAAATGAGGGCAAAAAGGAAAGTTCAGCCCCATTAGGGGTTGGGAGGAGGGTGGCTGGTGGGGTCGGGTTCCTCAGAGATTTCCTTGCATTTGCAGCTTGAAGTGTCTCAGGAAGGGCTCCCCTGCTGGGATCAGCGGTGCTGAGGGGTGAGTAACCCCTGGCTGGGGTTCTGCTTGGTCTGTTTTAAGAATTAAATTTCACTTTTGGACTCAACTTTGTATTCCCCTGTGCTTNGTTGTTTTCACCTTGAATTGTGGTGTGATGTGGCACTTGGCAGCTGTTATCTCCGCCTGGATTTCACCCGTGAAACCCTCAGTGATTAGAGAAGTTAAATGTTACAGACAGGTTCGGGGAGTGTTTTGGAGATAAGAATGAGATAAGCTGCTAACTACCCGGTAGATTAATAGCCTGAGCTCTTGGCCAAGCAGATATTCTACAAAGTGCCAGCTGATTTGCAGGCAAGCTCGGTGCCATTCTCGAATCGACTGGGTAACAATTCAAATTCCCTCGAGGTTAAAAAAAAACAACTCTGCCAATTCTCTTTTATAAGGTAATGAGAGAAAATGTAGCCACAGGAAGCAGCATCCTGGTTATTTTCCTTTGGGATTAATGACCCCGGTGACCATATCTGGAAAGGCAGGAATTAGAATTGTAGAAGCAATGAAGCCTCAGGTTACCTTTAGCTCTGAATTCCTGCCTTCCCTGGAACTGCCTGGTTCTATAGCATGTCTAAAATTTTCATTATCTGCTCCAGGTTTTGTCAGCACCACGATCACAACCACAAAATGCCCCAATCATGCGGGTTCTGCATTGCCTTTACCCTTTGCATGTTTAAGGAGAATGCAGTAAGTTGTTTAAGTAGTCGCAAAAATCAGAGGTAACATCACTCCACCCAGCTGGGCACAGGCATAAAAGCCTATGGGAGGCATCTACTGAAAAAAAAATGGGGTGCTTGCTAAAGAGAGTTCACTTTGAACCCCAAAAGTGAAACAATTTCGTGTGTGAAAGCATGGGAAATCTCAGGGATTTGTTCGTGTTCAGCTCAGTGCAGGCCCAGGCAGCTGTGGGGCTTGGGGGCTGTTGATTCTGCCCTGAGAACTTGCACTTTTTGCTCTCTGCTGTGGCATTTTTGCCTTCCCTGCCGTGCCTGTGAAGCAGGAAGGATCCGAAGGGGTTTTATTTCACCCCGGTAGGTTTTATTTCACTCTGGTGTGTGGCAGAGCTCAGGGAGGGGCTCTCTGATCCTGTGAGGAAACGGTGATGTAAGAAGACAGGGCCCTGTTTCTCTGGAATTGTGAAAGGGTTGGCAATGGAGCTGAGCCTGCAGCAGCCCACAGCACAGGGTTAGGAGGTTTCTGTGGTAAAAATAAATCCTGGGATAAATCCTAAATGATCTCTGAGCTCTCAGGAGCTGCCCCAAGTGCAGGGTTTTAGGAGGGGCTGAGCCCTGCTGCCTCCCACAGTCGCCTGCTCTGAACTGGATCCAGATTTGCTCAAAACTCAGCAGGAAAAAACCTCCGTCCTCTTCACTTCATGCCACTAAATCAAGTTTCAATTTGCGAAGAGACCTGACAGCGGCTGAATTTTATCTTGTTTTATATTTGATTTCATCTTAACTTCAAGATTCTGCTTGCTGCACCGTTCAGTTTTGAAAGAACCATCAAACACCTCTTGCAAATAACTCAATAGAGCAGGGCCACATGCGAAAAGATCTCAGCAGACATATTTAACCTTGTGAATCAGTTTCATTTCCTACATGTTTAGTGCTTTATGAAAATTCATGTTTTTATCTGCATCTCGCAAATTCTTCATTGTATCGAGGCTTTTTCGTTGGGGAAAAAAAAAGAAGTTCAAAAAGCTTGACTGATATTCTAATGAGCTCTTCTGCTGAATGCTGATCTGCATTAATGGGCAGACATTCCTTGTAGCTGCTGTTTGACTTGAATGCTGTCAAAATAATCGAGGTTGTTACTCCTGCACCTCCAATTTACTCTCGTTAATGGTGGTTTAGTTGTTTCTGAAGTCATCCTTCAAAGATGATTTTAAGTGACATCTGTGTAGGCCTAAAGACCTGAATTGCTTTCTAAATCATATCCTCTCGTGCCCAGGGATTTAATTAAAATATTCTGAAATACAGAAAGAGGGAAGAAAGCTTTGGAAGAGCTGGAAATCAGATTTCCCCCTACCCCCAGTCGGCGGCCGTGCTTGGAGAGACGGGGGACTGCTCATAAATATGCTCTAATTGCCTTAATGAAGTACATAATCACATGAATATTGGAAAAATAGGATGGAGGTGATGTTTAATGGGATGAAAGAGTCTTTGCTAGTTCTAATTACAAGCTACATTTCCAGGCTCTCTTATCTGTCTTGAAACTTTTGAATTCTGGGTGTTAGGGCTGACATTTTGCACCTCTGGGTTTTACTGTTTAATAAAACACACAAGCAACTCGTCAGGGTTTTACCCCTTTGAAACAATCCCCGACTCCATTGCCAAAGCAGATTATTTAGATTTAGAGGAGAAATAAGGGACAATTAGACAAGTGCTGCTATGGGTTAGGAATTTAAAATAGCTCAGAATTTTACTGTCCTATAAACTCAGGTAAAGCGTTGACCAGAATGTGTTTTTTTGTTATTTAAGAGCTATTTAAAGGCTATTTAAAAGTAATTTCAAGGCTATTTAAAAGGAGAGCGATGCTGTTTAGTGGGAATGGTGGCATTCCTGGAAGGTTGGATTTGGCGATCTTGGAGCTCTTTTCAAACCTTAATGATTCGGTGAAAATAAAAGGAGTCGAGATGCGGGACCGGGTTTTTAGTTAACCCTTGCTGGGGTAAGGGCAACAAATACCGAATTCGTGTGACTGTGGAAACTCTTCAAGTGATCGAGCTCAGAGTGGAACCTTCCAGCTGCAGTTGTCCCGAATTGCGGAGAATTTGAATGATTAAGGAGGGAAAAGTCCTTAAGAGATTGTTGCCTGGGGAACTGGCACCTTCCCATTCCCCTGGTGAGAACAAATGTGTCCCTTTTATTCCAAACCGAGGGATGTGATGGATCAATCCAAGCCCATGTTCTGCTCGGAATATTACATTTTCCTTGCCGTGCTCCATGGCAGGAAATAATGGGAATGGGATCACTGTGTTTTTAGAAGCAGAGAAGATAAATTTGAGGTAAACAGCGGGGAAAAAAGAAAAAATCTTCCTGTATTTACATGACATTCTTGGGAGCTTTTGTTAATCCTTTATCCCAGGTGAAATGTCATTAGAAGTTTGCAAGGAAAACATTAATGGTGTGCTCTTAAATAACAAGGTACTCCAGCACCTCACTTCATGTCCTGTGGTTTAAACTCTAGAGAATGGAGAAATTACAGTTGAACTCTCCTGAAGTTCTTAAATTTCAAGTTGTTCCTTCAAATTCTGTTTAACCTCAGTTAAGTTTTCTTCTTACCCCTTTACTTGGTTTTGCTTTGTTTTTTTGGTTTTTGTGGGTTTTTGTGGGGCTTTTGTGGTTTTTTTTTTGTAAGGTTGAAGGACTTTTCATCAGGTTCTTCCTGGTCACAAGAGATGTAATGGATGGATCACACCCAGGAACAGCTGGACAATGTCCAAGCGAAACTTGTCAGAAAGTGACAAAAATCTTCAGCAGTTTCAAGGAAATGAAAAACAAACAAAACAAGGAAACCCAAACTAACAACAACCAACTCCCCCCCACAGCCCCTTCCTAAACATTTCCTTCATCCTCTCCTTAAGGAGACATCTCATCAGTATCCTTCTCTGTCAGAGCATCCATCGGTGGTTGTAGCCTGTCAAAGCTCTTTTCTCTACTATTTGACAAAGAAACGAGAAGGAAAAATGCAAACCATTTTTCTTTGTACTCTCATCACATTTCCAAGATCACATCTGCCCCTTTCCTTTTTTCTCCTCTAATGGTCTTGAGCCCTAAAACATCCATGATTGTGTTTTTCAGGCACTGTTGGTTTAACAGAAGTCCTCACAGGGTGTTATATTTCTGAAATATATATTTTAACCGATATCCATATAACAACATTAATTTTTAAAAAGTTTGGCTGTTCATCTTATCAGAGAAGCGCTTGAAATAAAATAAAAAGGAATAAAAGATTCAAGCTTGAGATACAGAACACTTTTTGTAGGATATGGGACAAAGAAGGATATTAATGTTTGAAGTGATTTTAGCTTTCCTGCACTCTTTATGTGTCTTTAGCATTCTCTGCTCTCTCTAATCTCCGCTGCATCACTCAGTTCTTTTAATCCTTTGTGCTGCACTTTCTGGGTATCCAATGTGCTTTTTGATGCTCAAAACCCTTCACTCTCAGACATTTGCTCTTCAGCAGAACAGTTTTGATACATGGGTAGGGAACAAGAATAAAGAAGTGCAAACAGTGTAAGGAAAGTCAGGAGTGAAGACAGAAGAAAGGGGCTCTAATGAGAAAGACGGTGAAGGTACAGGTGAAGGCACAGCGCCGGCATTCAGAGAAGATAAAAGTCCCCGTAAAGCTGAAATAACAAAGTGTTTGTTATTCTAAGGAGCTCAGCTTCTAATGGCAAGCAGTGGTCTCGGAGCCCTCCAAGGCCCACCCCCAGGATTTCAATCCCCTCTCATCTCCTTAAGGAAGCCAATGATTTGCTGGGGTGTGAGCAACGCTGTGAAATTGTAAACGTGTCCCACCATGATCTGAGGAGGGCCAAGGCAAACTCTGCATCTAAACTTGGCTCTGGTCCCCACCAGGGCTTTGCTCTGGGATGATGGACACTCCCTTCAGAGCCTTGGAGCTCCCTTGGTCCCTGCCTGGAATCACAGAGTGCTTTGGGTGGAAGGGACCTTCCAGACCATCTCATTCCACCCCTTCCCATGGGCAGGGACACCTTCCACTACCCCAGGGTGCTCAACATCCCGCCCGGCCTGGCCCTGGACACCGACTCTCCAGCTCTCTAGTTACTCTCTTAACAAAGCTGAGCAGTTTTACACCCCTTGTCCTACACCCCTCCCTTAACAGAGGAAGTCTCAGCTGGTTTTACCCTGAATTCCCTCCCTTGTAGTTCCTGAGGTGACCTGTGCTGCTCTACTCCGGGGATTCTTCCTTCAAATAATGTCCTAAAATAGCTTTGGTGTCTTTGGAGACTTAACATCTCAATAACTGAATAACCTTTCAATAACTTTTCAATAAGTTTTCACTGCACAGCCCAGCAGTGCAGAGGTGTCTGACTGCCAGCCCCATGTGAGTTGTCAAAGACATGTAACCTCTAGCCCAGGATAAAAGTGTGAATCCCAGAATATCCTGACTTGGAAGGGACCCACAAAGATCAGAGTGAACCCCCTGGCCCTGCACAGACCCCCCAAATCCCATCCTGGGCATCCCTACAGTGTCCAAGCTCTCCTGGAGCTCCGCCAGCCTCGGGAATGTTCCCATTCCCTGGGGAGCCTGGGCAGTGCCCAGCACCCTCTGGGGGAAAAACCTTTCCCAAAAATCCGACCCAAACCTTCTCTGACACAGCTCCAGCCATCCCCGAGTGTCACCTCACAACATAAGCACTTCTGCTAATTTAGTCAGTGAAACACTGTTGTTCCTGTCAGTATTTCTACCTTGAAAAGCTGACATCTCTCTTGCAAAGAATCTTTTATCGAGGTATAGAGGATGGACCTGAAATTAAGATCTTAGGGGAATTTTAGGGACCTAATTGTGAGCCCCAGAAAAGGTGTATCAACGTGATTATAAAGCTGATGGTGCTAGTGGCACAAGGAGAAAATCTGAATTAACTGAGGGAGCTATAGTTTTTAATTGTACTTTTTATCACTCAGAAGACTCATTAAAGAAGTTATAAAGACTTTAAAAACCATTCCAGGAGATTTCACTTTTTAAAATTGAAAAAGGAGCAAGGCATGGGGAACAAAAAAAAAAAAGCCAATGAAACTCACTTTTTTTCTGAGCTTGTTATCTGCAGGTAGATTTTTTGCTGGGTTCATTTCACTTTTAATTCTTAATCTATATTCAAGCCTAAGTGTAACAGCAAGTGGAAAAGAGGGGAATCACGGAAGATAGGTCTTTGGGAAAAAAAAAAAAAGCCACTTGGTGGATTTCTTTTCTGGAGTGAGAATTTATCCATAAACCAAAGGAGCTTTTAAACCTTTGGAATAAATTCGATGCCACATTTTATAATATATATAAAATAAAGCAACAATATAGGGGAGGTGTCATAATTACACACACACACGTTAGAGAAAGCAAGAGGAGCAGAGGAAATTTTCCTCTTCCAAGAACAAGGAATGATCCTAAATTGAACAACTCCTGGCAAAAGAGGCAGTCACTTGATTCCCGGCATCAGGATGTTCCCCTGGGAGGGATTTCTCGGAGCAGGAAGGTTGGAGGAGCAGCTGCAGAAGGCGAGGGAGTCGCAGCAGGAGAGACAAACATTCCTGCAGGAAGGGATGGAGCATCGCAGCGCCTGCGGCTCCGGGTGATTCCGGCGGCAGCTGGAGGCACTTGGCGAGGCTTTCCAAAGCTGCTGAGCATCATTCAGGGCGAGCAGCGTGCTCTGAATAGGCTCTGGCTCAGGCTGAGAGCGTGAGGCGAGCTGCAAAGAGCCTTTCCCTTCAAAAGGTCATTTTTGGAGCCGGGTTTTAACGTGTGACCCCCCCCGGGGCGTGTGTGCGCCTTTGAACACCTTCATGGAACACAAAAGTATTTTTGATTCTCGCCAGAAGTAGCAAATAGTTTTTTCTTGGTGGTGTATCGTCCTTCTGCTCCATCCATGGGCCTGTGGGAAGTGCAGGATGTGGGGTTTGGAATGAAATTGTGCCCAGCAGCATCCTCGGAGTGTTGAGTGCAGGAATATTACAGAGTGAATTTATTCTCTGAAGTCAGCCAGGAGCTGCTTCTTTTCCAAGCGTTCTGCTGTAATATGAAAAGAGTTCTGTAGATGAGGATTCAATTAACCAGAGCCTTTCGAAATCCAGCAAGGCTTGAGGTCAACCCAAATCAAATTTCCTTGGACTCGGGGTGTTTTTAGTTGGCTCTGCTCAGAGTGGCTGGAAATAGGGAGACTTGAGGGAGGTGGTGAGGGAGCTTTGTGCTGGGAGCTGTGATGGGAAGGGTTTTGTGCAAATACCTCACCCAGTGTAAAGAAATATCAGAAAATTATCCAGCACAGGACAAACGTGGGGATATTCTGATTCATGGTATCGTCATGGAGTCCTGGAACGGTTTGGGTTGGAAAGGACCTTAAAGAATGTCTCATTCCATGGAATCCTGAATGGTTTGGGTTGGAAAGGACCATAATGAACATCTCCTTCCATGGAATCCTGGAATGGTTTGGGTTGGAAAGGACCATAATGAACATCTCATTCCATGGAATCCTGGAATGGTTTGGGTTGGAAAGGACCTTAAAGAATGTCTCATTCCATGGAATCCTGGAATGGTTTGGGTTGGAAAGGACCTGAAAGAACATCTCATTCTGTGGAATCCTGGAATGGTTTGGGACAGAAAGGACCTGAAAGAACATCTCATTCCAGTCTCCCACCATGGGAAAGGATGCCTCCCACTAGACCAGGGTGCTCAGAAAAGCCAAAAGATAAAAACTCTGTTGCTTCCTCCAGGGGAATATCAACCTGAGTATTAAGTCAGTAAAAACCGCTAAGTATTGTCAGATATTAGCAAAACTTTCTGGAAAACAGGGTACTGCTTTTATATTAATAAAAGCAAGGCATAATTGGAAATTCCTTTGATGTTTTGCTTGCTGATCATTAAAAGAAGACACTTCAGGAAAGACTATCCTGCTGAAACGTCAACCTGTTGCATAAACAAGAGCGCTCCTGCTGTTTTCCACACTCTGACATTCTCCATTCCTTCACAGTTCTGCTTTTGTTCCCAGAACAAAAAGAAAATTGCAGGCTGGTTCATAAAGGGCTGGGTTTTCCACCCATGAGCAGCCGTGTGTTAATTGACTGCGCTGGGATTCCTCTTGTGCCAGAGGAGATTCTGTGTGTGCAAAGGAAATTGTTCAAGGAGAACAATTATAACAATATAAAAACAATAACAATATAGTTATTCTTGCCTATGTGTTGTGTTGCAGTACTTTGTCAACAGCCGGTTAAAAATATTTTTGGAATAAATATTTTAAATGGGTAAAATTGGCTCCCTTGCAGTGTGTTGACTCTAGTGGAGGTAAATATAAAGGTGCTGGGGGAGTTTGGATTGAGGCTTTCACTTGCTTTAGGAGCTTCCAGATCATACAGCATTCGAATGTATGAGAAATAAAAAGATAGAGTGCTTTAACTCCGGTTTAAGTCATTATTGCTTAATTTTTAATTTACACCAACAATGGAATAGTTGTAATGGAACAGTGGTAATGGTTTAATCTTTTTATTTATTAGTGGTACAAAGAGACATTGCAGCATTTTCTAGAAATATTCCTGAAGATTGATTCTCTGTGACCAATATCAGCTGTTCAGAGATGATTCCAAATGTATATTNATTTGAAGCTATTGCTCAAGGCAAGGAGGAGCAGGATTTCAGTCTGCTCGCAATCCCTTCTGAGTGTCAGGCTGGGCTCGAGATGTGTTTTCATCCTGGGCTCTCAAAGATTCAAAATCACCACCTTGTGAAGCAAAATAATGATGAATAAACAGAAATTAATGTGCTGGAACTTAAAACCTTGTAGCTGGCTAAGCTGCCTGTAGTAAAATGGCTGCTGTTGGTTTCCATACATATGGGGTAGCAATATCTGAGTCTTAAAAAATAAAATTCAAGCCAGGGACGTAGCCAGAAACTCCAGTGCAGAGTGTAAAATAAGAATATGTTACAAGTTGGACACCTGAGGGGTGGATCAAGAAGTAAATCCTACAAGTAAATCCTACTTATGGCCCACCAAATGACAATTAATTCTATTTTTCCCAGTGTATCCATCGGGATATTTTGGAGATATTTTGTGTCTCCAGGTCTGTCTGGGTGCAGCATTTGAGGGGAGATGCCGAACTTTGCCCTGTGGGGCTGGGTGTGACTTGCGGTGCTTTTGTGCGCTGCCAACAAAGGACTCTCCTCCTTCTGCTGTGGGATAGAACAGGCATTATGTCGATGTGAATTGTATCTGACCCAGGCAGTGCAGGCCTGAGTGAGAACGGAATGTGTCATTGTGCACCTGGAGCTGCTGGAGAAATGGGTGTTT
Source organism: Cyanoderma ruficeps (assembly GCA_008694505.1). NCBI lineage: Eukaryota > Metazoa > Chordata > Aves > Passeriformes > Timaliidae > Cyanoderma > Cyanoderma ruficeps. Next base: position 10,450,654 of record VZDJ01000056.1, on the reverse strand, counting down.
TTAAATTAATCCCCGGCCTTCTGCTCTGCTCCGTGGCCTTTGCACCGTGGCTTTTGTGCCTTAAGAAGGCAGGGCCCTAATGCTGAAAAATTCTCTGCGTTTAAGGTGCTGTCACCTTGATTTCTGCTTCTGGTTAAGCAGATGTAAAACTGCACAACTGGTAAGTTTGAGATGGTTTAGAGGCATGTAAATGTTTGCTGCCCGTTGCCAGTCTGTTTTACCAGCCTTGTCCAAGCTGGGTTTGAGGGGGGTTCTCACCGTTCTAAAGAAGTGTTACATTTCTCCAGGATAGGCTTAAATAGCTGAATGAATTTTTAGGTCATGGAATCGTTAAGGATGGAAAAGACCTTTAAGACTTGAGCTCAGCCATTAAATCACCATTAAAGCATGGCCCTAAGAACCGTATCCACACTGTGTGTGAACACTTCCAGGGATGTGACTCCACCACTGTCCTGGGCACGTCCAATGCCTGACCACCCCTTCAGTGGAGAAATTTCCCCTGATATCCAGTCTAAACCTCCTTAAACCTGGCTCAACTTCAGACCATTCCCTCTTGTCCCATTTCTTGCTGAGTGGGATGTCTTCCTTGGGGTTGAGGAAGGCTTTCTTTGCCCTTTTAAGAATCAGCAGGTCCAGACCAAAACCCTAAATTCAGATGCTCCCATTTCTTAGGGAACCTGTTAAAAAAGCCAGTGGCTTTTTCACTCACTGCACCAGATGCCCGGTGCTGATGGGAAGTGTGTTTTCCACGGCTCTGATCCTGCTCAAGTGGTTAAATTTAGCTGCTGGTAGACTGTTTGTTCTTAAGGATTTTTTTCTTTTTCTTTCCCCCCCACCTTGTTGTGTAGGCTCGTGGTACAAGATTGAACACGACTGTTTTATAGTGGTATAACAAGTTCCCGCTCGCCAGCTGAGCTTCTCTCCCTGATTCTGAGAGTGCTGGGAGCTGCACTTCACTGAGCAATAAATGCAGTCCCCTAAAGCCTCTCTGGCCATGGCACAGTGAATGTATTTCACCTCCCACTGCACTGGGTGAGTCCTGGCCATGGGATGAGTAAAGGCAGCTCAGCAGGCAGACAAGTGTGTGGAATCCCTTTGCCTCTACTTTCGTGGACTGGAGCGTCTTGATTTTTTTTTTTTTNTTTTTTTTTTTTTCCTTTTTTTTTGTGAAGGAAAAAGTGTTTTCTTTTTTGGAAATTAGCTTTTTTTTTTTTTCTTTTAATTCCGAATCCCGAGCGCTGAGAAATCCAGATGCAGTTGCTAGAAGAATGTAGGCAGCTGGCATCTGAGCTCTGACACCAACAGCTCTGCTCCATATGGCCCAGCTTCAGCACCAGAGAATTTTAACAAGTGAGGAGAACAAACAATCCATCAAGCCTAAGTACTGTTCATTTCTTATTTTTTAAGGGAAGCAATTTGTACAGCATCAAGACACATTGTTGTTCCCAGTGACTTCCCTCCAGGAGCGTTCCTTCCAGCCCGACTCGCAGCAGAAGCGCTGCTGTGATTTCCTTTGCAAAACGTTCAGAGTTCTGCTGGAACAAGAAATTCATGAAGACTTCTTCACTTTGGATGGAATGCAGGAATTAACCCCATGGCTGAGTGAGCAGTGGGGCCTGGCTGGGGCTGTTGCAGCTTCAGCTCAGCAGTTCAGAACTTTCCAAAGGCAAAATGTCCTGGTAAGGGGCTGAGGCTGTGCCAGGGAAGGTTCAGGTTGGATATCAGGAGGAATTCCTTCAAGGAAAGCATTGGAAGGAGCTCTCCAGGGATGTGGTGGAGTCCCCAACCCTGGAGATGTCCAGGGAAAGCCTGGACGTGGCACTCAGTGCTCTGGGCTGGGGACAAGGCGAGGGTCAGGCACAGATTATCATTTCTCTGTCCCATCATGATAAAAACAACCAGCGTGAAGTGGAACACCCAGTAAAACTGCTGAGAGTCTGGAATTTGCTACAGGTAAAACACGACAAGTAATTTTTGCTCCCCTGCTCCAATGTAGAGGCGTTAAAAACAAACAAAAGCATAAAAATCCCAACCAATAAAAAGGCATCAGCAAAGGCAAAAATGTCACAACTAAACCTGTGAAAATCCTTGGTTTTCTGAACCATCATTAAGCCAAAAGCACAAATTCTCAATGAAGTTGAGATTAATGATTAAATCTAAAATCCTGTCACAGTTTGGATGTGGGAGCTGCCATGGACTGATCTCTCTTCTGACTGGTTTTTGGGAGACACAGGTGCTGTTTTGGCCATTTCCTTTATCCTCCTAAAACTCTGCTTGAACCTTATCTTAACTACCAAGGAGACAAACTCTACAATGCAAATTTGTCCTGAATCGACAGATGGAAAACAGAGTTTGAAGTTCCCAAATTAAGCAGCAGCTCTTCAACAGCAATAGCACAAAGAAAGTGTTATTGTGTGAGAGAATCTATGTTCTGTAATTTACAATAACTGAGTAATGATGTGGTAAGGATGCAATTAGATCTCATTTGCTTATGTAAGTGAGCTGAATAAAAAGATCAATATTCAGTCTACACCTAGTGTGAAAAGCAATTACTTTAATTGACAAAAAACCTTCTGCTTCAGCTAATTAGATAAAAATGACCTAATACTCATGCAAATTAAGATTATTAATAGTACATGAGTATTTTTAATTACATAAATCGTCTTACCTGTGATGTGGTATTTTCTCTGTAAACTTTAGGGTTTTCATTTTAGGAAAACTACATTTATCCTTGTTTTCAAAAAGTTCTATATTGCTTCTAAATTCAAAACTAAGCCATTTCTGTCACACTGAAGTGGTGTGGAAACAGTGGAGCATCAAAATTTACTGTTCTGACCATTCAACTAATAATTAATCCAGAAACAAAGAGGACAAGCAAATCTGATGTCCTGAGAGGCTTGATGTGGATGACGTGGATAATTTCCCACTATTGCCAGAGCAGACAGGGATGGGAAGTGGGGACAGGGCTCCTTCACAGGAAATTCAGAGCACAGAAATTACATTTCTGTTTTGAATTATCTTTGAAGGAAACTCTTCAGTCAATGAGAAGAGACACCTTGATTTGTGATTTTTATCTGTAACGAGGCTGGGCCGGCCTCTCCATAGCACAATGGAGTGTCAGGACTGCAGCTTTAAATTATTTTCTGATTTAAAGATAAGTGCCACACATTGCCTGGCCATGCTTGGTGTCAAGGACAACCTTGCACCTCCTCATGACAGGAGGACAAGGATGGAGGCTGTGGCATCTTCAGCCTGTCAGGGCAGTGGGAACAAGCTCCTGGCCCAGCTTTTCCTTCCCACGGAGGCTGTTGTGTGGAATGCAGAAATACAGAATAAAGGAATACGGCTCATCCAGAGCTGCTGGAGCAGCCATTGCCTGGCCAAGGCCTCCTCCCTTCTCTCTGATTGTCCCTTCTCCAGTGCAAGGAGCCCTGAGTGCTCAGGGCACAGTTTGGATTGGGAAATGCTGCAGCTCTGAGGGGCAGCAAAAGTGAGGATTTAACATTTTCCAGGAGTCATTTCTCAGTCCGGTGAGAACTGGAGGAAGGAGTGCTGCTGCTCTAAGCCCTTCCCCATCCCTGCTCAATGTCACTGGGGTGAGCAGTGGGTGCTGAGAGAGGGGCAGAGTTTGGGAGGGGATTGATTCAATCTCTGTGCAGAAACAGGGCTCTGGGTGACCCTTGAAGGTGACACCTGGCTTGGGATATAAAAGGGTTTTTGGAGTAAGTCCCAGTCTCTAATTCCCACCTTACCATCCTCTTCCATGGGCACAGTCTGTCCATTTCAGGAAGTGATGGTAATATGGAGCAGGGCAGCATTTCTGATCATTACACAGACCTGCACACGTTTCCAGGAGTGCTCAGACCTTTGCACCAAGAAATACAGAAAACCAGAAATGTATCTTAAATTTTGTTAGATTTTTTTCATCCCATTCCTGAGTACAGGCCACCTATCCCTGGGATAGGGCTCTTCATAAAACCCCTTTAACCCTTCCAAATCCACCAGCATTCCTTGATCCGTTCTTTGCAACTCCACACAGAGTTCAGCCTCCAAGCTCTCCCAATCCTGCAATCCACTACTGTATTTTTTATTTTTTTAGTAATATATATACAGGTCTGAATGCAGTTAATAGATTTTTTACCCTGCAGAGAACAAAATCCTCTGCAGAACAGTTGGTATTTTCTGGCTTTCAGCACTGTATGGTAATGTAAATGTCAGGACAGCATAAGGTAATAATTATGAAATCATATTTTGCTGCTTTAAGGAACTAAAAGGTTTCTAAAAAGTAAATAAAACTTGTCTTTTCCACTGCAAGCTCTCTCAGCCAGTGACTCTATTTTCGTGTGTTTGTGGACATTATTTAGTGCTGTCTGAATGCAAATGGTATTTATTGGAATAATAAAAGCTGTTTCCTAGTTATCCTCTCATAAAAGCTTACAGTGTTCACTACCTACAGCATTCCAGCTTCCCAGCAGGACAAAAAGAAGCAGCTTTGGATGCAATGCCTGTCTCATCAAATCAGCACAGAATCACTGAGTGGTTTGGGCTGGAAGAACCTTAAATCCCATCCCATTCCACCCCTGTCAAGAGCAGGGACATTTCCCACCATCCCAGACTGCTCCAAGCCCTGTCCAGCCTTGCCAGGGCCTCATCACCTTCAAAAGGAAGGATTTCTTCTTCATATCCATGTGGCTGATACCTCAGTATTAAATATATATATGAATTAAATAGCTCATTATACCAGATTGATTAACTCACTCTTTATTCCAGAAGAGCTGAGGCGGGCAGTGAAGTTCTCCTCTGTCTTCATGGAAGGTGTTGTCAAGCTCTGGAACAGGCTGCCCAGGGAAGTGGTGCAGTCCCCACCCCTGGGAGTGTTCAGACAATGTCTGGTTATGCCACTTGAGGACAAGGTTTAGTGGTGAACGTGCTGCTGGCGCTGGGTTGATGGTTGGACTCTGCCATCGTAGAGGGCTTCTCCAACCCTGATGATTTTTCATTGTCCTGTTTCACCTTCTCCTCCCTCGTGCCATCTGTGCTGGGTCAGGCAGGGATGGGCAGCTGGGGCTCGTGGCTGTTCCTTGGAGCTGTGCCTGGAAGCAGAGCAGTCATTGATCATCGGCGATCATTCAAAGTACCATAAAGCTCTTCACAGGTGATGGCTCATCCAAATTCTGAGCCAGGGATATCCTGATTATCTCCCAAGCATGAAAAGAAATTCCCTCAGCTGTTTAAAAAGACAAAGTATTCACATGTTTCATACCCAGAGGGAGTTTCTGGCATTTGGATTCAGGCTGGAGATGAAGCTGTGCAAATGCTCTGGGCAGTGAAATCTGCTTTGCTCTTCTGTGAACACTTTGGAGTTGCACAAAGCTGTAACACAATTGGAGGAACCATTAATCTGTGGTTTGAACCTCCTCGATTAATTGTGTACACAAAAAAACCCCACTTTAAAATGCAAACCAGACTGAATTGGAAGGCATAAACAATATCTTTACTTATTGAGGTTAAAAGATCAGCGAGAAGATTTTGGCCGAGGTGTTTCTCCATCCAGAGTTGAAGGTTTTTTGAAACAATGAGGGGAGGGAGAGTTTGTGTGAATGGGGAAGGGATGGCCTCTAAAACACTTGGAGAGCCTGCAAAGAGTAAATCAGAATTAATGACTCTGCTTGTTGATGGGGAGCTGCATCTTTTTATGTCTGTAAATAAGAACAGATGTGTTGTTGCTTGGAACGGTTTTGATGAGGGATTTCCCAAACATAATCTATGTTTGTGAGCGTGTTGGTCTTGAGAAAACAGTATTTTCTGTCAAATCAAGAATTGTCAGAGCTGTGTGCTGCCTTCCATCACCAAAATGGAAAATGCAGATTTCATGTGCATTCAAAAAGAAAACTAAATTGTTAATAAAATATATTAGTCACTTTAAAAAAAAAAGGTAGGTCAGAGTAACTCATTAAAAAGATGTTTAGTCAATGGAAATGTTTGATTCAACTATCTTCTTATCTTCCAGAGCTACTATTCTTCCTTTATGGTTTCATTCATCAGGGCTCTGTTCTGACAAGTAACTGTTCTCTGTAGAGAAATACCCAAAACTCAGACTTGCTGACTGAAAACTTGAAATTGTGGCCAAATTCCCAGTCAGCATAAAGCATCAGCTGCTGTGTGCCTGGTTTTCCTGATTTAACCTCTCAAGTCACACTTGGAGCTTTGGGATTTGTGGAACCTTTTGAGAATAGCCGGCAGGTATTTAGATATTAATATATTGATTATTAGTGAGATTAGTAATAGCGGATATTAAGAAAAAAAAACCCCTCAAAATTTCCTTTTTCATGCTGAAGGTTTTGCCTGGAAAAGGCAAATTTAAGGCAGATGGAAGTGGGGACTGCAGGACGCTGTTCCCACATTCCTGAGTCCATCCTAATGCTCTCTGCAGCTCGTTGTATCCCACTTGCTCCATTAAGGTTCTTGGGATGCTCTTCCCTCTCTTTTCCACGAAGGTTTGGCTGAATTTCAACACTGCAGCCTGCACTGAGCTGTCCCTGTGTGGATCAGCATGCAGCTCACATCAGCCTCTCCACGTGGAGGTGCAGGGGAGGGCAGCCCTTAATGAGAATTGTCAAAGTGAGAAAAGAGAACGTTGTTGTGAGCAAATTCCAGGGCGAGCTGATTAGAGAGGACTCTGCTCCTTCGGATGTTCTCGCAGCCTGGTGGGTGCTGAATACAAGCCTGGAAAGCCACTGCACAGGTGATTGCTTTACAGCCAGCCTTTTTTACTGCGGATAAATTGGCCAAACTGTGGGTTTGGATGGTTCCTCTGACGCTGTTTTACACCACAACGACACAGACTCCAACTCCAGAAGGCTGAAAATGACTCTTTTATTTTTGGGATGTGTCTCCCTTATATAATTTTTTACACTGACCAATTTGATTGGTGACACAAAGACAAACCTCTTCACTCACATTGGTCAGAGCAGAGGGACATCAAGAAGAAGTCCCTCCTAAGGGAAAGGAATGAAAAATAAAAGTTACAGCTACAAAAACATGTCTCTTATTTGCAGAAAATTCCCTGGGAAAAGGATTTCAGAAAACCAAAACACCTCAGGCACAAAACCAGGGCTACATTCCACCACCCCAAGCTGGGTGTTCAGAAGACGTGAGGATGTGGCATTTGGGGATATGATTTTTTGGAGGGCCCGGCAGTGGTTGGACTCGATGATCTTAAAGGTCTTTCCACCCTCAGTGGTTCTGTGATTCCATGTGCATGTTCAGGCTGGGAACTGGCTCATCTTGGAGGGGCTGGTGAGGGGTTTTTACCTGGACTTTCACCTCTTTGAGAGCATTTTCCATCCCCACTGCTCCTGGGAAGGCACCTGAGCTCCGGCTGTGTCACAGAAAACATCGGGAGCATTCCAGTAAGTGGAAAATTCAGATTTGTTTGATCACAAGTTCAGTGCAAAGCTCTCCCCCAAAAAACCTTGGGTTTTTTCCCTGATCTGGTGGAAACTTTGGAAAACAGTGCGAAAATCCAGGCTAAAATCCAGTCTGTGGAGATGTGCATTCCTTAATGATGAACATGATGGGATATTAGGAGGAAATTCTTCCCTCTGAGGGTGGTGAGACTCTGGAACTCTTTCCATTTCCTCTCATAATAATCACCCTGAAAAAACCAAGGAAACATTTCTTAATCCTTTTTTAAAATAAGAAAGTATGGTTTATTTTAGGGATATCTCTTTAGTAGAAATCACAAAAAAAAGGAAGAAATCTTAATATTCACATTCTGGATTTTCATCAGAATGTTTCTGTTCCATGGTGATTTTTAAAGATTGTAATTACTGTTTTTTAACAAACTCCCCCAAATGTTTTCTTTCCAGTTAGTTTTGTATGCAAATTGGTCAAGCTCAGTGGACAGGGCTGTCGTTGGACACAAAGCTTTTGGCAGCACTCACAAATAAAAGGCTTAAATTCATTTAAAATGGATATTTCTCAATGAAAATAGATCTGTTCTTTTGAAATCTCCTGGCTGATGTGGCATGGGAACACACAATGACAATTCCCTTTATCCAGAGGGAATTCTGCTCATCCATTACCGTGTATTTCCAGAGGATTTATAGGTTTTTCTTAATTTTTATTACTGAACTGATCTGCATGAGAACGGGGCCTTTGTTCCGTGGGGATTCATTGGGTCCAGATGTTTGCCACAATTGCATTTGTGACATTGCACTGGGCTGTGGCTGATGACAAAGGCAGGATTGTCACTTCTGTGAGGGATAAACAGCAGCCTCTGGGAGATTCCAGTATAACAGTGGCCTCGATTCCCTGCAGGATCATTCTCTAGTAGGAAATTCTGTCCAGTGGGTGAGGGAAAGGAAAGCAGAGCTTGTGTGGGGAGAACAGAGCTGAGCAGGGCCTGCAGAAACCTCTCTGCCACCCTCGCAGCTTCTCCAGACTTCCTCATCCCAAGCTCGTCCTGCTCTGGGAAGTTTGTCCCCAGAGCTGTGGACTCTCCCAGTGCCCTGCCAGTGGCTCCTTTCCAATGTCCAGCCCTTCTTTCCATGCAGATCTGGGCAGGTTTGGTGGTTCAGTCCCATTCCTGTTATTCCAGGTCTGGGTTTCCATCTCTGTTTCAGAGGAATCGATGTATGGGATGTTCCGTGAGGCACACAAGGAAGCTGGTCTTCAAATGGTTGAGGTTTGAGGGATCTTTGCATGCTGCCGCCTCAGGAGTTTTGCCTTTCTGCAAATAAAATAAATAAAAGCAATTTCTTTTATTATTCCCCGCATTCCTTGCAGACATCTCCAGAAATGCTGAACCAGGATTAAAGGCTTGCTTTCCCTTTCCTTCAGGTATTGCCTGGTTCAGCTGGGACAGACTTTTTTTCTCCTAATAAAGCAAACAAACAAACTCCCCATCAATTTTAGCAGGAAGTGGGAATTCTCTTCATATCCACGTGGTCCTGAATAACAGAAATCTGTGTCTTCATGGACCCCTTTCAGGGTTTTTTGAGACACAGGATCTTAGTAAAAAAAAGTAAGATTCTGGATTCTTCAATGATTCCAACCCATTTTGTTTTTCAATGCTGCAACATTCCAGAATTAGTAAAAATATGAGTTCATGCAATTTTAATTAATTTTTAGCCTTTAAATGTGTTTTGCAGTAGCTGTTAGTTTGGACACAAGACCATGCTTAGAGTTGATAAAGGCAGCTCAGCTCAGTACCATTATGTTGAAGATAAATCTTGGGGTGCAGGGTAGAATTCATCATGCTGGATATTTCATATTTATTAGGTTTAATGATATCAGATATTCCGATTGTTTTAACAAGTTTGCCCAACCATCAAATCTTGTTAACGTCATTTATCAATACATTTAATTTTTTTGCCTCCAGCTTCGGACTGGCAATTTTACATGTGTTCATGTCTGTGTATAACTTAGAGAGATTCATTGGGAGCTGTAGAAGAACAGAGATGGAGGTTTTTACATATAAAATAAGAAATCACACTCTACAGAAGGCTCGAGGGAATGTTAGAAACAAGGAGTATTTGTCACTTACAAGCTGAAGCAAAGTGGTTATAAATACATGGCTCACATTAACATCCCACTTCCTTTTGGGTATTCACTCCAGGAAGGCTTGGAAAGAATTGAAATGGAGAAAAACCAAGCGGGCAAGAACAGCAGGATTGCTGATCACAGGTGGAAGGGAGTTTTTAGGGAGTTCCAGACTTTGGGTGATCGTCACTGCAGAAATCTAAGAGGGGGCAGAGAGATTACACTCCATAAATAATGCAAATAATGAAGTGAATGAATGCATCACCTTACCTGCATGTTTTTATGAATGTAACAGACCAGGAGAATGATTTGGCTTTTTTTCTTTTTTGTGCTCAGCCCCTGGCTGCTTCATAAAACTTTGGGATAATTGTGGCAGGAAAAGGAAGCAGTATGAATGGAATCTAATGAATGGAATCTAATGCTCAAAGGATATTAAATTTCTCATATTAAATGAGAAAAATAAATAATAATTCTCATAAATTTCTCATGTTTCTCCTACACTATTGTCCCTGCAAAAGCTCCTAACGTGCCTTAAAGGGAGCTTTGAATGCTGAATGATCCAAAAAATAAATCTGTAAGTGGAGCTGAAGTATCAGCCGTGATGCTGGAATGTGGAAAACTGAGGGATGTGTTTCAGGGAGGGTTTAGGAATTGTTGGAATCTCAGTTTCTTGGAGCACTGCAGCTGCTGAGTGAATCCTGCCTCAAAGCCCAGCACCCGCTTGGCTCCTGCCCAGATCAATGTCAGGGCATCCTCAGCCTTCCCCAACTTCAAACACCAAAGTAAAACTCTGACTCTCTTAATCCTCCATCAGGTCCGGAATGATTAACATTTATTATGGAGCCACTTAATAGCCAGTGGCCATCCAGTCAGAGGAGATTTATATCTCCTTACAACAGCTTAATGTGGACTTATGCTCCCCCAGGGTCCCTTGTCCAGCTGAGTGGCCAAAATGAACGTGTCCAGGACTCTCTTACTCTCAGCAAACTCCAGACCCAGTGGCTACTTGCACATTTTAATCTGATTTATCTTGTCAAGGGTAACGCCAATGCCAAACCGAGCTGCACCAGCAGATCTTGTGCAGGGTCCTGCCTGCCAGAAACTCTGCCTGCCCTGAGCTGTCAGAGCTGGTGGCTCTGCTGTGCAGAGCTTTGCCTGACACTGGTTTAACGTTTGGGCACAGAGTGAGGCAGATCTCGGTCACACTTTGGCTTTGGGGCATCACTGGGCAGCACTCGCTGCTCTCGTCGAGGGTTAGGAAATATTTAATATAAAACCTTCAGGTGTCCTTGTGCGAAGCCCGGATTCAGAGCCCTGAGAACAATGCTGGCATCGGGTGTACAGCACATGGAACTGCTGTTATTTTATGCTGAGTATAAATTCACGATATTTTGAGCCCAAGTCCTGAGCATCACAGCTACCTAGCATGGCAAATACTGCAGCTAAAATGACTGTGCTTCAAGAATTCAGCCAGAGACAACATTTTCTTCAAGCCCTACTCTGAAACTCTGTGTATTTTGTTGTTTTTACACTCTTTACAGTGAGGGAATCATCCTTATTTATGATGGAAACATTCTTCAGTCAAAGCCTCTAATTTTTTATGGTTGTGTAGCTGCTCCATCCAGGGAAAAGAACCACTAAAATATTTTAGATTTCTTTTTCTGGACCTGATGTTTGACAAAAGCAGCTGACCAATGCTTTCTCTTTTGCTCAGAAGACAATCTCTACTCCCACGGGGAAGCAAGTAGATGAAACCTTTCTTTCTGTTGTCTTTGGCTTGTGCCTCTCGAGCAGCAAAGGGGGAATCTGATCCTTCCTCAGGAGCTCTGTTACACGAGGAGTGGTTTTGAAATCATTTCCCTGCCCTGATTGCTCTTGCATTTAGATTGTTATCCAGAAATTCTGCTCTTTGCCTGCTCTCCTGCGTGCAGCTGCAGAGGAGAACGTCTTGAAATCTTTGCAGAAGTTCCATCAGATCTTGCCTGCAGTCAAGTTCCCTGTGGAATTATTTGAATCCCAAGCCTTTCTAATGAATCAGCAGAACTCCAGGAGCTTTCTGGCTCCCCAGTTTTGCCTCTGTTGTCCCACAAAGTGCCTCGACTTCCCCAGCAGTCAGGGGAAGCTGTGGCATTTCCACCTGAGATGTTTTTTTTCTCCCCAAAGCACCTATTCCTGAGCCACCCAGAGCAGAGCTGCTTTGGTGTGAAGCAGAAATGACATCAGGTTGTATCAAAAAAGGCAGGAGCTGTCCTGATTCCCCACAGAAGTGAAAGTGTCGAGCCTCAGTGCTCGGAAGGAAAGCGGAGTGTACTCTGTGCCCATAATCAGCATGTTCCCAGCAGCCTGGCAAATGGTTTATGATATTGCTCGCAACCGTCGCACCATCAGGAGCAGTCCTGCATTTCAACTTAATTGAGCCACTGCTATGACACAGCCAAGCTTTTCAAGTGGTAAAATTGTAATTACAGAGAGTGCTTCTCTGGCGTTTTCCATTGTGTGGCTGCTTGCAGAATATGAAGCCCTCAGAATACATCTGTGAGGGAGATTTTCCTGGGGAAACTTGGCGCTCGTGTGTCCTGTGCCAAGCTCCTGACTCCTTGGGAAGGGTGGTTGGGGGTTGGACTTGATGGTCTTGGAGTTCTTTTCCAACTGCAGTGATTCTCTGTGCCTTGAACTGGAGCATTCTTACCCCATTTCCTCCCATTCCTACCCTTCAAGGGATGGCTTTTGCCAGGAGCTCGGAGCTGAGGTGACACATTCATTCCCTGCATTCCACACCCAGGCTCAGGGAAAAATGGAAAACCTGTGGATAATTGGCCATGGGCTCACTTTTCTGTGATATAATAGACCCTCAAGCAGCCAGTTACGGAGTGTGGCATTTTCTGAACCTCAGTGATGCACTTACCACTGAGAGAGAACAGCACGGAGCTGGCAGTGGGGCTGGAGCTGCAGGTAATTATAGATTTGTCCCAGGAAAGGTGCATTCAACCAAAGGTCACAATTTAAAGCAATTATTGGTTGGTTCTGCAGGATCTGTCCATCAGGTGTAGCTTGCAGGGGGAGGCAGAGGGGCTCAAGTGCCTGTTTGCATCAGGAAATACGGAATAAAAATTAAAATGAATGGTTTCTATCCCTTCCTGCTCACTGAGCCAGGAGCAGAGCTGGGCTAGCCATGCAGGCTGGGAGTGTGGAGAGGTAAAATATTGAGGAGAGGGAGAAAGGGCAGCCTGTGTAACCAGGGATCTCCTTCATCAGTTTGTGTTTTGGAGAACAGAACCATTGGGCAGAGTTGGATTTCCAGGTGCTGTGGAAACAGCTGGATTTACTGAGCTCCTCAGAGCACGGGCACCACGGAGGGTGATCCCCAAACCAGCTGCCCCCACACGACAAACCCACTCTCTGCTGCTTTCAAATACGCTCCAGCTTCTGTTGTTTGGGTGTGGATTTTGAGGCTGGTTGGGTTTTTTTTTCCCTCTTTACCTTCAGCTGTTGTGTGCTCTGCTGTTCCAGTGCTGTGAAAAGCTCTGGGATATCACCTGACACACTCCACTCCTGGTGCTGCATCGATGCAAATCCTTGCTGGCTCTGCCTGCCTTTCATCCCAGACAGTCTGGCACTATAATTGCTTGGTTCTAATATTTCCTCTCCCAAGGCTATCAATTTGTTTTCAATTTCTCCACCTGTTGGGTTGGCTCAGGTATCCCACAGGGTTTTGTCCTAGGCATCCACTCCTTCATTTATTATGCTCCCAGCTCTGGAACACGGGCACCCTGAAGCATTTTTACGAGCAGGATTCTATTACGGGGTTGTTTTGTTTGCCAGAGATTTTGGCAGGAGCAGAGGAGAGTTTTCGTCTTTATTTGCTCCGTGCAAGCCTTGCTGTGGAGCTGGTTAACATTGCACTGTGTAAAGCTGAATTCTTTGCCCAGTTTTCTGGGCAGGAGTGTGCTGTGAGTGTCCAGTGCCACGGCACACGCTGAGCAAATGGCCAGGGCTGGGGAGAGCACCTGAAAAAGAGGCTTTGCAGGTGAAGGTTTCCACATAATTCACCTGCCTTTCCTGTGGTTAACCTTGACAATTACTTTGGGAGATGATGGGAAGAGGCTAGGTTTCAAAAAGCAGGATTTAACTCGGGGGCAGGCGCTGGGAAATAAGCTGGAATGACATGGATAAAGAGAGCAGGAGAAAAAAAAGTCTGTCCTCTTAGCCAGGGCTCAGGGGCTGCTGCTGGACTGTCCTAGTGGAGGCTGGAAGGAGAAGAGTAGGAAAAGCAGCACGGAATCACTTCTGTGCTTGGCATTTGAGGCTTTTTAGCCATGCATCTGAGATACGTATCTAAAATACCACGTAAATTCGTGTTCTAAAGGTTGGTACTGCAGCTTGCTGGCTGGAAAAGCCCTGAAAATTAAAAGTTGATAAAATCCAGAGGCATGAAAGGCACACAGCTGTTTTTTCCACCCTGTTCCACATGCTAAGTGAGAGATTTTCCCTTTCCATGAGATGTAAAAGGTGCTTTGCATGAGCGTTGTCTCTCGGGACAATGTTCTCCAGGAGAGGAACAGGAGCAGGTGGTGCCATCCTTGAGCAATTTAAAACATCCATCACAGAGTTCCAGACTTTCTGCTGAGCTCTCTGTGGGTATTTCATGGTTTGGATGAGCCATCTAAGGAGAAATTTTACTCCTTGTGGGTTTAATAAGGACTGAAAAGGGGTTTTGGGGCAGCCTTTAATCCCATAGTTGTGAGTACGGGTAGGCACAGCAGAGGTGGATAAGCAGCAGAAACTGTGTTTATATGATAAACAGTGAAAAAAACCCCCAAATCCCCACTCGTTTCAGGGTCTGCTCCATTGTCTCTTGATAAAAATGTTAAGAAAATAAGTTCTGTACGAGACAAAGCTCAGTCACCTTGGTGACAGAGTGGCCGCTGCTAAATTGCACTCTGCATTAACCTACAATTCTTTACCCTTTCTACTCTGATAAATTAATACTAAAATATTGATGAATACTTTGTCTTATCTATCTTGCCTTCCTTCTAGCAGACAGAGAAAGCAAAAATAGCTGGAGCAGTGAGTTTGCAGGTTCTGCTGTGGTTCAGGCAATTCAGCCTTTGATTTGTGTGACCCAGCAATGTTTGGGGCAGGAGGGCTGAGTGAGAGAGGGAGTGAAAGCAAACCTTAAATCTCTTAGTAAAATGCTTGTTCTGCTTTTTCCGCTGAAGGGGATAAAGGGAAAAAAATAACAAAAAAAAAAGATAAACAGCAGAGCCATTACAAGTTGGCCTGAGTCCAATCCCTTAGTTACATCTATGCCTTTAACTCTGCCTGAGAAAGTCATTTTAAAGAAATACAGTTATTACATGCATTAGTCCTCGCATCCTGGGAGGTACATCTGTACTCTTCAATCTTTCTGGATTACCTCAAATGTTTCCTGAAGGCTTTTAAATCCAGGGAAGACCAATCTGAGAGAAGTCTCACTGCAATCCTTTTCTTTTTTCTGGCTCTGCAGGCAGAAAAAAATTTGCAAGAGGCTGAAAAACTATGTTTAAAAAAAAAAAACAAACAGGAAAACTGAGACAGAAATTTCAAAATTATCTAAAAACCCACTGCAGACAGGGAATTTGACAGGAGCAGAGCTTCCCCCTAGAACAAAATGTGATTAACTTTTTGCACCCTGGTCTCTAATCAGTGTTTTCTGAGAATACAGGCCATGGGCTCAGCTGGGCAGAATTATTGTGGCTTCCCTGATTTTGGTGGATATGTCCCAGTTTCCTGCTGCTGAAAAATGGGACTGAGCAGGATCACTCTGCACAGCCTTCAAAATACACCCTGAATCAGCCACTGGATTCTGATAATGCTTTATTAGTCTTTCACTGATGAATCTCAGTGCTGCTGTTCCCATTTTACTTTCATGAGACAGAAGCAAGTCCAGCATCACTTAATCACTTGGATTCCGATTTTTTGGGCATAGGGTTGCAGTGTGATCACAGATAATTGCCCAGTGTTTGGTGTTGTGAGGTTCAAAATAAGCTAAAATTGAACTCTTTGTCCTAAAGCATTTCTCTGTAAATGCCTCTCTGTTTGCTTGGACTCACAACAAGCCCCCAGCTCTGTTTTGTAAAGTGATTAATCCAAAGGCCGCTTGTCAGCCGATGCTGCTGGTCCTGCTGATGCCTCTTGGAATATCTCTGGACCTGCTCCACGTCTCTTCCCCTGCTCCTGGTGTTGGAATTCCAGCTCTGGGCCACGGTGGCTGTGCCATCTGTCTGTCCCCTGCTCTGGCTCCTCTCTTCTCCAGGGAGAGGCAGATAATGAGCAGAGCTGGTGATGATCCTGGAGGAGGTGGTCGGGCCACCAGGTTCCTCCCGTGGCCAGAGAGCTGTGCCCTCATCCAAGGCAGGCTTCCAGGCAGATGGTTTGCCTCAATTAGTGGAGAAATGTGAATTAAACCCCAGCCCTTGGTGCATTATAAATGGAAAGGATGAGGAGATCCATAAAATTGCTTATTGTGGTAAATATTGTGTTTGCTTTTTCTGTGCCGTATTCCCCCAAAAGAGCTGCGAGGGACTGGAATCATGGGATTGATATGGTTGGAAAAGAACTTGAAGATCATTAAATTCAGCTCTAAAAAGTTCATCAGGAAGTTCACCTGCAGGATAAGAACTTCTCAAGAGTTCATTCCTGACTCTTCTTTCTTTAATTAACATTAAATATTCATTGTAGTAAACAAATTTCATATGTCACAGATAGTGTTTCCTTTTGGAGATTCCTTCAAGCCAGCATTGGCCATTCCATGAGGAGAATCCTGTGGCACTGACGTGTGCATTCTGTGGATGCAGGAAACTCAGTGAGAGCTGCAGTGTGTTTATGTGGGAAAATTGTCCCAGCACCAGGATCAGTCACTGCAGTGCATTTGTAAGGGATACACAGAAATTAAAATCTCAGGCAACAAAAGAATGATAGAATTTGCTTTTATATTGTGTGTGACTTCCCTGCTATTAATTTGAACTTTTAGCTTTACAGACAACTTCCCTTATGATGTCAGCGTGGAGCTTTCCCCCCTTTGATTTAAGCTCATGTGCCAGGCAAAAAAAGCACATTTTTCTCTTTTGAATTGTCCAATTCAAAGGTCAATAGTATTATCATGTATCACAAGTCACTTGCCACGTCACCCAGAGCTTGAGGGCACACGTTTTAACGTGATCTGTCAGCCCTTCTGAACGGATTTAGGACGTACTTGTAATATACGAGTGCTTTCCTTTTCAGGCTCAGCTCTCAACCCAGATCCCGGCAGGGAACTGATCCCAGCTCCGTCACTCCCGAACGGAACCAGCCTGCTGGGCACGAGTTACAGCCACAAAACCCACAGAAACCACAGGCACAGCCCAGATGGGGCGAGATGAGCAGGACATGCTTTGTCTGTGCCCAGCCCTGCTCTCGTTAGGGCAGAGCCTGCGTTGCCAGGCTGAAGGAAAGCCCGGCTGGGCAGGCAGAATTCTCTCATTTGCTGAGCAGAGCCGGGCGCTGTTTGCCTCCCTTTGTGCTGCCAGGCAAAGAGCTCCGTACACGGATCTCTGCAGCGTGCTGGAAGTCAGGATCAAAACTCCATTCCCTTTCCACAGGCCAGGACACCCCTGCCTGTGCTGGCTTTAATGATTGCTCAGATTGAGAGGAACAGCAGAGATCTTCGCCGTGACCTCGGTGTGTCTGCTCACGTTTGGCTGTGAAAGGATGGGTTATTTACTAATTGCTGTCGTGGGATCTTAGTTAAAAGGGGGAACTTACTCTGCTGTTGGAACTTGGTAGTAAAATCACCCCCTGGGGTAAATAAGTGCTGAACTCACCCACAGCTCTGCCTGGGATGTGAGTTCTCTGTTGTAAAATTCTGTAGGAGTCCGTGAGTCAGTCGTATCCCAATGACACTGAAACAGGATGATCAAATTCTTCAGTAGTTCATCATTATATTCAGCTATTCCTGCTTCTCTTAGGAAGGACTATTTTTTAGTTCTGACAGATCCCATTTGCCCCCTAAGTCACAGCTCAGGTATTCAGCAGCAGGAATGTTTCTAGCAGGCGCTGTTATATCTGCAGGGATTGTCTGACACAACCAAAACAAAGTCACTGTAAACCAACATTGGCATCTATTTCTCCTAAAATTGTCTCAAAATAGCAATCACTTTATGGAGCATAAATAACTTCAGATTATCTCACCCTTTCTAGTGGCAGCTGATGTCACCCTGCACAGAGTTTTGTGCAGATGTCTGTCTTAACGTACTATTTTTAAATGTTCCCTGACTATTAAATGTGTCTTTATGTCCTTTCCCAATCGTTATTTGCTATTCATATTTAGTTTTCCACCACTTCATCATCTGAATTTTGCTACACAGAGGAACTGTTAAAAATAAACACCCTGAATGAATCCTGTTTGTGGAACCCGTAAAATGATCTAAAAGGTGTTTGCAGGAATCGTTTTAGTTTCTTGTTTTGAGAGAACTTTTTTTTTTTTTTAATAACCTTGTGGGTTTTAACCCACTCCAAAGCTTCTACTTCTGAGATTATTTAAATAACAGCTCTTAGCTGTTTTCCTCACAAAGTGCTGACTGATTTAGTTGTTAACATGCTCCTAGAAGAAAGTGAGGTTTATTTTTTGGGTGGACCTTTCTTGTTTATACCAGGCACAATTACAAATACAAATGTAATTCTGCCTTGTCTACAGCCTTCCCACGGGAATGCTGCAGCAGATCTAAGAAACCCTCCCAGAATTATGGATTTTGAATGTTTTGTTTAGCTCAGGTCATCAGCTGGGCAAACAAGGCCCAGCTTTGTTTGTTTGGGCTTTTTTCTTGGAATATTTGCATGTTGAGACAGAACAGGGTAAGAAATTGGTGAAAGTGGATGAACTTTTGTCCTACTGCAACACTTCCAGCAGAGCAGCTGTGGCTACTCCATCCCTGAAGTGTCCAAGGCCAGGTTGGAGGGGCTTGGAGCACCCTGGGATAGGTGGAAGGTGTCCCTGCCCATGACAGGGGTGGAACTTTAGTATTTTTTCCAGCCCAGACCATTTTGGGATTCTGTGATTCCAAGATTCTCCAACGTGGCAGTGAGGAATCCAACTCCTCTGCAGTGGGAGCACGTTTCCCTGGTGGACAGAAGTATCCATCTCAAGAGTTCAACTGTTCTGTTCTCTGACCAGGCACAATTTTGAGTCTTGGGAGTCTGAGGAAAACCCTTTGTCTTCTCTGTGTGGAGTTGAGATCAGAGGGAGTTCCTTCACTGTGAATTTTTTTTTTCTTGTTGTGTCCACAAAGCTTACACAGAACTCCAGTGTGAATCCCTCCTAAACCTCAGGATTCCTGATTTTCCTGCAGCACGATGAATCCTCCTGCTTACAAAACAAAATTATGTTTGTGGAATCAGTTTAACTGCAAGAAGCAAATTTTTTTTGTTGTTTTGAGAGGCAAAGTGATCCCATTACAGAGGAGAAAATAGAGATGTTAGAGATGGGCCCGTTTTGCTGAAATGAAAAGGCTCTTGGCTAAGTTTACACAGAAGAATGTTCCCTCATGAAGGAGATGCTTGTGCCAAACCCATCCACTGCTCCAAGCCCTGTTTTGTCATTTATACTCTGTTTTCTGCTCTGCCTTTGTACTGTCAGCCCAGCCTCTTCCACGAGCTGACTGGAGGGCTCGGAAATCTTGTTAGAAACATAAAATCCTGTATAAATTGTCAGCAAGGAAATATTCTTTGTTTATTTAAGCATGAAAGTCCTCTCACCCAGCCAGTCCAGCAGAACCACACTCCAGCAGTTTCTCAAGCCCTTTACCCTCTGTCAGTTGTAGTGGCTGGACCTTCCTGGCCTTGCTTTGACTGAATCTCTGACAAGCTTGAAAATGGAAGATGAACAGAATTCTTGATTGCAGGTGGTCAGATTGAGTTTCTAATTATTGTGGGGGTTTTGCTGCTCTGGCTTTGTGCTAAAAACACTTTTTCACTTCTGACTTTGCTGATGAAAGTGATGTGGGATGGTTCAGCTGGAGCTGGTGTGGATGAAGCCCAGCTTTGCTCTGAGTTAGAGCTGAGCACTAAAAACTCTCTTTGCTGAGTGGATTCCCAGTCCCTTCAGCGAGTGACTCAGACCCTGTGTTTTTAGAACCCTGGCTAATATCTCATGTTTGTTTTGCTTCTGGCTAAAGCACAACCTTTCAACTCCCAGGGCTCTACAAGGAAATTGGAGAAAACTGTTTTTTCTTGAGTGCCACAGGTCGTTTGTTCTCCCCAGACAGGTCTGTTCAGCATCTTGTAGTCCTTAACTATCAATTATTTAAGAGCTGATGTACCAAAGCCATTCTCTGCTGTCCTTAGCATAAGAACCACGAGGCCCAATACAATAAAAGGGAGTCACAAGACAGGAGGGAGAGTCACGAGATATAAGAGTACAGGTAGTTCATAAAAGCATGATGGAATTCATAAATCACACTTAGACAAGTCCCCCCCCAACTCGTCACACAGCCAAACGCTGCTAAATGAGATTTTTATATTGGCTTGGGGGACTGAAGTTTGGAGCTTCAAAGCAGGTGGTGCTGTCACTGCTGACCTGAATAGTTATTAATAATGAATACTGCATGAGGGCCTTGATGGCTCTGAAGTTGTTGTTGCTTTCCTTAAGAAATAAACATTGATTTCAAATCGGGTGTTTTCCTGTGATGGGAGACAGGGAACAGCCTGAATTTGGGGAGACTGTGCTTCTTTTAACTGACTCAGTAATTAGTGTAACTAACTCAGGAATTAATAGTACCACTGATGCAAAATGAGAGAAGTAGGAATAGAATATCTGTTCCAGGAATGAACTTGCCCAAAAATACTTCTATTTCTCTTTAGAATGGTAGCCAAGCAGTTTGGGGTTCAGGAGAGAAGGTTTTCCCAATAATTGCTTTGGAGTGGAGCCTCCCAAGAGAGCAAGAACTTGCAAAACACAAGTGCCCGGCCCAGGGATGTCGCACACAGAGCAGCCAGGCATTACTCCAGGCCCTGAGGGTGGTGATACAACCTTCCTGTGGGACTGGGAAAGGAACCAGGCCTGCTGAAAGGCTGTTAAAGAAAAAACTTTTTAGAGCTGAATTTGATGATCTTCAAGCTCTTTTCCAGCCAGCTCAATTGTGTCTGAAAATGGGAGTGAGCCTGCGTCCGAATTTGAATTTGTTATCCCTGGACAGCCACAGCCAGAGCTCAGTGCAAGGCAGCATGAACTAAAATATGTAGAAAATGCAGCAGTGCCCTCAGCATCCTTTTGGCCAAAGAACTGGAGCTGCTGCTTTGGGATGAGGCAGAAGAGGAAGATCTTTGGCAGAGGGATGGGGAAAAGGCAGCTTGGCAGAGCTCTGGGTTAGAAGGGAGCAAAGGCAAGACAGTTTCACCTTCAGCTATTTACCACCTGTACCTGGAGTTAACTCCTTGCAGACCAACTCCTTCTATTAACTCAGGCACCAAACAAACTTATTAAATGTGCTCTGAGGTGCTTTTGGAGCTGGGAAGGAAGATGTTGGAGAGATTTTCACCTTGGAAAGTGGCAGTTCCTCTCCACCAACAGGGAGCTGGCACCCCAGGAGAGACCACAAGGAGCGTGTCTGATTGCAAATTTCCTTCTCTTTTAGAAACACTTATCTCTAATTCAATGCTGTCTCCAGATTCAGTCAGTTTTATTGGCACTCGGGTGTGGAATTGCTTTGGTTTCTCCCTTTTATTGTCATTTGTCTGCCATAGGGAGCAGAGGGGTGTGAGGCCATCCCTGGGCTTGAAGGCTTTGCAGAGCTCTCTTGAGTTTGCATTGCGTGACGTGTGGCCTCACAACTAAGAAATTAAATCCATCCGATTTCCTAGAGGGGTGTGCAGAGAAAGGGGAGAATGGCACATTAAATCTGGGGGGAGTGCAGGTCTCACCTCAAGGGATACTTTGCTCAACCTTTAAAATGATTTAAAGTGATTTAAAATCTGCCTTGTGTGTGGTGTCAGGTGTTATCTGTAAGTACTGCTGTGAAAAAAAAACCCCTGAAATAATTAAAAAAAAGAAACACAGCATGGCCAAAAGCCCTCTGTGTCATTTATTTTGTGAGCATTTTAACCTGCAGTGTGCATGTACAGGATTTCCCTCGACTTCCTTCATCCTGACCCAAACCACCTGAGCTAAAAGCCAAGCTTTCAACCTCATGCAAAGGGACAAAACTCAGTTTTCCTGAGGTGGCTAATGAAATTGGGAATTGGGTGGGCCTTTCTTCCAGTTATCCCTGGCTTCAGCCTGTGCCACGAGTTTGTCACAGCAAACCAGGTGCTGCTGCTCCCGTTGTGTTTGCCTCGCACAGGAGGGTCTGCAGGGGGATTTTGGAGCAGGGAAAAACACGATGGATTTGGGGGAAACACCCTGAATTTGGAGGGAACACCCTGAATTTGGAGGGAACACCCTGAATCTGGGGTGGGTCCAAAATCTGAGCAGTTTTTGGGGGTCCTGAGAGGGTTTGGGGTAATTTTTGAGGGATTTTGGGGAAATTTGAGGACTGCAGAGAGGAAAGGATGGGGCAGGTTGCGTTGCCTGGTTTGTGTCGGGTTTGGTTTGCTGTGGTTTTGCCCTACCTGGGCTGTCCTGTCCCTGTGTCTGTGGTAAAAGTGATGCTGCTGCTGACCTGGGCAGGGTAATCCACCCTCAGGCCTGATCTCCTCTTCTAAATAATAACCTGCTTCATCACCATCAAGTGCTTTCCTCAAAGAAACCTGAGAGAGGGGGAGAAATGAAAACCCTGGCTTTAAGTTATGATTCCTTAAAGAGCAGTGGGTGCAGAATGTGCAGTTAAGCTGAAGATGTGATATAGGGATAATGTTGCCTTTTTATTTTTTTTTTTCTTCCAAGCAGCAAAATTAACTACCGAGTGCCATCATTTTAAGACTATAAACCAGTGTAACCTATAAAAGATTTACTGGGAATCTAACTCTTCTTTCCGATATCCTAGTGAAAGAAATAAACATAAAACTAAAATCAGATGCTTTAGGATTTATGAGGCTGATTCGTTTTTTTTTTTTTCCCCCTCCTAGTGACTGTTTTAACAGCCTATTAACATCCTCCCCACAGCAAATATATAACAAAATTGATATTACAGAATCAAGTTGGGATGGGTCCCATGAGTGTACTTAAATACACCGTAAACATCTAGAGCTATTCATCTGTATTATGGACTGGGTGTATAAAGTACATCTCTATAAATTCTCTCCTCAAGCAAATTCTTCCCAGTTCCTTTTTTTTTTTTTTTCTTTTGAGGAATAAAAAATTAAAGCTCTGACTCTCTGCCGAGGGTTGAGTGCTCCTGCTAAATTCCCAGCTCCCTTGTAAAAGGATGGTTCTCTGCTCAGTGCTCTCAGGGCTGCTCACAAAAGACTAATTTTCTCCCCTCTGCAAGCTGCAATCAGTTGTCACCGCGTTAAGAAGTCTTTTTTTTTTTTACAGATGATTTGTGTCGTGCTAATTTCTTAAGTGTCAGACACGAGCGCCTCTAATTCGTGGCAGAAAGCGGCGAGGCCGTTAAATGTTGCTGATAAAAGGAACGTGAAGGGTGTTGTGCCCGGAGTCGCTTTGCCATTCATCATCTGCATCCTGCCGGCTCTGGTGTGTGACAGCGTGGGGTTCACCAGGGTGGATCCAGTTTGTTGGGGGTTTGTGCCTCATCCCTCAAAAAAGAAGGGGCAAACTTTTTAATTAGGTAACCCAGGACCTAGAAAACTGCCTTTTTTTTTTTTCCCTTAAATTTTGAAGGAATTTTGAAGGGGTTAAGCTTAGGGACAGCCTGTTAAAATAACGCCGAAATGTCGTTTGCATCAGCGGATGATTCAGCGCCCGCCTCGCTGCTCTGTTTCCCTCCTCTGTTTGTTCTGGTACCTTTTACTGAGCTAAAGAGAAAACAATCAGCGAGCACCAGAGCTGTTTGGAATAGGAAGGGCTGTGCTGCATCCAAAGTGGCCCAGTCGAGTGTTTGGAGGAGAGGATTTGTACAAAGGATTTAGCTTTGGCTTAGCTACTTCTGGCGTTTCCAAACAGTATCTTGATTTCTGTACAATTAAGGCAGGATAACTTCGGAATCGTTCGTGTTATGATGTCTCAGTTCTGCTTTATAATTAAAATTAAACTGCCTGGCTGAAGGTTTCTAAACTTGAGGTGTTTGTGTAGTAAAGCTGAAAAACTCCAGTCCTTTCTCTGAAAGTGAATTCTCAATGGGAATCTTTCCCTGTAGCCAAAGTAATTCCATTAATTTCTTTGAGTGTTTTTCTGTAATACACTGTTTAATCTGAGCGTGGCCTTCCAATGAATTCCTTCAGTTCGTCTCTGATCCGTTGACCATAACAGAGTGAATTTTGAGACAAGATTAATTTGATTTGACGGAGTGAATTAGTGACTCAGTTGGCACCAGAGTCTATAAAGTACCCAATGAGGTGATTTTTTTCTGTGTAGAGTAAGTGTAACTATTCTTGCAGCTTCAAACAGCGAGAGAAAGACACTACAACTTAAATAGAAATTGATTTATTCACTTAGGGCAAAAAATTGGAGCCTAAAAGCTTCCATACTCGGAATAAATTGAGATTTATTCTGGGTTTTGAAGTGAAAACACATGGTATTTAAAACCTGGGGACTTCAGGGAAGTGTTTATAATGAATAGGGTAGAGTAAAGGGTATTGACAGCAAAGAATGCATCCAGTGGGGAAAGCCTGCAGGCCATGGATCTTTCATCACTTGTATCCTCATGCCTGATCCCGTGCAGAGTTTCCTCGTGATGTTCAGCCAGCTATGAAAAGGTCAAGCAAACCAGAGGAAAAAAAAAGAAGAAAAAAAAGAAAAAAAAGAAAAAGGCTGAAAAGCTCCAGCTGTTTGTTGTCTCGTTGTTTCGGGGTTTTAAGCGGAGTTGTGGAGCGAGCTGAGTTGTGGGACTTGACTGGCAGTTCCTCACGTCCCTCTGGCCAGGCAAGGGGGCCTTTGCACCGTGATTACTCAGGCATATTTTAGCCAAATTATCAGAGGAGGTTTTGTGAATTTATTTTAAAGCGCAGGATTTACCCTCAGAAAGGTTTGGATTAAGGGCAGTACCTTGGAGAAGGACTTTTATGACACTGCTCAACAAGGAAAAGTTACAACGAGCCAGGTCTAGCAAAATACTTTAAAGTAATTCTCCAGGTATTGATGCCACAATTTTTTTTTTCTGCCTGCAGCTGATGCTTCAACTGCACCTGTCCTATTTTCCAAATGCAAATGTTCGTGCCATTGCCTCAGAGTGATGTTATTTTGCAGAGTCTAAAAATATTGTGATATCTCAGTATTCACTGCAGCACAAAACACCCCAAATTAAAATAGCAGCAAAATGGAGATAATAGCTGAGATTCGACTATTCTTAGTGCTTGAGAATGCCAGAATAAATGAGAATTCCGGTAACAGACACAACCCCTGATTGGAGTGAATTTCCCCTATTCAGAATGTTCAGGTGTTTTATTTTGGCAGTGATCACATTCACACATGGCTGCACTCTGCTTATGACAAGATGCTTTCGTTTCCGAGCATGTTCATGGAATCACAGAGCCATTAAAGCGGGAAAAGACCTCGAAGACCATTGAGCCATGAACCCAACACCACGGTGTTCACCCCTAAACTGTGTCCCCAAGTGTCACATCCAGGAGTGGTGACTCCACCACTCCCCTGATCAGCCTGTTCCAGTGCCTGACCACCTCTTCAGTGAGAAAAATCTTCCCTAATATCTGATCTAGGAAAAAACCATTCTTCACTGGAATGGTGGCCAGGCTTTTGAGACTTGGAGATGCTCTCGAGGTTTGATGGCTGATGCTGTTTTACACCACAACGACACAGACTCCGACTTCAGAAGGCTGAAATGACTCTTATTTTTGGGATGTGTCTCCCTTTTATACTATTTTACACAGACCAATTGGATTGGTGAAACAAAGACAAACCTCTTCAATCACATTGGTCAGACCAGAGGGACATCAAGGAAAAATCCCTCCTAGGAAAAGGAATGAATAACGTAGGTACAGTTTACAAAAACATTTCTCCTGTTTACAGAAAATTCCCTGGGAAAAAGATTTCAGAAAACTAAAAGATCTCAGGCACCAAACCAGGGCTACATATGGCAGCTGGATTTTGGCAGGAAGGGTGGGGAATCCCAGGCCATCCACACGAGGTTTTGAGAGGTGCAGAAGCTCTAGAGAGACCTGATAAATTCCTGTCCACCACTCCTGCTCTGCAGCAAACGTGGGATCACTCCCAAAGCACTTGAGTTTGCCCTTCACTCCTTCCCGTGGATCATTTCTCAAAAGCCTGGGAGATCCCTCAGTGTGTAAAACTCTGGGACCAAGGGTGACACCAATGTGACACCAATGTCACACTGGAGCTGCCTGCACTGACCGTTTCCACCGCCCTGGAGCAACAGAGGGTTTGTAATTTGGGATTACAAGTTGGGACCCAAAAATAGATTGCTCCCAGGCAAACTAATCTGTTTGCAACATGTACTGCAATCATTCCGGCAGGGAAGGCCAGGATGAGTTGCAGCAGATGGCTCCGAGCGTGGTCCTGGATTCACCCTGGATTGCAAAACGAGGTTGTGTAACCACTTCAAGGTCACCAAACGAGTTCCTCCCCAAAGGTAATGAAGGATTTGCCTCTTCCACCCTACAATATTTATTTACAGGAGCCAGCCCTCGGTGATTTGAGGCTGCAGGGGGAGGCAGAGGGGGATTTAAGCTCCGGGAAGGCAAACGTCCTGAGGGATTAATCCTTCATAACCATCATTTCTGTTATCCCTAATCTCTCACTTGCTCTCTCAAAGCAAGGTCTGGGGGAGATCCGGGGGAATCCAAGGTGTGGAACTGGTTTGTCCTTGTCCCAAAGACTTTGACATCTTCAGTTCGTGCTCTTGTGGCCCAGACAACAACTTGGAAAAGACTTCACTGGCTCACTTGGAAAATACCAGGGAGCAAAGCTTCCTCAGGAGCTGGAGCTGTGTCCACAGTGGAGTGGAGGAAGGACAGAAGTGGTCAAAATAATGATTTTACTGGTGTTAGGAGAAGAAAAGGCCTGACTTAAATCCATTTTATTAAAACCATAAAATTCTTACTTAGATTTAAATATTTTACATTGCAGTATGCCAGCTTTGGCAGAGAAATCAAACTATTCTCTTCCCATTCAGAAGAAACTTGTGGTTCTCCCCAGTTTTCTGGAGTGCGTGATCTATCAAGTCTTAATTTCCTAGAAATACATAAACCCTAAAGTTTTCATTTCTGGTGTGTTTTTCCTGATCTTTTCAGAACACAGCTTTTACTCTGCTGTCTGAGCATGGCACAGTCTTTAAATATATTAATTTTTACAACAGTCAGGGATTATCTTTACTTCGCAGAGAAGTCCATGAAAACACCTAAGAGCTACATTTTCAAAATAATCATCGACCTGAACATAAAGAGCTGTCAGCTGGAAATTTCAAAGGAGCCCTGGTGCATGACACCTGTCTAGAGCCCTGCAATGACATTTATTTGCATATGTGGTTGCCTGTGTATCTTTAATTATTTAAGTTTTATTACTCAAATAAAAGCACTGATGCTAAAATGAGTTACTCAGGGAGCTCCTTTGAAAGTCCTTTTTGCATTTCTAGTGCCAGGATTCCTTGGAAGATTAGGCTCAGATGATTACTTTGAATAGAGGTGACAGAATCCAGCTTGTTGGAATACGTGGAAGGAATTCAGCTCCCAGTGCAGAGCTGCATTTGAATGTTTGATGTGCTTTATGCTAAAAGTAAGGCTCAGATTTATTTATTTTTCCCCTCCAAAATTTTTAAATGATTCCAGAGAAAAGGGAATAGCTAATAGAAAATGGAAAGTCTCAGTGATGTTACCAGGGATGTTTCTACACTGTGGGTTAAGGGGTTGTTTGTTGTTTATCTCATGGAATGGTTTGGGTTGGAAGGACCATAAAGCTCATCCTGTCCAACCTGGCCTTGAGTCCAGCACGTTGATTTTTAAAGCACACTCCAAAGATACTTTGGCAAATTCCACTTAAACTTATAGTGGTTTGTGGTGTTTTTTTTGGGTTTTTTTTTTTTTTGAAAGAAACAATCCCCAAAACTTTTCATTGTTTCTCATTAGATTTACCATTGATTCAATTGAAAAAAATAAGATCTGCTGTTTTTAATAAGCTTCAGCACATTCTTTGAAATGATATCACCATCAAACGGGCTTTATTCCTTCCAAGGAAATGAGAATGCTTTCTGTAAGGAATTATAAATCCCACAGGCACATTCCTGGTTTCCAGAATGGCTGTATTGTGAGTCCAGGACAACATGTTAAATCTTTAATCACTGACTGCTTTATATGGCTGTAACTGCCTCACTTTATTTGAGTGCTTCCTGAAATTATTGTTTTGGAGTGTCATAAACTACTTCATCCTAATTTCAATTAATAAATCCTGGGAGTTCTGTTCTCTTTGGATATTTATCACGGTTCTACCTGAATGGAGCCTTGGAACAGCACAAAACTCCAGTTTAGAAGCACTGAGATAATTTCTGCAGGAAAAGCTGCACATCTTAGCTGGAAACCAGGAAAAATTCTTCACAGAGAAGGTGGTCAAGCACTGGAACACGGTGTCCAGGGAAGTGTCCAAGGCCAGGCTGGATGAACTTGGAGCAACCTGGGATAGTGGAAGGTGTCCCATGGCAAGCATTTGGGACTGTAAGGCCCTTCTAACGCCCCAAATTCTCTGATTCTGTGGAAAATGCGTGGGCAGCCATGAGGAGTTTGGTGTTTCCCCCCCAGCACAAAGCAATCGGCCAAAGCTCCTGGTTTGGAGCAACAATTATTCTAGTTCTGCTTGTAAAATCGGAGCTGTTGCAGTTTGTGTGAGCTGGGGTTGAGGTACATAAAGAATGGGAATTGGGAAACTGAAGGCAATTATAAAATACCTTCCTTTCCAGTGGAAGGTGTCCCTGCCCATGGCAAGGGGATTGAAACTCGATGATCTTTAAGGCTCCTTCCAACCCGAACCACTCTGTGATTCCTCTGGAAAAGGACAGGAAAACAGGCCTGAAGCATTTTGATATAAAACCTGTAACAGCCACTGTAGTCACAGCTCATTTATAAAGAGCTGCAAGACTGAGCACGCCCTCTAACAGATCAACAATTTAATTTTATTTATGAATTAAGCTTTTGATCTATCAAACAGCCATGTTCAAACCATGTTTCGTGTGAGTGAAATACAGAAACACAGGCACTGCTGTTTGGAATGTACTCGCCTTTATCTGAATAAAGAACAGGACTGCTGACAAATCCCCGTGTAGTTAAGGTAGTAATTAGCAAAAATACATGTAATTTAGTTACCTTTATTTACCCAGCTGCTTGGTGTGAGCGCTTCTAACATATTTTGCTTTTTAATCTGCATCCAATTAGATGGAAAACAACGTATAAACCACAGCTGAACACGAAAGAAAGGTTTTAAGTTACCTTCTGCATTCCAATCTCCCATCTCTCCTGCAGAATGTGTAAGAATTTGGGATTTTGCCCTGCTTTTTGAACTCGTTTGTGCCAGATTCATCCAAAGCTTTCTGAAATTCGTTGTAAAGTTGAAATTATAGAATCATAGAATGATTTGGGGTGGAAGGGATGTTAAAGCCCATCCAGTGCCTCAAGCAGGGACACCTTCCACTGTCCCAGGGTGTTCCAAGGCCCAGTGTCCAACCTGGCCTTGGGCACTGCCAGGGATCCAGGGACAGCCACAATAAAAGCTGCTGCCACTATGGAGTAACAAAAAACATGGAATTTTTGGGCCAGGCAACAGACCCAGGATGAAGCCACCTTCAAAATTAAGATGTGGACACCAACCCCTGAAACATCAAGGTCTGGATAAATACCAAACTTGGAAATAATTGTTATGTGGGAATACTCACAGGTTTATAAAAAATCACTGGGGGAATTCGTCAGGTTTTTTCCAGATCAGACCCATCTTCCAAGCATAAAAATCAATACTTTTAAATTTGGTGAAAATCTCTCTTTCCATCATTTTAAACAAAACATCTTGGAAAATAGCATGGAAAATCACAAATGTTTCCCCTCCATATTATAAATATCTTACTTCCATTAAGTTGCAGGGGTTCATGGCAGAATTTTTGCCAATTACTACTTTTCTTGGCTCATTTTTCTTAAATCCAACAGAATTACCAAAGCCACACTCGGTGGTTTATTTGTTTTTTTGGGTTTTTTTTTTTTGTTTGTTTGTTTCTAGTGAAGTCAATGAGAAGGAGCTTAACAAGTGAAATTAAAAAGTTTTATCATCTCATGGGGTGGCTTGGATCTAGACAGCTGCATTTCTCCTTGCTGAGCACAACTTTCTAATTTAATTTCTCTTTATGTTGTTAAAAAAGTACTCCAGCTGTTGAGGGGGAAACGCTCCTGGAGGAAACAAATCCCTTTTTTCCAAGGACAAGGAGAACAGAGAGCAGTAATCTGTAAACGCACACAGGTCTTATCTCTGCTATGGGAAATGGGACAAAGAATCAGGTGGAAAAACTAATTTCCTCAAATATTTTTTTTTTTGGGAATGGGGGAAGCTCTCTTGAGTATCCATAAAGAAAGGAGACAAGGCTTGCTCCTGGAGTGGGTTCAGGGCTCCTGGATTGTTTTATTTACACCTGATATTAAGGTGCTTTCCTGTGAAGGACTCTCAGCTCCGCTGAAATCTCTGTAATTAATTCCTTCCACCTTTAACACACGGATGGGAAGTTCAAGCAGCGGGAAGAAAAAGATATTTAGAGGTGTCCTGATCTTGTGGGAAAGGCAGGATTCTCCACCAGGCTGCTGCTGCCTCCCTGTGCCCTGTTTGTGGGACAAAGGGTGGCCTAATACACAAATAAATAATAATTTTCAAATTATTTATGAGTGTCAATATAACTTATATATGAATATAATATAATTTTCCAATTATTTATGACGCCACCTAACCCACGACTCTGAACTGGAGACTATCCCTGTTAAGGCAGCCAAACCCCTGCCCAGTGAAGCTTCCCAAATTTTAAGGGAAAATCTTCCTTTTTCTCTTATGACATAGGATTATACATCATGTTTTTCTCCCTTGGGTATTATTACAGCTCTGGGAATTTTATCCAAATAAGATAGAGCTAAATATGGTTATTTAGAAATAAGAATAACCTGAGTTGGAAGTGACCCACAGGGATCATGGAGTCCAACTCCTGACCCCAATTGTCTCTGCATTTCATGAGGTAATGCCTTAAATTTAATGCCTTAAATTTAAAAGCTCTTAAACTCATGTGGAGTTGTTTTTTTGGTTTTTTTTTTTTCCTTCAGTGCTGAACAGTAGAAAAGTGAGGTCGGAGCCAATGTGGGCCTGGAACAGGAGGTAAAATCTGGATCCCAGTGGAAGATGCAGGTACCTGAGAACACACCTGAGAGGGAGCTGTGAATACACTGGGTCAGCTCAGGGGCCAAACCCTCTTTGCCCAATCCTTTCTCACAGAGGAACCGGGAAATGATCTAAAATATTAATTACAACAATATGTGCGACGTGGAGCTGCAGCAGTCACACCAAAGCATAATTCTGTGCTATGTCCACCACATTTAACAAAGTCACTGAACGTGTGTCAGGAGCTTTATCCTCCCTGCAAAGTTGGCAGTGAGCAGGAGCCTCTTGAGATGGTGACCACGGCTGTTTTTGGGTGGCTGTGACCCACACATGGGAACTACTGTGACCTGCCACAGCCCTTTTTGGGTGACTTTATAGATTTTCAGTCCTTGTGCTGGTAAATCTGAGATCTGTGATGATTTTCTGCCTTCTGTCTTTGTGCTGCAGATTCTCACGCAGCTTCATGTAAACAATGTGGATTTTTAGAATGTTTACATATTTCTCCTCTGGGAGGAGAAATGTGATTGATGGTGATGTCCACCATCCAGGTCAGAGAGGTGGTGACCTGTGTAGCCAATCCCTTGACCTTTGTACAAATGTATATAAATGGAGTCAGATTTTTGAATTAGAGAGTTAGTTCCCTTCAACTGCTGCTGGTGTGGCCTCATCTTTCTGTCCCTGAAACTGGGACATCCCAGCCCCAGCGATCACATCCCTACACATCCAGCACAGCTGCAGGTCCCACTGGATATTCTGAGTATTGGGACAGACAAAATGTTTTGTTTCAACACCTATTAAGGATAATCCTGATCTTCCTTTTGCCCATTACACGGAGTGGCCGAGCCATAATAATGCTTTTAGGCTCAGAAACATAATTTGTAAAAACCTTTTGTGAAGCTTGCAGAGTGCTTTAGGGTAACTGCACGATCAGCATCACATAAATGTTGGTCGTTAAGCAAAAGAATCATCATAATGATCAGCAGTATAATAACAATTAGCTGTTCCCTGGATGCTGTGGTACCTACAGACCACTCGTCTTCAATAAGCTGGGGATGGGACAATGGTCTGAGCACCACAACTGATCAATAAGGGGAGCAAAGCAATCGCTTTCATTGACTCCAGAAGGTAATTTGTATTTTTTTTTTCGTCAGGCAGTGTTGCTGCATCTGACCATGGCGAGCAGCAAACAGATAAAAGTGGCAGCACATCAATTCCTGCTGCTGGCTGGGGCCAATTACTGGAATTAAAATCACCCCTCTCAGACTGCAGCAAGATGGGCTGTTGACCCTGCTGGCCCAGTGCAGTTACTATTATACTTATAATCATCAGCAGTCCCTCTGCTGCCCGTGCTGGTGAGTCTGGCACTGAAGGCACGAGCTCCTGTGTTTATTTTTGTGCTGCAGCCACATTCCAAGGATTTGAGAAGTGCCAGGAACTCTTTGTTGACAGAGCTGGAGGATGTTAGTGCACAAAACAAAGGTACCAGCTCAAGATTTAGTGGATAGAGGAGGAAAGCCACTCTAAGGCTGCACTCACTGGGCAACTCCAGTGAGTCCAGGAAGTACAAAAACCTGAATAATCTCTCTGTTAGCTGAGGCTTAATTAATCTCTTTTAGCACATATAATTTTCCTCAGTTAGTAACACTTCCTCTTCCTCCTCCTTGCCTAATGATGTGCATGTAACTGCTGAAATTTAGCACAAACCATGTGAAACCCTGCAGAACCTGTGTTGATCCATGTTCCATCTGTAATGGGGAAATCCACATTAATGAGGCCCCTCAGAGACTTCCCGGCTCAGCCAGCCCTGTTCAGAGCCCGCATTGCACCTACTGACTTCAGATTGATATTCTAGAGTGACCCAAACCTAGGAATACCTTTATCTTGGAAGCTTTCACTGTGCTATATAGTCATTATTATTCCTAATTTGCAAGGGAATTTTGTCCAAGGGGTGCATCAGCCCTGGCACAGGCTCACAGTGTGATTGTCATTGCCATGGCAGGCACAGCCAGAGCAATGCTAATCCCCAAAACCCTCTGAATTTCCACAGTTCACTGACCCAGTGACATGTTTATTGGATGGTTTCGGTCAGGAGGAGCCACCTCAATTCCCTTTATGAAGAAAATCAAATGTGTATTCTCATTCCTACAGCGTGCTTTGGAGTTGAACTGAAGAAGGTTAAATCTGTAAATAAGATTTCCACGAGCACTCCACAGAACCTGTTAGGACTGTGGGACTTGTCACATGGAAACAGAGCTCATCCCAAGAGGATTTAAAAGGGTGGAGAGCAGCTGTGACCACCACAAACCTTCTGAGATGTTCTGTATGTTTTGTCCCTCATCCCAAAATCAAAGGTGGTCTGGTTTAAGCACATATTTGTAATTAGAAGGTCAAGTGGCAGTTTTCAGGTCTAGGGGAGATTTTATAATAATCTGTTTTACTTTTCCGAAGATGTGGGGGAAAATAAATTCCTGGAGGAAGCAGATTATCAGAAGGGTGCTTAGGAATATTTCTCATCAGTTCACCTCTTTGCCTTTCAAAAGGAGCTGAGCAATCCCTTTCCCTTTTATACTGTGGAAGATTCTGGCTTAAAACTGCATCTCTCATGCTCTAAAAGAATCTGAGATAGTGAAATTATTGTTGGGGGGATGCAGCAATAGTTAGACCCAACATCCTGTGGATGATGAGTTTTCCCTGCAGAGGGAATGATCCCAGCTGAGACTGGAGCATATGAAGGAGCCACTGATGCCTCAGGATTTCAGCTTTTGTATTTTCTATAGATTTGTAACCCTGCAGTTCTTTAGTGTAGAACTCTAAACTCCACACACAGTGTGAGCTGCTGCTTGCCCAGTTTGGGCAGACACAACAATTCCTCTCCAGGCCTGGCAGTCAAGGACACCTCACTGCCTCAGGCCCCAGAGATGGAAACTAAAGTGAGTTGGGGGCAGCAAACTTGGGGTGAATGATTCATTACCTGAAGCTGTAATTGGAAGATGAACCCCAAAATGCAAATGGACCAAACTGATCAAAGTGTGGAAACCTGTGACCCGGAGTCCATTTTTGGGTGTAGGCCCTGACGGCCTTTGTGTGCCCTAAATGTACCTGAAGGCCCTTCAATAAATAGAACAGCTTTTTATTCCCTGAATTCTGTCTGGGGTCTGTCTTTAGGTAGCCCCAAAAGGCATCACCACAAGGAGGGCCCTGGGAAATGTGTGAGTACAAGTCCCAGAGGGGCTGGGAGCACCAGCAGGGGCTGGAAACTCTTCCCTAAAGGGAGCTCCAGCCTGACACAATCCTGCAAGAGGAATAAATTCACCGTGCAAAGCACCCAGCTGCAGGGAACAGGCAGCCACTGTGCCATTAGGCTTGAATGGAATGTCTGCTTTGCTCTTGGGGGATTGGAAGGATGGCAGGAAATATGAAATGTTGGGTTTTCCTTTTTTTTTTTTTCTTTCTCCTGCAAGAATGAATTTCTGCAGAGATGTTTCCCCAGCAGGAGTGTAAAAGCCATTTAGAAAAAAAAAATCGTAGCAAATAATAACTATTTTTTTTTCTGACTTGCTCTTTAAAAATAATGCATTTAGTTGAAAATGGAAGTTATAATTAATTCTAACACAGAGTTAGCACTGTGATTTGTAAAAGGGGGTCGTGCACTTCTAGCAGATTTATCCTGGAGTATTATTTCTTGAGCCAGATTCCCCGAGAAGATGAAATGGAGCTGTTGGGGCTACAGAAATGTAGATCCACCCTGAGCCAGGGCTGGCACTGCAGCCTGAGATGTGTCGTGGTTACGTGGGGTGTTTGACAGAGCAGCTGCTGAGGAGAATAAAGAAGATGAACTATGCAGAACAAGCAGATGAGATTAAGAGTACAAGGTCAAATTTCATGAAATAACTCAAGTCAGGCATAATAAAAAGGAAAGACAGAGAGCATAAAGTGCTTTGGAGGGACAGGATGTTGGAGAGGACTGGATGTGTGCTAAGCAGAAACCCAATAAACCCAATTACTGTGGTTATTACTGCCTTCTCTACTGCTACAGAGGCAGCTCAGTGCCTCATTAGTCATTCCTTGCAGAATTATCATCTATCATGGCCTCATCTTTTCCTTTCTCCCTTGGGAATGCAGAAAGGAAAACAAATCCATAAGCTGTCCCCTCCCCGTGTCCCCCAATGAGCTCCAGAAAAGCTTCCTCATCCTTCAGAAGAACAATCAATATTAAGCATCTTTTACTTTGCCAACGATTGATTCTGTCTCATTTCCCATTACTCATAAAAAAAAGGGACATTTGGGCTCGATTTTATTTGTATTTAAGAGATGACAGAGACGCAGGTAGCTGAAAAATTCATGGAAACTTCCCTGGTGTTGCTTGTAGGGCTTTGGCAGCAACCTCGAGGGACGGGACTGCCCCAAGAATGAAAACTTTTGTCCCAGGTCATCCTCTGAAGAGCACAAATAAATATGGTAAGAGCTTAAAACTCTTGGGGAAGTGCTTCTTTTACAGGATGTTGCAGTTACTCTACTTGTAGAATTTGTGGCTTGAAATTTTAGATACCTTTAAAAGTATTGCTTAAAAAACTCAACCTTTTTTGTTAAAAATGTGTAAGGAGTCTGGTCTTTTTATTCAGAATTTTTATTTTAATCAATACTGAAGTGTCACTTGAAGCAGATCTAAGCTGGCTCCAGAAATTGGTGGGATTTTCAGATGGTTCTTGTGTTGGTGTCAATATCAGCCCCACAAACACAGGCTAAAAAAAAAATCCCTCAATTCTAATTAATCTGATTTTGAAATCCCTATTCCCTGGAAAGGCCAGGACCACAGAGCTGAACAGACAGAGCACCTGTGTGCAGCTCCTGGGTAATGTCAGGAGTTTGACAAAAGATGTTCAGTTCAGAACATGGCCAGAGTCAGCAGAATCCACCTCAGCACTGCTGAGCAATGTCAAAGCCTTGAGTAAACGCTGACAAATGCCACCGTAATTTGTCACAGAGCAAGAGAACTCCACAATATCAAAACTCCCTGTACAGGCAAGAAAAGAAATTGCTGTAAATTCTAAGGAGTAAACTGCACCTTGCTATTGAGAAGAAAACAAAGAGCTTTGAGACAAACTCTGCTTTTCTGTCTTGAGAGGAAATTCTCTTTTCATCTTCGAGCAGCAATAATAAAGATAATAAAGCAGGATAAGCAGCCTGCTTTTATTGAACCACTTCAGAACGGAGTCCTTAACAGCATGTTTCCTTCTATCCTGTGATTTCTTCTGACTACAATAAAGTTAAATCAGAGAGTTTGGAATGTTGTGCTGGGGATGTTCAATGAGCTCCTCAGAGTGTCCGTGTGAGTTAATGCCATTGGAGGGAAGCAGCACTCGAGCGCTCGCGGAAGATTTGTGTTCAGTTCTGTTAATTCAGACACATCCTAGCAGATGTCTGATTAGACTAATTTAAAATTAAATGGCGAGGAAGGGGAAAAAAAAAGAAAAAGAAAAGAAGTTTGCATTCATTGAAAATGATTGAACAAAAGATGAAAACTCCGTGTCTCTTTGTTTGCTGAGCGTGGAGTGTGTCTGGAATAGCTGAGCTCATCTTCCTCTCCCTTGAGCAGAACCCACCCAGACACCAGGCTGCACCTTCCCATTGCAGGGATTCATTTCAAATGGGCAAACACTCCCAGTTAAACAAACATTTGGTGAACGCAGCGCTCTGGGGTAATCAGGGGAATTGAAAACAAGGAGGCAAAGATGCTTTGCTCACCCTCCACAGGCTGCAATTCCAGCTGCCATCGTGGGCTCGGGTTCTTTGGCAGCATCACAAGCCCTGGGTTGGAAGTCTTTCCGTGCGTTTTGAAGGAAATGAGGATCTGTATTTCCTGATGTTGTATCTAATCCTTTTCTGGAAGATGTCTGCGTGGCTTGGAATTGTTTGTGCATGACTTGGGGTTTTATTCTTCTTTTGTCTTGAACAGGGCTGGGTTTGGACAAGTTCTGTCCTACAGAGGTGTCAAAATGAGGTGTGGAAGATGCTTGAAGTGTTACTCTCTAGGCTTGCCTCTTCAAAGATGAAGGAAAAGCACAAGAAGTAATTTCTAATCAAGGCAAATATTCTGGATAATTTAAAAAATACCTCAGAGTTGAAGTTGGCTTGGATGATGATGATAATGATGATGATGATTATTAACATTGTTATTTCTTTAAAGGGATTCATGTATATATCAAAAAATTAATCCTTACCAAATTCCCAGCTCTTTTGATACAGGACTGGAATTCTGATTATTTTTAGCCTAATGTTACAATTTTGCTGCTGAATCCTGCCAAAGGATGGAAGTGCTCACACAACCAGCCTACTCCACCACGTGAGAGAGAGAGGAGGTGCGGCCCCATTTAAATGTTTGGACACATTTGATTTTTTTTTTTGGTAATATTTTTGAAGGAAAAAATCTGATATTTTTCCAAGCACCCATATTGCAGCTTGACAATCCTTCTATTTTTATTCTGCTGTCCGACTGTCAAGGGTGGACTCAGTAATGTTTTCATGACAGCCCATATGCTTCCAATGTACTTCCTACAGCTAAAACTTTGGAAATTCCCTGTCAACAGGCCCAAATCCATTGGAGTTTCATTCGACAGCCAAAAGTTTGGAGTTTTCTAATCTGCTTTCCCATAGTTACCTCTGGAAGTTTCTTGGGGCAGAATTAAATGGCTGCTCCGTGCTCTCAATATATTGCAGGGAATATTAAAGATCTACCTGCAGTACCTCAGGCTACAAACATAATGTATGCAATTAAACCCCAGATAATAACTTTTTAAACTTGCCTTTAATATCCAACAGGTTTCAAATTAAAATGGAATTTTAGCCCGTATAGCCTAATTTAATATATTAAAAAGTTCTGCTGTATTTTTTTTTTTTTACTGTAACAGATGCACATTTCAGCTCTTATTTTATACCGAGGGTGATTCTGTGAAAAAGGGGTTTTTAGAAAAAGCAGATGTTTGCTTTGATTGCTGCATGGGCTGCTGGAGGAATTAGGAGCTCCAGTTTTTGTGATGGCAGTTTCCTGTGTGGATGCAGAGGGGTGAACTGTTCTTGGCATTTTCTCTCCTTTGCTACCTGTTTTATTAAAAAAAAAAAAAANNAAAAAAAAAAAAAGAAGTGCAGAGTCTTTATTCTCCAGTGGTGAAGTGGGGTCATTCCACGTGAGGGATTTGAGGGAAAATAGGAATGTTGCCATCAGAAGCACAAATCAAGGAGAGGGAGACTTGGAGAGGTGAAGATCTGTTTGGAGATCACTTCCAAGAGATGTGGAAGGGCAGGATTTGTGTTTTAAATGGGTTTGTTTCCTTGTGGTTAATTCTGGGCTGTGATTTTCTGGGCTGAGCTGAGTCTCCTGATACAGGATGTGGGAACAACCTCCTGGTTTTCCCTTGTGCCAGCTCTGATCCCAGGTTTTAACAGGGGAGAGCACATTTTCCTTAAAGGAGAATAATGGCACAGCTAAAATTCAGTAATTCTGGTGTTCTGACATCCAGCAGAGCAGATCCTGCTCCAGGTGTGGCAGCCTTCGTTGATGTTAGATGACATTTTCTTGGGGGATTGTGGATCAACTCTGCAAACTCCTCACCCTCTCCCATCAGGGTTATGGGGCCTGGAGAAGAGGAGCTGCTGGATTAGGAACAGCTGGCACGAGCTGGATTTGGGGAAGGTGGGAGTGATGATGTTGAGGAAGGAAAAATGTTGAGTTCTGAGCCAAACAGCAGTGCCCAGGCTCTGCTCCTCCAGTGCTGTGAAGGATCCTGAAGAATTAAGTGGCACCAGGTTGGGTAAATGCACCCCAGGAAAGTTTTACCTCTTCTTTCAGGTGGGATCTATGCTCAGCCACCCACAAATTCATCATTTTCAGCCTTCAGCCAACACTTTAGGATCACCAGGCGTAATTCGCTCCTGGTTTCTGCAGGCCCAGCTCCACACACAGGGCCTGAGGAGAAATTGAGCTTTTCAAGCAGGCTTGCCATGAAGCAATTCCATGTGACATAGTTTGGAAATCCCTCTTTGGGCACATTGAAACAACAACAGAGTAATGAATTGGGCAGAAAACATAAACACTGAAGTAAATTCGGTTGCACAGCAGTTTGAAACAAGGACACTGCTCCACTCTGTCCTGGAGAGTGCTTGTGTCTTCCAGGGCTCCTGCAAAGGCAGGAATGGGATTTTAAGCTTGAATGGTTAAATGCAAATAGGGGGTGAATGTTCCTCCAGCTGCTTTCCTTCTGCTCCCCCCTCCTGTAAAAACAAGGCATCAAAGCTGGAATGATCCCCCAGGCCCCCAGGTTTTAACGCTGTAGGACAACTGCTGCCTGGAGGAGACAGATCTGTGTGGCAGCAGTAGTAATGATTTTTAATTTGCGTTTCAGCACTCAGGTTATTGCATATATAAAACTTCAATTATGACTTGAAAAGGCTGTTTGGATGTGATCCAGTGCGTGCTGTAGGACGGGGAACAGCCCCTGCCCCAAACCTGTTTGTGCTGCAGGTGCTGCTTTCCCCCAGCGACCAACAGGAGGCAAATTTTGGTGTCACTGGGATTTTGGGATCAGATGTCGATATCTCGTGTGTTTTACAGAAGAAGGAAATGTTGTTATCCAAAGGAGGAGGAGGAGATTTCCACTTTGCAGTTAAATGCAGGATATGCCATTCCAAGGTGGCCTCAGCAGAGATAAAGTAGTTTTTCTCTTCTTTATTCCCCAATGTCATTTGTTCCCGTGTGGTCTGGATTTGATATTATAAATACCTCTATCTCCCCTTTCCCTTTGCTGGGATTGGATTCTAATTTGAGATAAGTGGATAACAGTGAGACCTTCTTCTTCTTAAAGGCTTAGTGAATCCATATGTGGGTATCTCAGCTTTCCAGCACGTCCTCCAACATATCTGATGGACAGCAGAGTGTGCAATGCTGTTTTCCAGAAAAAAAAAATAAAACAGGGAGCAGGGAAAAACATTTCCCACTGGTGCTTGTGACACCGAGCCCGGATATTCACTAAAATAATGCTGTTTGTAATTGAAATGTTTTTATTAAATGGAGGAACATCACGAGGTTTATGGGGTTTTAAAAGCTAAAATGTTTTGTTAAAAGGCTTTTTTATTTTGTACCCGTTCTCCCAAGTGTGTCTCAGATTTCACGGATTTTATGCAGCAGTAAAATCAAAACAAAACTCCATCGTGAGTTCCCACATTGTTGCAAACACCACCCTAAATAAATAACTCACGGGGTAATTATTACAATTAGGATTTTTCATAAGGCAAAGCAAGACTTAAATTTGATGATAAAAAAGGTGAAGAAATTTTTTTTTAGACTAGAACTGCAGAACTGTCAAACTCCCAAAACTCAGGAAAAGAAACGACTAAAATTTAAGAACATTAAAAAAAAAAGAGGAGGAGGGGATTAAGATGATAATTTCATTTTTATGTTTGATTAGCAGGAAGACCTGGAGGGATTTATATTCTGATGGAAACTGATTTTCTGAGGTGACCATCAGAATTTTTTATCATCACTAAACTTTGTCTGTCCTTCAGAACCTGAGGCTGGACTGAGTTGGGATTTTCCCCCTTTTATATAGCACATTGCATTTTATTTGTCATTTAAAAATCAGATGAAGCAAAGCTGACACGACCAAAAAATCATGGCACTTAAAATTTAATATTTCGGTTGTATCTACTACATCCATTACATTCCTGAGGTCATCTCTTTGAACAGGGAGGGTGTAAAATATCTTATTTTTGTGCTGAAAGTAATTACTGGCTTGCAATTTCAACATAACTATCCAATACCCAGTTCATGTTGTGTAATTAGTACTAGAAAGAGATGTGCTAAGTGACACATTATTCATTAAGTAAAAGAAAAACATCCCAGACTATTCCATTGTGTAACTGGAACCAAAAAAGAACATATTTCTTAAATTTTTTTTCCAGTTTTTTTTTTTACTGAGCTAATTCATGAAGAAATTTATTAATTGAACGTTGTAATGAGAGACAGGAAAAGGCTGAAAACGGCGGGATTTAGAGCAGTGACACACAGTGTCTATTTTAAAAATAACATTTAAAATGAATTTCTGGTTAATAATGGCATGTTCCCCTCTCAGAAGCTGTTTGTGTACTCCCTGCCCGTGACACCCAAGTGGAGGTTGATGTGTCAATATGATTCGTTAATAAAAATTATCTTGTCCATGTGTACAAATTGAGGCTTTTTGCAGGCAGCTCTAAACAATCCCCATCTGCCCGAATGGCTGCGAATGTGGCTGTGAACAGAACTGAAACCTTCAGCACCCAAATCACAGGCTGGAAAATTCCACATTTTCACATTTAATAGACTTGGAGCAGATGGGAAACTTTTCCAAGTTGTGCTGTTAAAGACATCCCTGCAGAATGCACTTTTTTTCTGGATTTTTTTTTTTTCTTTTTTTTCCTACAGATGAACGGCAAAATTGGCTTTTGAGAAGCCCAAGTCAGCAACAGTTCTGTTTGTCAATGTAACAGCAGGCCTGGAAGTGAGCACAATCACAGCTCTCACAGATGTTTTTCCTGAAGGGCAGTAATAATAACGGCAGACTTTCAGCAACTTCCATACCTGGGAGCTTCAAATCTCCTTCCAGAAAAATCTCCTCAGCTGTGCCACGAGTACTGTGGCACCTCTGCCAAGAGATAAGTATAAAAATAAAGGATGGGAACAAAAAGCAGAGAGTTTTTGAGTGAATTCTGGGGCAAATTCAGCATTTGAAGCTGATTCCATCCCCTGCCCAACTGGATCCCTGACTATTGGTTTGTGTGGGGGCTGATCGGATGGAAAACAGGGAATCTGATCACTGATTTTACCTTTTCCCAGTCTTTTTTTCCCCAGTGCTTCCCAGATTGCCACCTTCTGCTCTTTTTTGAGGGTGAGTGAAATAAGG
The DNA here is from genome assembly GCA_008694505.1 of Cyanoderma ruficeps. Taxonomy (NCBI): domain Eukaryota; kingdom Metazoa; phylum Chordata; class Aves; order Passeriformes; family Timaliidae; genus Cyanoderma; species Cyanoderma ruficeps. The sequence continues at coordinate 10,408,747 of VZDJ01000056.1, read as the reverse complement.
GTTTGTTTCATGCTTCCCCTTCAGACCACAACATCTCACCTGATCTTTGGAGCATTGTGGTGCTCGAGTTCCTGAAGTTATTTTTGCAAATAGTTTTGCTCACCTGCGTGTTCGGGGAGGGCGTTTCTGTTTGCCTGGTTTGTATTTTAGGTGTTTAAACCACCTGTGGGCAATGACCACAACTTCCCAAAGGATTTTTCTTCTCCAAGCAACCACAACAAAAACCAAACTGCTCACAGAGAGCCCTGAACGTGCACGAGGCGGGGATGAGGCTTTTGGCACCTGGAATAATTCCCTCGCTGTGCTGCAAAAGGAGCAAACCAGCAATATCCAGAGGTTTTTTTTTCTAGAATATCCACTGGTAATTTCTGAGGCAATCCAATTCCTGATAAATATCACAAAGCTGAGCAGTTTGAGGCTGTTCTCACCCACCCCCAGGCTGAGCTCTTTGCTCTTCCAAAAGTGAGGGCTCTGGCACGGGGAGTTGTTTTTTGCTGGAATTAGACAAATGCAGGTGGCAAGGAGAGTTAATTATGTAACAGTGGGGATCCAAGAGCTCCTAAAGGATTGGAGCATTTTCCAGTGATCCTAATCTGCTTGGGAGCAAGCAGCACCTGTGAGGGAACATTTCACAGGAAAATGGGGCTTTGGAGATGCTCGTGGCCTTGTCCCAGAATTCTCTTTTTTTTTGGTGCTGAATTTGAGCGTTAAAAGGGGGAGAAAAACAGCTGGGCAAGGACAACAAAAAGTGATAGCACAGAGAAAAACATAGAAGCTTTTACTTCCTAAGGAAGATAATCTAAAGCACATCCCTGGAAGTGTCCAAGTCCTGGTTGGACAGAGCTTGGAGCAGCCTGGGACAGTAGAAGCTGTCCCTGCCATGGCAGGGGTGACACTGGATGGGATTTAAGGTCCCTTCCAACCCAAACCATTCTGGGATTCACCTCAGCAGCTACAGAGCTGAGCTTCCATGAAAAAATTCACATTAAAGCAGTAAAAAAAAATCATTTCCATGTGTGTAACCTTGATAAGCAAGAGCCAGAGATGATCAGAAAATAGGAGCTGGCTTTTGGTGCAGGTGACAGAAAGGTAGTTCCACCTCTGGAAATGGAAAACCCCTGGAAGTTTGGAACACTGACAGAAAAAGAAACAAACCCTCTTGTGCCAGTGCTGGCTGTTGTTGTTCTAAGTTTTCTTGCTTTTGAGTGTTTGTAACTTTGTACTGCAGATTCTCACACAGCTTCATCTAAACAATGTATATTTTTAGAATGTTTACATATTTCTCCTCTGGGAGAAGAAATGATTGATGGTGATGTCCACCATCCAGGTTAGAGAGGTGGCGACCTGTGGTGGCCAATCTCTTGACCTTTGTACAAATGTATAGAAATGGAGTCAGATTTTTGTAATAAACGGTTTGTTCCCTCGAACTGCTGCTGGTGTGGCCGCATCTTTCTGTCCCTGAAGTTGGGCCATCCCAGCCTCAGCGGTCACAGGCTGTCAATGTGTGTCGTGTGGTGTTCAGGGTCACTGGAGTGTCCTCACCAAGTGGTCACTCCCTAAATTCTGTGCTGTGCAGCACCCGGTGTTTTATGGCCACCAGCTCTGCCCTGGCAGTGCCTGGATATATTTTCAGTATATTTAAAGCAACTGATAAATGGGTGCCAGCAGGACCCTGTGCAGCCTCGGGGTCAGCGCTGCTTGGAGGCAACCCCTGAGTTAACCTGGATTTCAGCAGCTTTGAGGACGTTTTGCTGCAGTCCTGGTTATCCCATCTGCCTGCAGAGCTCAAACCTTCCATTCTTTGCTGCTGCTTCTGACAAAATCTGCTCAAGGATATCAAAATGCAGGGAGAGGAGCGCAGTGGGGTTCTGGGCACTGGGCAGAGATGCTGGACAGGGTGTGGGCTGCAGTGAGCACTGTCACCATGGGAGCAGTGTTTCTGCCAGCGTAGGGCTGCCCCCGTTTGGGGAGAAGTGCTGATATTTCTCCCAGGATAATTGGCTGGTTTCTGCTTTGCCAGTGCATAGTAATGAAGGAAAAGTCACTTTTTAAATTTTTTTTAAATTTTTTTTGTTCTGGGAAGCAGGTAAAGCATTGCTTCTGTTGCCTCAGTCTGTAAATGACAGTGTGGCACATAAATCAGTTTTTGGCTTTCAGAAAAGAAGCATCTTGGGATGCAGAGATAGAAATTCAGAATTAGACCTTTTTTTTACCCTTTTATCATAGAAATGCACTTCTTTCAATGCCTTTTTTTTTCCTTCAAAAATCATCCTCCTTTTGGCACCCTTTTCTCGTGCTGGAAGGAAGAGTGGTGCCAGCTGAAAGGGAGTGTAAAGACACAGCTAAAAAATGGTTCTGCCTCCTGTTCAAAGGGTCCTGATTGTCAAAAATCTTCCCTGCCCAAGAGCTCTCCCTGTTTTTAAAACACTGTTTTGAAAAGCTGTTGAAATCCACAGTGTTTTTTCCTTAGACAGCCCTGTGTCATACCCACGGGGGAGATGGAACAGGCCCTTCATGGTGTAATTTTATTACCAGGACTCAAAATGCATTAAAATCACAGAATTATTATGGTTGGAAAAGCTCTCCAAGATCATTAAGTCCAACCTTCAGCCAAATATCATCATTCCCACCCAGAGACTGGGAGCACAGGGACTCCAGGGCCAGCAAATTTGTTGTTACCTCGTCTGAACTGTCATTTTTGAGGTGCACAAAACAAGGACAGAGGTGACCAGCACTTAAACACCACTGCCTGTGATCAGTCTTCTCCTACAGGTACCTTACACTGTAATAGGTTTCTTACATATTCACGTTTTCCTCAAAACTTGAGTTTACTTTTAGATCAAAATGAGTAATTTGCTTTTCCTGGAAGCTCTTGGAAAGTTCTTGATGAGTGGATGGAGCAGAAAACCCTTTTAAAAACATGGGAAGCTGGACAGAGCAACGCAGATCCAGCCAATATGGTTAATCCTACGTTCTCCCCTTATTCTGCCTAAAATGGCAGGTTATATACACTTCAATATAGTTTACAATTACAGGTGTTTTCTCATTGGTACACAGCGCAAGGAAAAATGCAAACAGACATTGTTTATCTCATTCCTAAGGTAGCTAAAGTGTTCACACTACAAACTATACCTTTTAATACCTAGAAAAACCACTGTCCTACGCTAATACCTTCACATAATTTCTAACTGTGCCACATGACTTCGTAACTGCGACACAGGCTTCACAGGCCTGAATCTGGGGCCCAGGCCGGGCTAGCTCAAATCTCAATCCAAATATAAATCATGCCCTCGCTCTCTGAGAAATTCTGCTACAACTGTAGCTCTTTGGGAAGCCAAAACCTCCAGGCAGTCTCTGCAGAGGCAGTTCCAGCACCACTCTGTGCTCACTGATGAGATTCCTTCCAGTTGGGTCGTTCTCCCAGTTTCATGGTGAAAGAATATCCTTCAGCCGGTTCCCCAAATGTCTTAAAATGAAAAAAAAAAAGAAAAGAAAAAAAGAACCTTTTGTTGGTGTTTCTAAAAGTCTGAGAGTGGGAAACATCCAAACTGATGTCGTTTTAAATGGGGTAAAATAAGTTTTGTTCCAGCATGGTTTAGTGGTGGCACGTTGTGAGGTCAGGACCCCAAAAGGTCACAGGTAAGAAGTGGGGGACACCCTCCCTGAATCCACAGAGCCAAGTGTGCACTAATAAATATTAGATGATGTTTCTGGCTAGAAGATGATTTGTATTCCACAGCTGCATTTCTTGTACTCGAGACGGAGAAGTGAATTTGTATCCCATGGAGATGTTTTATTTATGCTTTCTTATTTCCAAACTTGATAAACACAGACACCAAACTCAGAAACAAAAACTCTTCTTAGTTAATCCAGCTTTTAATTTTGATTTTGCTTGAATTTAATAGTTTAAGATGAAAATAGAAAAAAAATTCCCCAACTCCTTGAACTTGCCATGGTTTGGGAGTGGAAATCTGTGGGGTTTTTTAGCATCCACTAAAGAGCAGACAGCTGGAGAGTCCAGGAGAATTTTTAAAATTCCATATTGCAGAGAAGTGGGGAAAACCTTCATTAGGAATGAGTCTCCTCACAGATTTTGGGTTCATTGCAGCCCAACTAAAAAACTCAGTGGGCTTAACCCTTTTTTATCATATTGCAATTAAGAGCAAAACACACGGAAACAACTGGGGCTGGCATCCATCACTGGACGTGCTCTTGTTTTAAAGGACATTTCTGTCTGTAATATGTTCTCATGGACATGGTGTTCATCCCTGGTTTTCAGGGAAATCCTGGGGAATATTATTCCCAGTCCAGCCTAACCCCAACATCTGGTCTGATCTTTGGAGCATTGTGGTGCTCGAGTTACTCCGAGTATTTTTGCAAATAATTTTGCTCACCTGGGTGTTTGGGGAGGGGATTTCTGTTTGCTTGTTTGTGTTTGAGGTGTTTAAACCATCTGTGGGCAATGACCACAACAGGACAGGGCCACCACTGGTCCCAGTTTAACCTGCTCCACTGGTTCTGTGCAATGGGAGAAGTTTGTTCAAGATTGGACCTGGAATAGTGGGAGGTGTTCCTGTCCCTGGCAGGGGGTTGGTGTTAGGTGATCTTTAAGGTCCCTTCCAACCCAAAGCATTCTGTAGTTCTGTGGTGTGGAGAGTATTTAAGGGCTTTCTTGCTGTTATAAAGTCGTGGTGTTTTGGGGTGAATAATGTCAAATAACTGGAAAAGAGGCTGGGAGCTCAGGGAAAGAATGCTAGCAGAGGCTGGGGCAGGAAAACCTGGTGCTTTTTTAATTTTTTTTTCCTTTAGGAGCTCAGATTCGGAGATCTGGCACCCATCAGCTGCTGGAGACCCAGAGAACCATCTCTTCCACGTTGGAATTCTCCTGCAGAGTGCACCAGGCATGGCCTGTGTGCCTCCAGGTTCCGTGGGCTGGCTCAGAGAGTTCCCTTGGCTGCAGGGAGCAGTCGTGGCTGGGGCTCAGCTGGCCTCTGAGTGCCTGCAGGTGGCTTCATTTCCAAAATATCCTTGGACTTGGAGCCTGTACACATCTGCCTGATGCTTCCCCAGAACAGCTTTCCAGTGCCAGTGATGCTCTTTGGGTTTGCAGGCCAAGGTGAGGATGTGGACAAGTTGTTGGGAAGGTGGCCCGGCACGGAATGGAGATTACTTGGAAAGTGTTGAACCATTGGTCATCTGCAATCCAGTCCATTCCTGCCAGGAAAAGGCAGAACAGAGAGCTCCAATTAGCTGCTGCTCATTTGCAGCCATGTCAGTTAATTAGCTGAAGGCTGACCAGATGGGGAAGGATTTCTCCCGGAGCTTTCACTGGCACTTCTTGTTGTCCACTTTGGACCACTTGGGATTTTAATTTTTCCCATTTTTCCAGGAGGCTGAACACAAGGAAAAGAAATTGGACTACCAATCCTTTGTTCCTTTATGGGAAGGGTTGGGTTTTCCTCAGGCTTCAGCTTTCAGGACATTGATGGAACCCTGGTGACTTTGTGTCAGCAAAGATCCAGCTCTGCTCTCTGTCATCATGGATGGGAACTGGGAATGAAGTCAGGCCATGGATGGGAACTGGGAATGGGTGGGAATGAAGTCAGGTCATGGATGGGAACTGGGAATGGGTGGGAATGAAGTCAGGCCATGGATGGGAACTGGGAATGAAGTCAGGCCTTCAGTCAGCCTCTGCCCACTGCCCTGGTGCTCCCAGAGCCAGAGGGGACAGATACAAGCAGACAGATCCTTTCTCCCCAGCTGATCAGGGGTCCATTGTGCATTCCAGGGCACCTCTGTGACACAGGTGGGCACGGAGCTGGCCAGCAGCACTGGGGAGGGACTTGGGGATTGCAGAAGGAGCTGGAAATCTGTCCCCTCCTTCCTATTCCAGCACGGCTACAAGGATCTTGAGCAATGGTTATGTTGGACTGTGGATATACCCAGGTGAATCCATGTCCTAAATTATGATGATGAGTGGATCAAATGTGACATTTGGCAGTGTCACCCATTCTGATACGAGCAGTCTCCAAAAGCACAGATCAGGCAGAGACTCACCTGCACCTTCCTTCCCCCATATTTGCATTTTCAGAGCTCTGTTTTCCAGTCTGTGCCCTGTTTCCCCAGACTCCTGTTTGTGCCTCCCTCACTTCAGGCTCCTCCACGATTCCTCGCTTCCTTTGACATTTCTTTTATTTCTCTCCCGTGCACCAGCTCGCATTAACACATGTTGGAACAGCAGCATCTTTTTGTAGCTCTGGTTTTAATTAGTCTGCACCTTCCCCTGGGATGGCTGGCTGCTCCAAAGCTTCCTGCAGGTGCTGTGCTCTGTGGCTGCATTACCTGTGGGTGATACAATACAGGAGGTGCTGGTGTTTTAGGTGACTCCAAAACTCCTCCCCAGCACGCAGAGTCCTCTGATCTTGGCTGATGAAAAATCACTGGCAATGTGGAAGAATATTTTTAATGATGAGGGAAGGGAAAGATGAAGGTGGGCACTTTCAAAGCTGCTGCTGTGGGCTTGGTGTTCAGAGCCTGCTTGTTTGAAGGAGAGCCAGTGTCTGAGTGCCATCGATGTCTTTCAAGGATTCTTTGTTTCAAAATGTGTTAAGAGCAGGACTGGAGGAGCAGTTTATGGGATCAATAAAGCAGGTGCTAATACAGTGCAAACAGGCTGTTTTATCCCCGTTTTGCTGCGCTTACAATGACTAATCCCAAGAGTAACTGCGATGAAGTTCTATTAGTTGTGCTACGAGGGCCTGCACTTGTCTCTCTGAATCTGCCACGCCACATTTTCCCATTACCAGACCCTGCACAGAGCCTTTGATAACTTCACAGTTCCCTGTGTTTCGCTGGTAGGCTCCATAAACCCTGACTAATTATTTTTACATCCTACATCTCCTCGTTACAACGTTTGCCTGGCTCTCTGTGTGCTGCTCACAGCGAGTTTGGTGAGACACGTCAGATCATCTGGAGTTCTGCTTCTCCAAGCCATGGAAAATCTAAAACCTGCCAGTTCTTTCTCAGCTTGCTTTCTAACACCTGAGATCCTGGCTTTGCTACTGTGAGCTGCATCTTGGCCCAGTTAATTGCTCTTCTGTTTGTGTGGAGCTGATAATGGGCTGTACTCAGAGTATTTATTATCATTGACCATTGACCCCAGTCCTGTGCAGAGTCCCAGAATGGTTTGGGGTTGGAAGGACCTTAAATCCCATCCAGTGCCACCCCTGCCATGGCAGGGACACCTCCCACTGTCCCAGGCTGCTCCAAGCCCCAGTGTCCAACCTGGCCTTGGACAGTTCCAGGGATCCAGGGGCAGTCCCAGCTGCTCTGGGTACCCTGTGCCAGGCCCTCAGCACCATCACAGGGAAGGATTCCTTCCTAATATCCCATCTAAATATGATGATGTGAGATGCTGTAATAGTGCCCTATGCCAAATTCCTGTTGATTTTAGCAGGATTTTCCAGCAGTTCAGATGAGGATGTGCTTTCTGCAGTGAGTGTGTGGGGAGAAGGTAGCTGAGTTGTCTCTAACAGAGCTTGAGTTGTTTCTAAGGCAGAGCCACAGTGGCCAGCATTCCACGTTCCCCTGAATTGTTGCCTTCATGAAGATTGATGGTGGTTTGAGGCAAGAGGGCAACCCTGGTTTATTTCTGATTTAATCCATAGTTTACTGTTCCTTTCTTGCCTGGTGGTGCCTGCTCTGCTCTCATGTTGCTTCCGTGAAAAGCAGATGTGAAGTCAACAGCTGAGATTGGAGTTTGAGTCTTCACTGCTGTTCCTCTCAGCACTATTGAGCACTTCAATTAATGCTCTTCCAGGAATGAGACCTGGAAAGGCCCAGAGCAGCAGCAGGGGGGAGGCAGAAATGCCTGTCCTCAGTCCAGGAGCTTTTGTCCTGCCCTCCTCCAGAAGGAAACAACCTCACACGTGAAGCATCCCTCAAAAAAAGCACTTTGTTCTCAAGTGTCTTCTCATCTCCTTGGGATTTACTGCACTCTGTCTGTGCCACACATCACCTGGGGAATGTGGATTGAGCTGGTGCCTGCACAAGTGCACCTTGGAGATGCTCAAACCCTCAGGAAAATCTGCATTTTAAGACTGATTTCTGAACCTGCGCTCTCTGACAGATTATTCACTTCGGATATCTAAATTACCTTTTTTAACTCTTGATAAACCAGCGAAGGAAAGAATGTGCTTTGAGCTGGATTGGGGTGCAGGAGGGTTGGTGTCAAGCTGCACCAGGGAAATTATAGGCTGGATATCAGGAAAAGCTTTTTACAGAAAGAGTGATAAAGTACTGGAATGGTCTGCCCAGGGGGTGGTGGAGTCACCATCCCTGGATGTGTTTAAGAAAAGCCTGGATGTGGCACTCGGTGCCGTGGTTTAGTTGAGGTTAAGGTTGGGTTGAACTTGATGATCCTGGAGGTCTCTTCCAACCTGGTGATTCTGATTCTGAGATTTGGTATAAAACAGAAGCACCAACAATTTTCTTACATCCTTCTGTGTGAAAGTGCATTCTGGCAGAACTCCTGATTCCAGCAGGCTGCCTCTCCTGGCTCACAGGAAGGTGGCTTAGCTAAAGCTGCATTGTGTGTCCCCTTCCACGGAGCTGAAAAAGAGAAAAAGGCTGCCAGGAGACAAAGAATTAAACAAAGAATTAAACGGTTGTGTCGTTAAGCCTTCAACATTTGCAGACAGGGCTTTGGCTCAGCTTGACTTCCCAGCGCTAAGCACTTCAGTCTGGTTTTGGTCATTCAGTGACTTATTAAAGCCCTCAAAGCTTTGCCGGGATTTCTCCTTTTGTTAACTTCTGTCACACCGAGTGTTTTTAGTGCTTTTCTCTCTTTTCTCGCCTTATAGCCCGGCGATATTCAGATTAGGCGAGTGGAGAGAGAGGTGGTTTAATTGTGAATGTGGAAAAAAGAGTTTGCAGGAGTTCCCTGTGACACGCAGACAGTAATTTTCCTGACATGAGTCGAACATCAGTGAATCTGCTGTTATAGTTAGAGGTAACCAAAGCTTTTCAGCTCAGGGAATCTTTCGAGCTCAGCTCCACGATTGTTTTTGTGGGTGATAATCTGTCGCTTGAAAACCTTGTGAGAGGAAATTAGTCCACAATAACCCACCCGCAGTCCAAAGTAGTTCTGTGGCTTTTAAAAATAGGCTGAACAGGCTCCTGTGTGGAAATAAACAGCATTTTAACTCTTTCTGTGATGGGAATTGATGAGGTTTTGTCAGTTTCCATCCGCATTTTTTTTTTCATTCAGACAATTCAAGCACCAGTTTGCTGGGCCAGAAGTGTAGCTAAAAGCCTTAGCTGGTGCTTCAGTGGTTCTTCATTAATAAATTCAGCTGGAATTGGCCTGTGAGGGAGGGGAGAAGCTGAGAGCTCTTTAAGGGCAGGAACTTTGCCTTTCCAAGTTCAGTGGGAGCAAAGCCGCATCCCAGGAGAGCTGCAGGTAATGGAGAAACGGAGAAACTCTCTCTTGCTATGAGGTTTCCACCAAAAAAAGCTTTGCTCCACCAAAGCCAAGGTGGATTTGGGTTATCCCTGCTCAGGGCACGGCACTGCCTCCATCCTCCATCCTGGTCCTGCCTGGTTTTTCCTTTGCTGGGACATTGCAGCCACATCCCTGTCACTGCCCTCACTCTGGAGAAGGGATTGTGGCCACCACCACCAGAGCAGGTGACATCTTTGGAGCATCACCCCGCTGGTTTAATTTTGTATTTATTTAATTTTGTATTTATCTTATTCTGTGGTCTACAGCAAGTAGGAAAAAAAATACACATAATAAGTCCAGAAATATTATATACTAGGTGTTTTAATTAAAATTTTTATTTATGATCTTTTAGTCCATTCGAAATGTTGAGAATAGCTCTGGGTTTAATGCAGGAAAGATTGTTTTTTTAAATCTACATATTAAAAGAAAAGGAAAAGGAGTATGGTTGTTCTAACATTTTAAGTGCATTTATACCAAGTACAAACTAGAATCCTGGATTTTATTTTTTAATGAAACTTAATTCAGCCTAGTTAGGAAGCCAATAACCATATTTCCTAATTCAGTTTATTAAAGTAATAAACACGGCTATTCCAGGAAATGAAAACATTTCAGGGGATGAAATACAGAGTTCTCTGAAGAAGATACTCATTGTGGGTACCAGGCATTTAACAATTATTTTAGTACTAATCAGAGTTTGAGTTTTGGCTGTCCCTGGATCCCTGGCAGTGCCCAAGGCCAGGCTGGACAGGGCTTGGAACAACCTGGAATAATGGAAGGTGTCCCTGCCATGGCTGGGGTGGCACTAAATGATTTTTTTAGATCCCCTCCACCCTAAACCGTTCTGGGATTCTCTGGAGTTCTGAGCTCCCCGTGTTTTTTCTCACTCATAAACCTCTATTGTTTCCTCTTGTGGCTCTCTGAGGATATCGGTTGTTCTCCTTTAAAAAACAGAGAAGAGGAGAAGGGAATGAGCAGCTCTTGAACATGAGGCAGCCAAATCTGCCCTGGCAGTGCAGGGTAGGACAAGAAACCTTCTCCAGCTGCAGCAGGCAGGAATATTCAGCAGAGCTATGGGAATACGAAACGAGGAGACTTTCCAGTTATTTCCAGAGTCTTGTTCCCAGCCAGAGTGTTTTATGGCAATATTTAGGAATTCAGCAACTTTCTCTCCCTCTCCAGGCAGAGCAGATCACTCGAGTGTGCTGGAGAGGAGCACTCAGAGGGAAATGGGAGCAGAGGCAGTCACGAGGAGCAGGCACTTGGAGAAAGGCTTTGGAGAGAGCTCCCAGGAAAAAAAAATTATCCCTTTTTCAGCAGCTGCAGGATGGCAGAGCCCTGCTGCCAGGCCTGCAGCACCTGCTCTGCGCAGGCTGTGCTCAGCAGTGTCACTCCTGTCCCTGCAGCCATTCCCTGCGCAGGGAAGGGATTTCCGCTCCCAGGATTGCGTTAGGAATTTCATCCGGGTCTGGTTTTTCCTAACTGAGCTGTCTGTGAGCTGAGCTTTGGCTTTTAACCCCAGAAGTTTGTAAACCCCCACAGTGAGGTCACTCCTTGTTTGTGTTTTGGTGTTTCCGGCAGTTTATGTTCTAACAAACAGCATTAACACGTTGTAATGCTTTGGGATAAAAGTGCTTTATTTCCTGCTGGAACTTCATGCTGCTTGTGGATTTATGGATTGGATTTCCAAGGGGCTGTGCTAAGCTCAGAGCCATTTTCAAAGGGGCAGGCAGAAAGTCGTTAGCAACACTTTGATAATGAATTCTTCCTGTTCTGCATCAGCGAGATTTGTGATCCCCTTTACATATATTTTATTATGATTATTCATTGGTTGTCTTTTTGGCGCTATTAAAGTAATCTGGAAAAGTATATTGCATATTATGAGCAATGCTTTTATTATAGCAGGGCCCTAAGCAGGAACACAGGAACACTGAAAGGGAAATAGAGGAGGGAAAAGATCTCCTGGGTTGGCATATCCTGTCTCCTGCTGGCACATCACATCACATAATTCCTGTCATAAATACAACTAATCCAAAACTCTGCGTTTTGTTCTGTTTGAAAAGAAAATGTTTTCCTGGCGTGTCTAAAGAAGATTAAAATAAGCCAATCACAAACGTAATTATTGCGAGTTATAAAAGATAACAAGGTTTTAGCCCCGTGCTTGCTTTATTTTGGGGTTTGGGGAGGATGAGTTGATTTTCAAGCCCTTCGAGTTGCATTGTTTATCACCAAACAGGCATTTTCTGCCATGACATATTAGAGCTGTTAATGACATCAATTACAATTTTGCTTTGGCCTGCCCCAACATCTCATTTTCGAAGATATGACTGGTTTTCATTCTCTAAACCAAACTCAGGTGCTGCCTGCTAAGCAGCAGCCCATTACGGAGCTGAAATATTCTGTGCCATTCTGCACGAGCCTGAATTCACTGAATCACCCCACAGTGCACAACACCATCTTGTAGCTTTCCACAAACCTGATAAATCCTTCACAAACCAGCCCGAAAATAGAAGCAGCAATAGAATCCTCTGAAGTTGTCAGCAAGATTTTTTTTGAATGAATTTTAACACGTCTCTCCTGCAGGAAAAAGGTTTCTGCAGCAAAGGTTTCTGCAGCAAACTCCCAACTTTCCACTGCCTATTAAAAACAGCTTGCAAATATGTACATTTATATGTGTACACCCTCATGCATTTACATGTAATTGTCGAGTAATCCACTTTTTGTCCTTTTGTTAGAGTAGCTCGCACTTAAAAAAACCAAGTCTGGATGATCCCAACCCAAATGCAGAAATTCAGGAGGTGAACAGTTGCTGAAAATATCAGTTGAGCTAATGTTTTTCACATAACATTAGCTCCAGCTGTTGGTTAGCATTTTAAAAATAAGTTTCTGAAGAGCCAAATGCTCAGGCACACAGAGAAGCACATGAATAATTCTGGTGGTTGCAGTAAGGAAACTAATTAAGGGTGCCCAAACCCAGAACGTAACAAGCTGGAGCAAGGAGTGATCATTATTAAATTAGCGTTGCTTGATGGGGTTACAAATAGCTGAGTGGTCACCCTCCGCAAAACACAAAGGGAGACAGAAAATTCCAAGAGGAGATTAGCCCAAAAGGAGGGATTTTTTGTTTCCTAGATTGCTCCTAGAAGGAAGATTCGGTGAATCTGAGCTCTTAGGTGCGCTCGAGGCGGAAAAAAAAACAAACAAAAAAATCCAAATAAACCAATCCTGAAGTTGCAGCTGCACAGAAATCAGAGGAAAGTCAAATTTCTGTCTTTTCCATGATGATGGGGTTGGAATTAGCCTTTCTTGGCGGGTGAAATGTTCCACCAGACCCAGGGTTTCACTCAAGGTGGGCCCAACACGGGAATTAAATTCACCTCAAGGCCCGGTTCTGCATGGGGATTGTTCCTCCAGCTCTTTCCTGTGTGCTGGCAAAATTCCGAGTCGAAAAAGTCGTGGAATGTTTAGGGGCTTTGTGCTCCCTGGTTTCAGGGATTTTCAGGATCAAAGCAGCTGCTGATTGCTCAGAGCAAAGGCAGAGTTGTTCTTGATTTGTCACTCCCCATCTTGGAAGCACATTCAGCCTCCAAACCTAAAGGAACTCGGCTAAATCACATTAATAGAGGATTTTTAATACATTTTAAATGAAACGAAAGGTGAATTTCCTTAGTGCAAAGAAGAATCAACCAACATTCTCTTCATAGCATTAGGAACAACACTTTAAGTTCCTTTTCCCTCAGCTGCCTTTTAATTAGCAACACTTCCAACACAGTTCTGACACGTAAACCCCACCTGGGATTGTTCTTGATCTCCCAGAATGGTGTTTGGAGTGGTTTCAATTGTGCTGTATTTTCAGAAAGTGCTGTATTTTCAGAAAGTGCTGTATTTTCAAAAAGTGCTGTATTTTCAAAAAGTGCTGTATTTTTCCTGCTGCAGCTGGAACTTTTAACTGCTTTAATCACTTGATGAGGAACCTCGATATTGGGAGTGACAGAGGCCTTTAATGGTTTAATAACTCAGAGGAGCCCTGGCTTTTGAGTGAAGTTCAGAAATGTGCTTTACACTTAGAGAAGTTATCTCCAGATGAATATAGGCCGTAGCCTTGAAGGATAAGGAAAAGCAGCTTAAACAGGGAGATTCTCTGGAGAAATAAAATTTTTTGCTTGGGATTGTTTATGTTAGCACAGCCCCAGATGCATTGCTGCTCACAACAGATCTATTCCAACCTGATACTGAATTATTTTGGCTTTTCATGCTAGCAGAGAGGACAGGGAAAACTGCTACCATCAGAAAAAACCCCACATTTCTATCCCCATGTGTGAGCATCTGTTTGTGTGTGTGCTCAAAACTCTGAGTAAGGACGAAAGGGCATTTTCTGAGTCTGCATTTGTGGGCATTATATATTATTTAATTTTAAAATTATGCAGGGTCTGGGTATTTTGAGGCTGTTGCTGCTGCTGGCCCCATGGCTCAGGGAGAATGTTCATGGCACAGGCACAATGGGTTGGGAGAGACCTTAAAATTCATCTCATTCCACCCCTGCCATGGGCAGGGACACCTTCCATTGTCCCAACCTGGCCTTGGACATTTCCAGGGATCCAGGAGCAGCCACAGCTTCTCTGGGAATTCCATCCCAGCCCCTCATCCCCTTCCCAGGGAAGGCTTTTTCTCAATAGCCCATCCAAACCCACTCTTTCAATGTCCAGCATTCATTTCATTGCCCTTTTGCTGATCTTCTCTCCAGCTTCATGTTTAAGTTCTTTTGAAATCTCATCTTTCCAGGCTGCTTCTGGCGTCCAGACAGTTGATGATCACAGTGTTTAAATAATAAATGCAATTTCTCAGTTCAAACAAAACCCTTCACCTCTATTTTTCCATGTTACTGTTCCTTTTCCTTGTAAACCTCATCTCCTTGCTCAGCCTAGTGATCTTCATCTTGATCATTTTGTCAACAAATGGAATGGTCAAACAACCTCTCACCGCGGTGTGTTTCTGCTCTGAGGAGGGAGAGCTCTGCCTTGTGGGGTTTGCTGATTCCACTTGCTTCAGAGTCAGCACTGTAAGTTGTTCCGCTCCCTCCTTATTTTTAAATAATTTTTAGCATTTAAAAATATTTTAAAATATTTTAATATTTAAAATATTTTCAAGTGTTTTCTAATGATGTCTCAGAAACCAGATCACAGTGGTTGTACTCGGTGCTGTTTTATTTGCCTTTTAACAAGAGTTTTTTTTATTTCATTGACACCCTGATCTCTTTACCCTTCATTTGCTAAAAGCTTCTGTTCTCTTTTAAAATATACTGGGTTCAATGTGTATTTGCAATCTCGACCTGCATAAATATGTATATATTTATATAAACACATATACAATGACCCATACATATGTTCATACATAAATGTTTGCGTGCAATTTCACAGCACAGTTTTGGGGAAGGCCAAAAACAGATCAACAGAACTGAGCTGGGTCAGGGAATTGGATCCTTTGAGGCAGCTCTGCCAAGATCCAGCTGGAATTGGACCTTGGGATGAGGGGATGGGTTTGAGGAGAGCCGGGAAAGGGTGAGGGGATGAGCTGGGACTCACCTTTTGGTTTTGTGGCTTTGTCTCCCAGATGAGCTGGGCTAATTCCCCAAACCCTGAACTCTTCAGCCCTTTCTGTGTCTTGATGCACATCTTCTCTTACATTATGCACACCCCGTGCTTTACACACACTGTATTTTATACACCCTACATTTTACACACCCTACATTTTACACACTCTGTATTTTACATACCATGTACTTTACACACTCTGAATTTTACACACCCTACATTTTACACACCTGTATTTTACACACCTGTATTTTACACACTGTATTTTACACACCCTACATTTTACACACCCCTTATTTTACACACCCTACATTTTACACACCCTACATTTTACACACTCTGTACTTTACACACCCTACATTTTACACACCCTACATTTTACACACCCCTTATTTTAGACACCCTGTATTTTACACACTGTATTTTACACACCCTTTATTTTACACACCCTGTATTTTACACACCCTACATTTTACACACCCTTTATTTTACACCCTCTGTATTAAACACACCCTGCATTTTACATACCATGTGCTTCACACCCTCTGAATTTTACACACCCTGCATTTTACACATCCTTTATTTTACACCCTCTGTATTTTGTACACCCTGTACTTTATATACTCTGTACTTTATAAATCCTACATTTTACACTTTACACACCTTACACTTCACACACCCTGTATTTTACACACCCTGTACTTTACACACCCTGTATTTTACACACCCTACATTTTACACACCCTGTATTTTACACACCCTACATTTTACACACCCTGTATTTTACACACCCTGTATTTTACACACCCTACATTTTACACACCCTGTATTTTACACCCTCTGTGTTTTACACCTTCTGTATTTTACACCCTTTACATTTTACACACCCTACATTTTACACACCCTACATTTTACACCCTCTGTGAATATATAAACATACATTACATCTAAATAGAATTTTAATGCTTTAAATACATTGAAAAATACATGCCCCCAAATAGGTCGGGCTGTTTGATATTCAAATATCATTTTTACGTGGGAACAATCCCCCCAGAAAAACAAGACCAATCTGTGCTCACATTTATTACATGCTTCTGTTATTTCTGTTAGACATTTGTGCTTCTGTGGTTTCTATTAGGCCTTGAGAATATATCAATATGTTTTATTTGCACATTATTAATAGAGGATTTATATAAATATCATCCAGATTTATAGAAATAATATCCTCAGCAAAATCCGACACGGATTTCTAGAGCAAATGTTTATGGCTCTGAAAACTTGTGCAGGATGTAGTTTGGAATATTTTTGTGACACAGCCTCAGCTGTCAGAGCACAAACACTGCTACTAAAATTCATCTGCTTTGGACAGTGATACCTGGCAGAGAGGAAAAAAATCAAGGAGAAGAACCAGGGATACAGGAGTGAGATAAAAACAGAAAAACCGCCACAAGTGACAGTCTCTTAGCCAAAATAAAAAAAGAGAAGAGGTCAAATAAGTTAATCCTGAGAACAATTTATAGCTCCAATACCCAACTCCTCTCCAGGCAGAAAAAGAAGATAAATTTGCCAACATCCTGGGAAAAAAAAAAGCGTGGATCAGTGATGGGGATGATGCTGCATGATTGTAGTGCCAGAGGGATGGAGAGCGGGGCTTGGAGTGGGAGAATCAGGGAGAAGCTGGCAGGAGCAGGGATTGTCACCCTGAGGAGTGGTGACAGCTGGGAAATGCTGAGCCAGGATCCACCAGGCACAGACAGCCACAAAAGAGCAAGGAAAGGGAGTTTGGCAGGGATTGAACAGATAATTCAGGCAGCAGAGTGAATGCAGATGGAGTTAAACCCGACATCAAATCTAAACCTGCCCCTCCCAAGGCACCTCCTTCCCGGGTCAGGCTTAGAACGACTTCCCCGAGGCAGGAAAACACAAATTATTGTAATGAATTATCCTTCATCAGTTTGTGGTGGCCAGAGGTAAAACCTAAACCTGCCTCTCCCAAGGCA
This sequence comes from Cyanoderma ruficeps, assembly GCA_008694505.1. Taxonomy (NCBI): domain Eukaryota; kingdom Metazoa; phylum Chordata; class Aves; order Passeriformes; family Timaliidae; genus Cyanoderma; species Cyanoderma ruficeps. Next base: position 10,391,657 of record VZDJ01000056.1, on the reverse strand, counting down.
CCTCATTCCCAGGTCAGAAGAACAGGAATCATTTTAATGTGTTGTCTTCGACCAGTTTGTGCCCAGAGATAAAAATCTAAACTTGGACCTCCCAAGGCACCTCATTCCCAGGTCGGGCTTGGAACAACTCCTGGGCTTGGTAAGGCAGGAAAATGTGAATTATCTTTGTGAATTGCCTTCCACCAGTTTGTGGGAACTCCTCAATGACAAAGCAGGTGTTGCTTTCAGGGATATTTACTACAGGACACTTCGCTTCGATTCTTGGAGCAGCAGATTGTGCCGATCTTTCAAATAGTTGTGAGAAAAAGCTCCAAGTCTTTACAGAACTCACCAGTTTTATCAGCACTCCAGTGCTCCCCTACTAGTAAAACTAAAAATTCTTATTAATATTGAGCAAAAACCTATAAAACAACTCACATTTAGTGAGTTTTTGCAAGTTAAAGTTTACTTAGGCCTAAAAGATGCTTCCCGTGCAACAATTGCTTTGCAGAAATTCACTTCTCATGAACAGAAAATGTAAATAGCTTTTTGTAGTAAGAGGAAAGAATAAATATCGATTGAGTATTTTTCACAAATGTCTCCCTTTTACTACATGGATCAAATTTTCCCACGGAATCTGGTCAAAGAGCACCCTCAAAATCCCAGCACCTTTATTATTCTTAGGAAATTTGATTTTGGTTACTAAAAAGGATCTTTTGCCCGTTGTTGCGCAGAAATTCTTCTATTTTGTAGCTGGCGATGCAGCTTTTGAGCTTGTCTGGCAAATAGGAGAGAGTCAAAATGTAACAGGGAACTAAACTCAAGAATAGGATTAACATCATTATAATTTTAATTTGATGGTGATTTCAGACTTGCCATTATTTTAAAGAAGTAGGTAATATTTGATTTGATCTTTCTGCCCAGAGGAGATTCCTTTTGGTGATGATTTGGGTGCAGAATCACCTAAATTCGAAAGGAATTCACTCATCACACGATGAACATGACACTTAGAGACAAGCAAGGAGCCTGCAAGCTCCAGTTCATTCTGGGCATGACTAATTCTGCTTCTCAGGCACCTGTGAGTACTGACAATCTGATTTTGCCACAATTTTGAATATTTCTGTTTGAATTGAGACAACCCACCCCACACACAGGATTTGGGGGTGGAAGTGGCCGCGTTCTCACTCCAGGGAGAGCAGATTTTGCCTCCCTAAAGCCTGCCTGGAATGATTTGATCCTGATTATTATTTTTATTATTCTCAGGCTGCGCTGTTGGCCCCTTTCCACTGCCGCGTTGCTGTGGGTGCAAATGGAAACATGTAGAATGTTTAACCTCCTCCCCGAGCACAATTCCAGGGAGTTGTCGCCCATCCCATCCCCAGCTCTCCCAGCCTGTCCTTCACACCTAAACCATCTGTTTGTCATCTCTTGGCTCTGCCCACAAACCCAACCATCTGCTGGGAGCCTTTCAACTTCTATTTACAACCCAGGCTCTTTTATCTATCCTACAACTCCTTGCATATGTCAGAAATTTTAATTACACAGCCAGGCATTAGGACGTGGTGGGCTCAGGGGGCTTTTTCTAACAGTGACGGGCTGGAAGGTTTTGAAAAATGTGGTTTATGGCCTGTTGATGGATGGTGTTCCTGAAGAGTGCAACTGGTTCGGAAGGGAGGGAATAGCTGATGCATGAAGTCAATAATTGTTCCAAGATATCTCTCCAAGTAATTGATGCCTGCGTAATTCCATAAATGCTGTGGCTTTATTAAAATACAATAACAATATTAATTTATATGAAAATTTGCCCTGGCTAACGGCTAATGCATTTAAATTTCAGATAATTTAATGCAGTTCCTAGCTCCTGTTAGGGTGGGGGGAAAGAAAGAGGATTCTCGGTAGAAATTCACTACCTGCCTCAGATCTCATAAAATATAAGGTCTGAATGACTTTTATAAATGCTATAAATATGATTAAGATCCTCCTCCCGAGGCAGGAGGGTGAATCGGATCTCGCTGAACAAAAACCAGCCAGGAACATTAAAAATTACCATTTCAATTATGAATACTGTACATAATACAGGGATAAAAACAAAGCCTTTCCTCTCTGCTGCCAGCTGGAGGGACAGAGGGTGAATCCACAGTTTTTATCCACAATTCTGATGCAAAATGCTGAGGAGTGCTCCCTGTTCTTTCAGGATGAGTTTGCTGAGTTGAAACCATTTTAGGACACAACCTATTTTGCATGGAGGTGGAGGATGGAAGGGAATTTTAATGACATGAGATGAGAGAGGAGAAAGGAGCAGCAGGGCTTTTGCCACATGGTCCACAAGACAAAATAAAGGAATTACTGAGGATTAGCAGGATCAGATCCCCTTTCCCTGGAGTTCCAGTGCCCATGTCTCTCTATTCTGCCTCTCCTGGTCAACTTCTCTGTAAAAAACAAGGATTTTCCACACTGAAATCCAAGAACACATGGAAAGCAGATTGGTGGGGAAGTGTTGTAATTAAACCTCTTTTTAACAATGTAGGTTTTGAAATCACTGCCAGAAAGTTTGCTGTGTCCTCCTGGTGCTGCTGTGGAACTTCCCTGCACCGAGAGCTCCTTTACAGCAATCAAGGTATCCAAGCTCCTGAGAATATTTTTAAAAATCCTTTAAAAGATCAGCCCTTATGATCCCTCAATTTACTGACTGATCTGCCGCTGCCAAAGCAGAGCTGCACAAATTGAGAACAGCTTTAAGTCATCTCCAGGCACTGTGATTGCTCCTCTCCACCTCTTCCAGCAGTGGGGATTATGCTCATAATGCAGATCAATACTGGCCGCTTCAATACTCTGTGTTCACTTGCTTTCAAATCCTCAGATTTGATCATGCAGCCTGAACGAGCAGCTTCATTGTTTTGGAGAAATTTCCGTGTTTTTGAAAAGAACATTCGCTTTGGAAACGGGCTTGAGGAACAAGACATCACACTCCTCACATAAAGAAAAAGTTCTTGTAAATTTTCGGCTGAAGGGCTTTAATGTGGCTGTGCTTTAAACCACTGAAACTCCTTTGCTGGTTTTCACCTGTTGATAAAGAACACAACAAATTTAATCCCATTCAAGGTGGAATTGTATGTTACAGACCCAATGGAGAAAGCTCATTGGGCAATAACTCTTCCTGTGGTGTCACCATCAGTTACCCGGTGCTTTTTGTGCTCTTCCAGGCCCAGAAAACAGTTTAGAACCGATTGATCTGTAGTTTCTCACCAAAGATGACGCAAAAATATGATCTGCTGTGATCTATCTGCTCTCCTTTTGCTGTGTGTATACAGAGAATTCATACATATTTTATGGAAACCTTTCACCAAAAGCTCCTGCAATCCTATAAAAACACCACCTTCTGCTGGGGGCTGAGGTGCAGGAAGATTGATGTTTGGGAAAATGATTGACTTCAAAAATAACTTTGGGTCCTCTGAGCTGCTCCCTTAATTCAGGGAGGGGGGAAATTCCAAGCAAGGGAAGGTGGAGGGATGATCTCATGATCACGACCTGCTGAGTCTGGTGAGACAACCGGCCCCATCTGCCTTAAACAAACAAATCTCTGCTTTTAAAGCCTCTGTCTCCTGTTTTCTGACTATTCCCATCATAATTTAATCGTTTTCCTGCTTTCCAGCCTCTGTGATCAGAGAATCATTTGCTATTCATGTATTTTTTTTCCACTCACTCTGGTTGCCACAATAGCTGCATCATCACCAGGCTCGAAGGAGGAACAATTAGATCATGATTTGCTTTAAGCCTGTCCCAGCCATCACAAAAATCCAGCTGTGTGAACAAAGTACAGAATCCTCTTGGAGAGCAAGTGCTGTTTGCAATCTCACGATTTGCAGACTAAAAATTAAGTGGCTATTTTTATCCTCCCTCCTCCGCCAGACATTAACTAAATTTGTCAACGTTTGCGTGCTTAGGATTAAAGTTTTATTGACTTTTTTATTTTATTTTAAGGCAAACTGAAGAGATGGCACATCAAGTTTTCGTGGCTGCATTAGGAGACTTCCTGGCCCAGATTCCAACTTCCAGCTCTGCTGCCAGGAGCTCCTGATCCCAATCCTGGTGACAGTTTCAATCTGCTGCTACCTGGCTCACAGCTTGGACACAGCACCCAAATTTGGGTTAGAGAAAAGGAAAAGTGAGAGAAACAGAGCATGAGAGAAACTTCTCTCATGAAAAAAAAAACAAAAAAGAAAGATCCAGTGGTGGAAATCATCATCAGGTTGATGGGAATGGAATCATTGCTACAGCACAGGGAAGAGGTTGTAATAGTGAAGGAAAAATTGATTTATTCACCATTCACTCTGAAAGGCTCCTGTCAGATTATTGAATGCTGCAGCCTTGGTTTTACTCCCAGCTTTGGGACAGGAATTAAGGCCTTTCTCTGTGTTTGCATTACCTCTGTCTCTCATTCCACCCCTCCTTAGCGTTTGCCACATGGGAATCGCCGGCTTTGAGGTGAGAGGAAAAGCAGAATTATTTTAGGAGCTGCTGTTTTCACAAGTTCCCTTGCTAAACTGCTTCCTGAGGTCATTGCCCACCCATGTCTTTGGGCTTCTAATCACATTTTCTTTTATTCAGTAGAGTCCTTTCAGTTTACCAGACTGAAGCAGGCAAGTTTTTAACTCCTAAATAGCTCATTGATGTTTCACTACCTGAGATATGCCAGTGAAGGCTCAGATACCTATTTTAGTAACGTAAAATGAATGAAAATGAATAGATTTTCTCATTTTTTCAATTATTTATAATTAAAATGATAGAATAGTTTGGGTTGGAAGGGACCTTTAAAGGCCATGAGCAGGGACACCTTCCACTAGACCTTCCACTGCTCAGAGCCTTGTCCAATTCCATAGGAAGGGTTAGAATTTAAATTACAACTTTTTTACCTGTGTTCCAGGAGTAAAGGGAGAGTTCTGGACTCTTCTATCACATGTTTCACTGAACAAAGCTGGATTCCTGAAAATTTCTGGGGATTTAGTTGTGTGGGATCTGTAGCCAGAGCTGCTAAGAGGTGAAGGGGAAAATAATCAGTTTATGGTGTTATTTGGAAAAGATAGGAGCAGCTTTTGGGGCTGGCCTGTGCAGGGCCAGGAGCTGGACTGGGATGATCCCTGTGGGGCTCAGATTCCTGGGAATGCTCTGATTTAGTGACTTTCAGTGCAATCCTGAGAGAGGCACCGATGTGCAGCATCTGCTGAGCTGAGCTGCCAGCTCCACCTGCAGCAAAGGCTGCCTGTGCCTCCTGCACCCACAGCTGGGCCAGACACCCAAAATATCAGCCCTGGCTGTGGGTGCTGCAGCTCAGAGCCAGCACACTCCTCTAAAGAGCTGCAAACCAGCAGCAGATTGAAGGGGACCGCAGGGAATTCCCGAGGAGATGAATTTTTAACAGCAGGAGCCAATCACTACCGGGATGATTGCGTGGAGCAGCAGAACACCATTTCCAGGTCTCCTTCCTGAAGCAATCAGCCTCATTGATATTTCTCTTGCTAATTGAAAATAAGGTCAACCAAACCCCACAGCAGAGCCCCAGATAACTCCATCTCACCTCGGTAATGGGAAATGCCAGTTTTGTTGGGTTGGGAAAGGAACTTCCCATGAAACGATCCCGAATCTCCATTTCCAGCCCTGCCTTTCCCTGCTGGTGCAGCTGGGAGAGGAGCAGGCAGCTCTCTGCTGCAGTCACAACATGTCACCACGAGCACATCCTCACACACAAAGCCCGTCGTGGAGTGTGTTTGATTTCCTGGCTGCCTTATTTGTTTACAACAATGCTCTTCAAATTGTCTCTCCCATCTGTGTGGTTCCTACTTGTCTGAATGAGAATGAGATATTAAAATGCCATCCAGATGTCTGGATGCATATCAGCACGAACATATTATGCAAATTGTCACCAGGATGGGTTTTTTGTGGGTTATTTTTTTTTTTCCCCTCTTTAAACAAAACAATATTTGGAGGTGGAATGTAAAGAAAGGAAGCTGTGAAAGATGACAAGTGAAAAAAAAAAGAGATGCACTGAGCGTATTCAGCTGAACTTTTCAATCACTTTGGATGAAAGGGTTATGTACAAAGTGTCCTCAGTTGTTTTCACTGTAAATCTAGAGAAGGACAATTGGATGAAAACAATCTTGAAAAGCAAAACACACGATAAGCAAGGAAACAACACCAAGCCTGAAGAGCTCATCAAATTATTTCAGCGAAGGAAAATGTAAAAGTTGCCTCTGATCTCATGAGAACAGGACTTCATAAACAGCAGCAACAAATATTTGTTGGCTACTGGGCATCTAATTTAAAGAAACCTTTGGCTCTCTCTCTGCAGAATTAGTTAAATCTGTGGAATTGACAGTGCAAGATCATACCTGAGCCTTCATTGCTCTAAAAATAAGAAAATTAAGATCAGTCTCTTTAATTGAGGTTGGATCCTTACAACTAACAATAATCACAGTGTCTCTTGAGTTTCCCCTAACAAGATACAGAACACCAAAAACTTTAGATTTATTAGTTGGCCTCAGATATTTTAATTACTCCAAGCTTAAGCGGGATGTCAAGGCAAAATGAAAGCGTAGAAAGCAAGGATAATGGAAAAAGATTTTTTAATGATGTCACCCACATTGTTTTTATCTCAAGATGACATAAACCAGACTGAAATTGTGTCTGGCAGGTGGCTGCTTAACCTGTCCTCCCACAGGTCCTCCACTCTTTACTCCAGCACCTGCCTGGCCTTTAGGCTGGACATTCCCCTGGTGTTTCACCGAAATTTCCCTTGGAATTTCATGGGAATTCTCCTGTTCCCTCACTGAAGGCAGAACATTTCCTCCCACAGAGGACAGAGCTGCAGCTGATGCTGTGGAGGTTCTAAAAGAACTTTCCACGTGTGAGAACATTTCCCCTCCCTCTCCATCCCCCCTTAGATCAACCCAGCTCCATCCTGCCAGGCTTTCCTCCTGCTCCATTTTTTCTGGAATTTTGGCCACGTTCCCCCCAGAATTCCCTTCAGGCCAAGACAAGGCAGATATTCCAGCTGGAGAGTTCCTGAGGAGCAGCCTTGAAGAATTGCTGCACTCTGAAAATGCCGCTCCTGCTCATTTCTCCTGATTCCCTCCCTGTTTCTCTTGGTTCCTAAGCCACCAGCACAGCTCCCGCACACATCTGCCCTTCTCCCCCATCCACCTTATCTGCAGAAGGTGGCTTGATATGATTTCTTCCCCAGAACATCCACGCTGGTTCTTTTCTTATCATCCTTTATCTTCTGAGTGCTTGAATAGATTGGCTGACTGTTTATCCTGGTATCTCCCTGGGCACAGAGCAGGAAATGATCAGGCTGTTATTCTTCACCATTTTTAACAACATATTCCTTCATTATTGTACCTTTTTTTTTTTTTTTGTCTAATACCAGTGGCACATTATCTTCCCAGAGAGTGTCTATTGTGTGTGTCCCAGGGTTTAATCCACAGAGGGACGGAGAAGAAAGGATTGAATTTCAGCTGCTCCTGAGGCAGGATGACAATCCCAGTGTGCAGGGGATCAATGATATCACAAAAATTGATCTTTAATAAATAGACTGAGAGGCTGAGTGTATCCTGTGGCAGTCAGCGCTAGCAGAGGCGTTGTGTTGTGTTATGTACATTATGGCAGAGGATATGCACAATCCCACCCTGAAAATAGATTTTTATTTCTTTCAGTTGCCTGCACTTCCTGGGGTTCAGCTCTAAAAGCACCTGAGAACGAGAATTCTCAAATGCCAGTCCAGTGCCACGAGAGAGTAAAAAGAAGGGAATCTATTCATACAGATTAGTTCCTTCAGTCATTATACCAGGAAAAAAAATTGCTGGTTTGAGGATTGCTAAGTAGTCGGAGAATAAATCTGATTGTGGATTATTAATGGCAAAATAAAAGTTAATTTTGCAACGGGTGAACAAGATCTGCTTTGTGTGTTGGCGTTTTTGGAGTGGCTGCAGCCACAACTACAGACATTTGTAAACCATCCCTGATTTAATCTGAATTCCTGAGAGTTAGGAACTAACACCAAGAGGATAATAAATAGATCACCGGATCGTTTTGTAAATCTGATTTTTGCATGGAATTAATGGAGTTTTAGCCACACTTCTTAAACCAACAGGGTGAACATTAACTGCAAAACAAAGTTCCTCTGGTGACACCTCCCAGATGCTAAAAGCAGAATCCCAGAATTCCAATGGTTTGGAGCAGGGGCCCAAACCCAACACATCTCAAACTTCTGCACCCCAAATTTTCACCTGGCAGGGAAAATTCTGGTTTAGGAAGGAACCAATGGTAAAAGCTTGCTTGGATCCCATCCTTACAGACCATACAGCCCTGCTGGGTGGCAACCTGTCCTTATTTACAGGATAATATTATCCTAAAGCTCAAATTCAATGTTAATTCAATGTCAGCTTTTTCATCTGCACTGGGGGTGGGATTTCTGAGGTGTGGTTACAGCAGGATGAGTCTCTGAAGAACATTTCCTACCCCACAGGCCAGGCCCAGCTGCTTTGCAGCCCCTCAGATGAAATTTTGGATTCACCTTTTCCCAATTCCAAAGGCTGAATGGCTGACAGGATAAATCCAGTGTTTTGGTTGGGATTCTCATGGTTTTGTGGTGGCCAGCCCAGGTTTCAGGGGGTACAATCTGCATCCCCACGCCTCTCACACCCACAGGAGAGCTTTGTTGTGACACTTCTAAAATTGGCTAATTATGTACTTTTAAAATTTTATGCACTTTTTAAAAATTCTCTTTCAAGGCCTCACCCAAAATTTATTGCTCCTCCCTTGACTCTCATTGCCCTTCATAGGCTGGGGGCAGCCAGGCTCCTGCTGCCTGATTTGATCTCTGCTGCTTGCCAGGAGTGCAATTTCTTCTCCAAAACAGAGATCTGCACATGCTTTGCATATTTTGTCTTCCTCTGTTACCTCAGGAGGTGTCATCCCTGCTACTTGAACTCCCTGCACAGAGATTTCCAAAGGAAAAAAATGGAATTGTATCGAGGGAAATAAAGATTTGGTGTTTAGTTAAAGATCGACATTTTGTGTTGGAGCAGTGCAATATCTGGATATTTTGTACACCTGAGGTGATATTGTCTATCTCACACAGCTATGACTCTGGTAATTTAAGCAGATCCAGTAATAGCAACCATTCTCCTGGCATATTAAGAAATATTTAATTTTTGGTTGGCCCCGAGTCCTTCACAATGACTCCCCTCAAGCACGTCAGTGAGCTTCAGGTGCACAAAATGTTCCCAACACGCTGATTTCAGCCATAAATATTTTCTCTGAAGCTATTTCCTAAATATTTCTCAAATACTACCTGGAGAGGTAATATTAGACTTTCTCAATTTCCAGCACTGCCTATTTGTATGGAATTATCATGAGCAGGTGAAATATCTGCTGATTTGCTTCCAGGTACCAGCACTTCTCGAGAAGGAACAGTTATAAATCTAGTCAGGAACATTTCACAGAGTAAAAGTGATGAAATTAGGTTAATGCATTATTTATAATGAGTGATTTGCTCGGCTCCATGCGAAATAGAGGAACATTTTTAACCAGTTAAATCATGCGAGAAGAGGTGGAAGACATTGTTTCCCTCTTTTTTTCTCATTTTCACGGCAGACTGTCTTAAATCCTTATTGAGCTTTAACTTTGCCACTTGTTGTGTGGCAGCTGACAATAAAGAGCTGTGCCTGAACAGATGAGCAAACATCTGGCCAGCCCTGGGAGCAGTGGCATCGCTGCCTGCTGGTTTTTTTAAGCCACCAACTCCTTTGCTGGGAGTTTTTCCTGTCTCGTCTCCTCTTTCATCCCCTTTGTACGGGGTTCTAACAAAGGGATTGCAACCGGAGGAGCACTGGAGCGGATGGGTGCTCGTTAATCATGCAGGTAGAGCTGGGTGGGTAATTCACAGCACATCTCCCTGCCACACGCAGGACTTCAGGAGGGAGGAACCAGCAGCTCTCTCTGCTTGCTGTCCCACCACGTAAGGAAGTGTGGCAAGAAAAGAGGATTCAGCTTCGCAGCACCACCGCAGAAGCTTAAATTTCACTGATCATAACGATGGGAATGTGGAAATGGGAGAGATGGGGAAAATATCTCAGGGAAGGCAAAAAAAAAAAACAAAACAAAAAGGGTAAGAAAACAGTTCTTCAAACCTAAAAAATAAAAAAGCGGGAGAACGTCGTACCAGGAAATGTAACAAATTTCCTAAGCGAGGCTGCAAAGAGAAAACATTCCAATCCCACATGAAGCAATTAGAAGATCCTGTGGAAATGGTGCATTAAAAAGATGAGTCTCCAAAGGAATGAGCTGCTTTTTCCTCATCTCTCTTTTTTTTTATTTTATTGTTGTTCCAATGGAATTCATCTGCCTGCATGCTCTCTCCGCAGCGTTGGAACAGTGCTTTCCCCTTCCAGAGGATTATCTGCCCTCTGTTGTGAGGGGCTGTGAGCAAGGAAAAGCTTTTGGAGGCTGCTGGAGAAGATGAAGCACTTATTTTTATTTCTCTTTGTAGGACACAAAGCCTGTAGGAGGGAAATTGCAAAATATTGTTCTTCTCCAGCAGGCGTCGGAAGCGCTTGGTTTATTTACTCGTCTCCCACCTGGATCAACCTCCAGCTTCATTTCAATAAATCAGCTCCCACTCCGTGGTTTTTATGTGAGGAGTGGGGCACAGAGAGGAAGGGAAATGAAGGGAAATTGTTTTGTGGAGTGGATTATTCCTCTCCCTCTGTCTCCCCTTCCTTCCTGGCTGTTTCTCTTGCCTTGTAGAGGGGCTTTGACCTGAAAGAATTTGGGCGTCTCATACAGCAGGGCACTCAGCCCTGGGGTGTAGGCATCCATCACCACCCAGATCAGTTTGGGTTAAAATGCAACTTTCCATTGCAGCTCTTCAGCCCCACTCACCTGGAATCTGAAAAGGCCTTTGCAGAGTCTGATCCCTGCAATCCTCAGTTGGAGCTGTTTTACACCACAACAACACAGACTCCAACTCCAGAAGGCTGAAAATGACTCTTTTATTTTTGGGATGTGTCTCCCTTTTATAGTATTTTACACAGGCCAATTTGATTGGTGACACAAAGGCAAACCTCTTCACTCACATTGGTCACAGCAGAGGGACATTAAGAAGTCCCTCCTAGGAAAAGGAATGAATAACAAAGGTACAGTTTACAAAAATACTCCTGTTTACAGGAAATTCTCTTGGAAAAAAATTTCAGAAAACCAAAACATCTCAGGCACGAAACCAGGGCTACACTCAGTGATTTCTGCTCTTCCTTGGAGGGAAGTGAAGGCAGCAGAAATCTCAGTTAATGGGTTTCATGATCAATCAGCTCATACCTGTGCTATTAATAATGCAAATAGCACAGGATTATTAAGTTATGAGGAGCTCATACACAAATATCAACCACTAATACATTCGTTAAGCTGACTAAAGTATTAATTAGCTTTGATGGTGCTGGATTGCAGACTACCAGATAGTTTCACCAAGGCCTGCTCCAATTGATTAGAGTGATCCCATGCTGTGCACTGTTTCCACAACAGAATTGATCTTTCTCCTGGGTGAAGACAAACAACATTCTGAACCACATCTGGGGAGGTTTGTGCCTGAGCTTGGTCCGGGAAATAAGGAATGGAAACATCCTGCTGGAGTGGTTTATCCTGGATGGGATCTTGTTCTGAAGGCAAGCACTTTAAATTCGATGTGGTTGTGTTTGGATCCAAAAGAAAAGCAGAATAAAAGATTTCTCCCTGTTTCACTGGGTACTGGAGAGATTTAGGGCCATGGCTAAACGAGCTTTAAGGTCCTTTCCAACCCAAACCACTCTGGGATTTTTCATCTCACCCTGGAGAAATGAAGGCAAAAATCCTACAAGGAAAATCATTATTCCGATGAGGTGGACACTGTGGATTTCCCTGCAGCTAAAGTCAGAATAAATTGGTGTTCTCAGCACTCTCCCCACAACTTCAGTGCAGGCACTCGGTGAGAAGGGTGTAAATATTGGTACTTTATATTACACAGGGTTAAAAATCATAATTGGGTTTTTTCGTGTGTCTTTGAAAGGGTCCAAGACAAGCCTATGAAAGATATTTTAAAAATATCCCTGACATGAGGTCATTTCACTGTGTGTCTGCAGGGTTAGGAAAGTTCTTCAGGGCTTGGTGTGAGATGAATATTCTAAAAAAGGGTTTTGATGGAGGAAAATTTCAGTTTCCTCAGAGTTTTTCCTCCCGACTCTGGATGCTCATTGTTTCTGTAATATTTTCTCATTTTTCTGACTTCTGAAAGTGCCTTTTTTTTTGCAGCACTTCGCTGACAGTGAGTGGCAGTTGTTCATTAACCATTATCTCTTCTAATTTTCTGTGAACTAATTGCAAGGAGCATAAGAAAAGCTATTAGAATAGCAAAGCTCTGAGGGATAAGAGGAGAAAAAGAGCAGGTCAAGATCACTGCAATTTACAGCAATATTTCTTTCAAGAAATGCGGGGGTCTAAAAGTCAATTGTTAAAAAGAAAGCAGAAAGAGACCTGCAAATATCAATTCAAAAAAAATCAATAGAAATGTCCAGTTTGATACGAAGTTTTACAGCAATTTCTAGGGAAAATACTTACCTTATGACATGACAAGCATCTTTATTGCGCAGGGTAAATGAGGCAGTAAAAGCAAAAATATTGGGAGCATATTGGAGCAGAGCAGTGGGACTGAAAAACAGGAACACTCAGGCACAAAGACAACACAGGGGCAAAAAACCATCCAAAACCAGCCCACAAAAGAAACCCCGTTTGAGGTGATTCTTGCAGTCCAAAGCTGTTTTCTGAAAGAGGGAACAGGCTTGGTAATCAAAAGGCATCATTGTCTGGCTCGTGTTTCCCAGAATTCGGAAAGAAACAGAAATAAAATTATTAAAACGATCCCAGGTTATGAGCAAAGCAATTTTGCTCCTGTCTGTGTTGATGTGTAACCCCAGCAGGAGATTCCTTATAACCTGAGCTGCTGATGATTACAAATCATCGGGTTCATTTGTGTATCACCCGTGCTTAAAATTCACTTTTGATGGCAGCGAGTGAGGGCGGTGAAAATTGTAAATTAAAATATCTGCCCGAGCTGTTGTGTCAACACAACCTCAACAGCTCATGATAAAAAAAAGGAAGAAAAACTTCAATGGATGTTGTGGATATAAAAAATTCCGTGTTTCCCGGTCTTAAAATTATGGATGTAGCATGAAAAAAATAAAAATAATAAAAAATAACTAAAAATAAGTGGATGTAGCATGAAAAAACCCAAGAATGATGAAAAAAATAACTGCATTGGTCACATGTAGGCAACAAGTAAGACACAGGAACTCCATAAATCACATGGACAGCCCGAGCACAGACGGATTAACAGGTGGTGAAACAACAGCTGACATATCCAACGTGATGGGCGAGAAATATGACCAGGGTGAGGAGTTTGGACAGGCTTTAATTCAGCACAGCACACTTTGGGAAATTGATGGCTTTTCAAATAACTGGAGAAGGGCTCTGCCCTCCTCACGGTGCCTGCTGGCCCCTGGGGCTGGGAATGAATCCAGCACCATTGTTGGGACAACAAAGAGTGGAGCTGAGCAGGTGCTGGTGACCACTGGTACCAGTTTGAGATGATTCCCGGGACCAATTATTTAATTACTCAATTTGAGCTGTTCTGACAGCACCACCAGCTCGGGCTTCAAATAATGTAAGGGAAAGGATTTATTACCATGCAAAAATCCTCCTGCTTGGGCGAGGGGTGGCAGGAAGGGTATTCCTGAATTCCTTTTGGATGAGAACAAAAAAAAAATAAAGAACCAAAAATAAGCCTTGTGTTAGCCTTGGAGCAGATTAAAGGCAGGTAAACAGAGCGTCGGAGAGATCCGTCATCGGAAGGACACGGCTCTGCCAGCTCCGTAACCTTCAGCACAGAAATGCGGGATGAGATCATTTGAACACAGATTGGAAGAATTATGGGATGAAAAATTAGTTAAATAAATCAGCAGGCGTGTCAGGCGATCCTCTGCAGCAGAGATGGATGGCTCTTTTCTAATTTACTGAAAAGGCACAGTCCCTCGGCCTGGGCTCGAGGCTCTTGAAGGTCTTTCCAGCCTCAACTTTTCTGATGCCCACAGGGGCCACAGGTTCAAGCAGCCACCTTGGGAAGGGATAAAAATCTTTTTTAGCTCCTACTCCAATGAGTTTATGAAGGCTTTGTAGCAGTTGAATTTATGGAAGTTGAGTAACTTTGAAAGTTCCCCGAGAACTTGTCCCCGATGGTGACCTGGTCCATGGAGAACATCCAGAGGAAGGAATTCCACCCTCCCGTGAAGTCCATGGACTGCTGGGCTGGATCCTTCAGGAATCACAGCTGGGGGATTCTGGCTCTGCCTCAGGCTCATCTACATGGCCATGTAGCACCCAGTGACTCCAGGGCTTGGTGGCATCTGAGCCGAGGCTTGGAGGGCTTTAATGGAAATATTTGCATCAAAACCCACAGTTTTTGAAATTATTGAAATTATTGAAATCCTCCAGTGGCTCTAAAAGGTGGCACTCAAACTGTATAAAAGTTACTCTTTTGGTGATGCAACTAATACAGATAAAGACTGACCCAGGAGAAAGGGGTAGGGAATCTGGCTGGGTTATTACAGTTATTTTCTAAGTCCTGCTGCAAGCTGTGGACAACTCCCCATTTTTGTGGAATTTATTCTATTTTCCACCATCCGTTCATTGTCAGTGAAAATCCTGGAGAGCAAATTAAAATAAACCCACGTTATCACTCAGATTTAATGATTTCCTGCTGGCCTCTCTTTAATGTTCAGGACTGACCTTTTTTTTTATTATTTTATTTTATTTTTTAAATACTTACCAGCAAATTTGCTGTCAGTCTTTGGTTTCTTCTCCCCTGGAATGGTCACTTTTCCTGCCAGGTGCTGCTGTGTGAGGCTGAGCACTGCCAGCATGAACAACTTCTACCTCTCCTTGAGCTCAGAGTTTGCAGCTCTGTGGAAACATCGTCAGCCCTGAAGTCCTGGAACAAGGGGAATATTCAGCTCCAGAAATTTCCAATCCAGGTGATGTGAACTTGCTGATGAACTCTGTGAATGAAATAAGGGCATTAGTGGAGAGCTGAGATGACTGCAGATGAAAATCTGTCCTAAAATACAGCCAAACCTGCAGGAAAATCCAGGTACCTGCTGAGGAAGCAGCGCTCTCTTGAGCTGAAAGGTTTGAACTTTTTGACTCTTGCCTTGTTCTTCTGGGGTGGAGGGAACACGGGCCCACGGGGTGGCCATGGCCACCAAAGGGCCCCCATTAATCTGGATTTTCTGCTCCCTGGCTGCTGGCAGTAAGGACAGTTAACATTCCAATATCCCTTCCCCTTCAAGGATACTGAAGAGCATTGGAAGCATTAAGCTCTGAGGTCGGTCGTTTACTAATGAGAAAACTGATTCAGAGAGAAATTAGGAGCTGATTCTCTCCTCCACTGAAGCCAGTGGAAATTAAATCACTTTGTGGCTTCCCTGGGCAGGCTGTGTGTGGCTTGTGAAAGGTCACACGAGAAATCACAGAAAAATTGGACTCAAAGTCCAACGCTTTTTTGCTTGTTCAGCACAAGAATCATTGCCCCCTATCCAGAGCCTGAATCCTTTGTATCCGAATCCCTTCTCCTTAATGCAGTTCAGAAATATTTCAATAAATTCAGATTTTCTAAGCCTACGTTTTCAAGTCCTTGGAAGCAGTTGAGCTTCATTAAAAAGCTGCTGCTCTGTGTTGCCTGAGGCGCCCGGTTTTCGTGAGGACACTGAAGAAGAAACAATTTAATTCTTCAAACTTGTTATTTCAGAGGTTGTGCTCTCCAAGGGCCTGATAGAAAGTGCTCTGTGCTCAGTGGCTTCGAGGCTCCCTGGGATGTTTTCCAAGACCCCTCTCCCTGGCAATATTTCAAGCAGTTGCTTTTGTATTTTCGTGCGTTGCTTGTGCGGCTGGAAACCTTTTAATACCAAGAGTCCAGATAAATGCCAGCTCTGCCGTGGCAATACACCTCAGCACAGGTAAGAAACACGGTGTTGTGTTTATAAATCTGATTCATTCAGGGCCTGGAGCTGCAGTAACTCAGATACAGGAGAGTTTATGCACAGAACCAGCGGAGCATACACAGGATTATTTATCAGCCTGGCCTATGCAGAGAGCTGGCGTGGGGCATTAGCACCCACTTGACAGAACAGGAATAAACATCTCCTGAAAGGGCTCTGGGAAGGTTTATCACAAACACGGCTCTGTAATGAACTCGTGGAATATTTATGCTGTACATTCCACGTGAAATATGTGAGAGCTGGCCAAGTGAAGCCCTCCCAAAACAAGGCGAGCAGGACGCTTTTACAATGGTGATAAAACTGCGGCGGCATTTCTGGACTTTTATGAACCTTATGCTTCCTATCAGTGTTCCTTCAAATTATTTATCACTTAAACATCATTCCAGCACAATTGAAATAAATGTGTTTCCATGGCAGACAGAACAGACTGGGGTTTTTGCACTACTCTGGGCTTAACAAATTCCGGTGCGCAGTGAGTGGCACAAGTATTATTCTACTGTGTCGTATAAAGGATTATTTCAGATGTTTGAAATAATGCATGCAGTTAAAGGTTATGGGAGAATAATGTTAAAGAAATTCATTGTTTCAGGGTTGGCTGGTAATCTGAATGATAAAAAGGTGATGACTGTTACAGCCTTGAAGCATTACAGTCATTTGGCTATGATAATAGTTCTCAGATTTGGTTATGGCCCTAATATGTTACCTGGAAGTTAAAATCAGATTCTCAGCTCTGTTGGCACATAATGATCACTTATTGTCTAGAATGTAATTTCTGAAAGAGAATGAGAGTTGATCTTGAGGATAAATCCTGGTTTATTATATGGTTTCCCTTTTTTTTTTATTATTTTCTATTTCAGAAGAGCTAAACATGGAGTTTGTATTTCAGAGCAGGAATCAATTCAGGATCATCATTTCTTGAAACACACTGAGATAAATCTGTCTGCTGCTCCCTGCTTTTATAGCTCTTTGTTCCAAGCTGTTCTGGACCATGGGCAGGCAATGTTTCTGCTGCTAGGAGCAATCCCCCAAAGCTCTCAGGGGACAGAACTTCCAACCAGACCCTACAGATGGTTTGGGGTTTGCTTTTGGAATACTTTAAACAGACAAAGGAGCAGCTCAAAGAAACCTGCCCTGGTTTTTGGGCTTGGCTGGGGGTTCAGTGGGAAGGACACAGGCTCCAGGGTGATTTTGCTCAGAGGGAGAGAATCCCAGACTGGTTTGGGTTGGGAGGGACCCTGAATCCCACCCAGTGCCACCCCTGCCATGGCAGGGACACCTCCCACTGTCCCAGGCTGCTCCAACCCCAACCTGGCCTTGGGCACTGCCAGGGATCCAGGGGCAGCCACAGCTGCTCTGGGCACCCTGTGCCAGGGCCTGCCCACCCTCACAGGGAGGAATTCCTTCCCAAAATCCCATCTAAACCCACTCTCTAGCAGTTTGAAGCCATTCCCCCTTGTCCTGCCGCTCCATTTCCTGCATTCTCAGCCTTCCCAGAAGTCTAAACCTTCCCTTTCCCTGCAGAAATACAGCAGGAAGGAGACAGAACCATGATTTTCACTCCTTTCCCACCTCTTTGTCCCTTTGTCCCGGCTTTGCTACGAACAATTCCCACTCCTGTCATAACACCAGCGCTTCACAATCCTTAATTCATCATTTTTAGGATTCTCAAATGACAAACCTGCTGCCTGTGGTCACCACTACAGGTGGAACATCCAAGATTGCAATTTTAGCCACAGCAAGGTCACGCCATAAAGCCCAGATCAGAAAAGAGATCAATAATTATTTGCATTGTGTGTTATAAGTACAGAATAGAGTTTAGCAGTAGAAGAGCTGTGAAAGTCAAAGCATTTTTCTATTTGATTCTCCCCCTGTGGAAAAAGACCCACCACCACAAACACCCCAAGAACAAACCCAAAAAATCCCCTGAAAACCCAAGAACCCCCAAAAAATAAAGCCAACCAAACCCAAACCAAACAAAACAAAAATGCAAACAAAACCCCAAACCAAACCAAAAAACCCAAAAAACACACCAAAAAAACCCCACAAAAACCAAACCCCAAAACAACCCAAGAAGAAATTCAAGGAAAAGGACAGAAAAGAACGGGAATAATATTCCAACAAAAGCTGCTTCCAGACAAGCTGGAAAATAAGTGAAATGGTGTCACAATTATTCCAATCCAGACTGGAAATCCAGTGTTTGTTCTGCACTTTGTTCTCTGCTGTGTTTTATGGGGCTGGGCAGTGTTTGATTAAAAAGGGAGCCGTGTTTGCAGGGTGTATTATTCTTCCCCGATTTCACTTTTATAACTCAGGGTAGTCCAATAAATTTCTTAGCCCGGACTCTTCCTTCTGTCCCTGTGTTTCTGGAGCTTCACAGGGACGAGGATTGGAAATCAAACATTCAGGGGAGATACTGCAGTTCCGTATTAAAGCTGACAGCTTTTATATGGCGAGTACAATAATTGATTTCATGTTATGCTAACCTGCTCGGCAGGTTAAAGCAGCCAGGGGAGTTCCATTTCATGGAGTAGGCACCGAGTTATTATTTTTTTTTAAGGTTTTTAAAAGCACTGAGTCAATTTACATTTCAATTTTCCTTTCTAAACACTTCTATAGATGAAGAATCCAGTGAGTGAGGGTGGGAGGACAGATTCAACCCTGAAATTTTCTCTGAGGAAAAAAAAAAACAACCCAAACACTGAAGTAGTAAACAAATCAGGAAAATATTGACAATAAGTCAAATTCTTGAAGGGGGTGGTTATATCTGTATTTGCTGTCTTTGTTCTCATCTATTTAGCACCTGCTGGTGGCTTCTTGGAGTGAGGAGTGCTCGGGAGTGGAAAAAGTCTGAGGGATTCCTGGGTGCTCAGAGTTAAAAAACCTGACGCTCTCTTAAGAAATATGAGACCAAAATCCAGTGGCATCATGTCAGTGCTGAAAAGTTTTGAAGCCACGAACTCTCTTCTTGCTCAGAAAGGGCCCAGGGAAAAAATGATATTTCCAATATCCTTGGTAATCCTCAGCCTGAACAGTTTGTTATCATGCCCCCAAAATGGAAAATAATCTGTGTTCTAAGCCAGTGCTTTTCTAAGCACATTTATTAATGTAAGGAAATAAAGGTGGGATTCACAGAGTGTTGGTGAACAGGACAGTTGCCCAACTTTCCCTCTGCTTCAGATCATCTCAAGCACAGGGATTTGATGTGTCTCTTATTTTTCAGGCAGTTCCTAAACTGGAAACAGAGAGGTCTGGGTTGAGCTGCCTTAGACTTTCTCTGCTGCTTCACTTCATTTACACGTTTTACCCCTGGAACAGGGAGGTAAAATCCAATTCCTCCTGTGGGCAGCTGCTCTGGGATTCACATCCTGGTCCCACTCCACAGCCATGTTATGCCAAATGGAAACTCTTCTGTCGCTCCGAGTTTTCTGCCTTCTGTCTTTGTGCTGCAGATTCTCACGCAGCTTCATGTAAACAATGTGTATTTTCAGAATGTTTACATATTTCTCCTGTGAGAGAAGAGATGATTGATGGTGATGTCCACCATCCAGGTTAGAGAGGTGGCCCCTGTGTAGCCAATCTCTTGACCTTTGTACAAATGTATATAAATGGAGTCAGTTTTTTGAATCAAAGAGTTTGTTCCCTTGAACTGCTGCTGGTGTGGCCTCATCTTTCTGTCCCTGAAGTTGGGACACTCCCAGCGTCAGCGATCACAGTCTTCAACTTCAGGATTAATTGATGAGAAACCACCTTTTTACCCACCCTTAAGGGTTCTTGCCATGCCCCAGTGCCTGTGGAGGAAACAGAATTTTCAGCAAGGACCTGTACATGGTCAGAAACTTCTTTTTCCAGGCAGTTTCTGCTGTATTTATGGTGAGAAATGAGTGTCACTTCCCTTTCTGCACATTAGGGCCGCTGAGCTGGAGAAAATGGGTATAACTTTTCTCTTAATTCTATAATCTTATTATCCCAGCTCCAATAAAAACTGATAATGAAATCTGAGGATATTGAGAACTTGGATTTTTTCCATCAAGTTTAACTTGTTTTTTTTTTTCTTTTTTTCGAGCGCCGTGGTACTTACCATAGTCCAACTCTTTTTAAGACCATCCAGGGAAACATAAACCCTTGCAGCGAGCCATTTTCTGTCAAAATTATATCTGACCTGCATATTTTTGCAATTCTCCGATGCATTATGCAGTCAGATCAGGTTGTTCCTTGACCACTTGTTCACCCCCATCAATTGCATTAGCATTTAAACTGTCAGTTTAAATTACAAAGGTAACAAAGGTTTAGGGAGGTTACAGTAGATCCAATCTCCTACAGAAGTGGGGGAAAAATAATCTTAAATCATCCTTGCATGGGAGTGTTATTTTTTCCTCCCGACACACATTTACTCACCTTCTTCTTGAGCATCACTGGGCAACTTTTTGTGCTGAGGACTCCATGGGATCAGCACAGCTTGTCAAATAAGAGAAGCAGCAGCCCTGAGACCAGCAGGGATATTTTATTTGAACTTAGGTTGCATCTCCTGTATCTTTACTAATTTTCCCTTCTATTCTCCATCCTTTTTCGGGGCTAAATTGCCTTTTTTTCTGTCTCTAGAGAGCCTGCTCTTTGTTGTGTCTGATCAGTAAATTAGGGGTTATTCTACAGGCACATGAGAACATCATCAAGACTTTTAAATTCTTAATCCTTTAGGCTTGAACAGAACCAGACAATCATTAAGGGTGGAAAACACCTCTAAACTCATCAAGTCCACCCATTAACCCTAATCCATGTCCTCAAGTGCCATGTCCACATGTTTTTGGAACACTTCCAGGGATGGGATCCCCACCACGGCCCTGGGTGATCTGTTCCAATTCTTTGACAGCTTTTCCATGAGGAAATTTTTCCTGAGATCGATCTCACATCTAAATCTCCCCAACATGAAGATATTTTTAAGAGGGGCAGCACAGCCTCTCCTCAAACCACCCATCATCCTGTGCTGTGGATTTTCCACTCTGCCACCTCAGGGTTTTGTGGGGGGCTGTATTAATAAAATATCAACCTGGAATTCCAGCAGACTTAGGGAAATCTTGTTCTTTTTAAAACAATTTCATGTGCTTGGGAAAACCTGGAGGTCACGTTAATTTTACCTGGGATTTTTCCTATTTCCACAATGACTTAATAACACGTGGGCAGTGATGTCAGAATTCCAGCGGTGGGTTGGCTGGAATATGACAGAATTCCTCCCACATCTGCTCATTCCAGCCTTTCTGTGCCCTCCCAGCACCAAGCCAGGCAGCTGAGCACCATAAAAACCCTGCACGGCCTTCTGGAAAAATAAATCAGCACATGGCGGGCCAGAAATGCCCCTGAGGGAAGAGTTGGAAGAAATACAATCACAAAAGCAACATTCTGATAACTTACAAATGGATGTATTTCTTGGTTTATGTATTTATGCATAAATACGTTTGTTCATGATATATATGTATTAATGCACAATAATAGCACATAATTAATTTGTGTATTTAGATGCAAACGTGTGTAAATATAATATAATATAATAT